>JAMKPW020000042.1:600000-905260 GCA_024184665.2 Zalaria obscura
GACATCCAAGCTCGTCTGCTCTTTCGGTCGCCTCTCGTAAAACAATCCCCGCAGGGTCTCATTCACCAGATGTCTTTATAATCGTCCATCTCCGGTGCCATCCCACTCTCCAACCCAGGCGCTGCACACATCTCCCTCATCGCCTCTGGAACCTCCATCTGGCCCACCACGTCACTCCTAGTCAAAAGCTGCATCATCAGACCGGCCTCAGTGTGCCAACTGACATGACAATGAAACGCCCACGCGCCCGGATTATCCGCCACAACTCTGAGCAATACCCATCCGAACGCCTCCACGCTCGCCGTATCTCTGCGTAGCGGGTTGCTCAGGTCCAAGGAGGCGTATAGAGGCTCGATATGGTGCATGGTGAAAGGATCCCACAGCGTGTGACGCGATGGATATCCGTGGCCTTGGGCCAGGACGAAGAACTTGTATCCGTGCAGATGGAGAGGATGGTTTCCGTCGTCGAAGTTGTGGACCAGGAGGTCGATGACCTGGATGCCTTCGGTCTGGATCACCATTTCGCTACTCAGATCGAAAGCTTCGGTGTTCACGAATGCGGCGCCCCTCTCGTTTGCGTAGGCATTAAATTCGTTCCCAGCACTCGGGGCGGCGAAGGAAGCATTGGCGGTAGAGAGTCCGTCGATGAACCGGAACAGTGACGGCGAACGTGGTGAAGCACGGTAGGTGCTCGTGTTGAAGAACCCGCGGCTGAGTCTGTGATCACCGATCTGGAAGTTTGAGCGCAGGTAGAATAGGGCGTCAGGCTTGGGCGCTGCGACCGCTTGCACAGGACGTAGGTCAGTGGTGTTCATATCACGGCACTCGACGCTGAGGGCTTCTTCCCAGTCGATGGAGGTTGGCTTCGTGGACGCCGTAGGTGTGTAGCGTACGATGCCTAGAGCATCGGGCACCATGTCTGGGTTCGGCTCGGCGAAACAGAGCGTGATCATGCGAGCACGCAGCCAGAATGTGTCGGCGGTTGCGACGGAAGTGTTGACCACTACGCTGTAACGTTGCGCTGGGTTGATATTCAGTCGATGGTAGTATTCCGGGTACACGTCTGTACCGTCGACCTCGGTAACAGCGAGCTGGTGCTCATCGATTTGAAATTGGAACTCGGCGAAGGCACCAACGTTGATGATCCGAATGCGGTGGTTCTGACCCGGTGCCAGGTCGAAGTTGGGAATGCCAACGTTAGCGGTCCTATTGTCGCACTTTCTATGAGGGAGCGCATCGCAGTTGCGGATTGAGCGGCCATTAATCAGAGCACCATCCGGAACGGGTTCAGCATTTTCAGCATCTGGTGCAAGGTATTGCCACGCTAGAGCACCCGACAGGTCATGGTAGTGATCAGAGACCATGACAACCCGGTCGGTGGCATAATCGATCTTCTGCATCTCCCTTTCATTCTTGGCATGAATGATGAGAGGTCCATGCAGGCCATCAGATGACTGCACGCCTTGGTGAGCGTGGTACCAGTATGTTCCAGACTGTCCTGCCACCTTGAACTCGTAAGTAAAGGAGCTGCCACTGGCAATGGGACATTGCGTGATGCCCACGGTGCCATCCATCCAGTTGGTGCCATTCTGATACAGACCGTGCCAGTGGAAGGAGGTGGCGTTGACAGCCTTGTTAGTGATGGTGATACGAAGCGTATCATGCTCATTCACCTCAACCATAGGTCCTGGAAACTGGTTGTTGATGAGCATCATGGGCCGGTACACTCCGTCCGGGTTGTACTCGGTATCGGTGACTGTCCATTCGTACTCGCGCACTTGAGGCTCGGCATCATGTGCCCAGCTCGGGTCCAAGACATAGCGATTGTCGAGCCCAGATGTATCTGCCGGACTTTGGACATTTGCATTCTCGGTCTCTCGACCGTATTTGCCACCTCTATGCACCCAAGCCACGGTCATTGGGATAGCGATGGTCCATGCCAGTAGGAAAAGGACGATTTTCCACCACCTGTTCACCAGACAGCAACCATCGTCCTCGGGCTCGGCGGCTTGCTCTGGACTGTATCTGGCAGACTTCTCAGGGTGACTTTTGTGCAGTAAGCCTTGCATCTGTTCTTCCTCTGAGCTTGCACGGGATGAACCTGCGTAGCTGCCCTCCATCCGCAAATCATCGGTTGAGGCCATGATGGGATATCACACTGATTGCTAGAAACTAATTACAATCAGATAGCGTACATAGCAGGAAGTTGCTCGTGTGACCGCCAACGGCCAAGGTTCAGAGATGGAACGTAAAGAAGCAATCGAAACTCCAAGTCTGATATATCGTGTAGGGTGGACAAGGTTACCGAGATTCGTAAGGTTGAGTTGATGCCTTAGCTTGCCAGACGTCCAGAGAGAGTGGCGGCTGTACAGTATGCAAGGACAGTTCAACTCGGAAGGTTGTTACGACTCAGAGGCTGACTGCCGCTGACATGGGCATGCGGGAGCTGACGATGAGGTGCAGCTTGTTACGACGATTTTTCTCACCAGACGGATCTGGAAGGAATGATTGACAGGCACCACGACTCGCGCATGGCCGTATTTTCCGGAGAAGGCATTTCACCCGCCCACGTGTTAGACGATACCTGGGAGGTAACGTAGTAATGCCGAAGGTGGTTGTGATATAGTGGGGGACCCTGCGCCCGGGAAGGAAGGAAACAGCCAATGAAACGGGATGAAACAAGCACGCCTCCCGCTGCAACGGCCCTCTGCCCGCCAACCTTGGCCGAGCTTGGTGCAACATCGCCTCAAAAACAAGCAGTGACACTTATCCCCGCCGGCCTAATTCATATACAGTATACTGCATTCCTCTATTGTGGAGCTTCGGGGCCCTTAGCAGGCCCGCTTGGCTGCATCCCCATCTTCGAGAAAGCGTTCCAGTTGCGTGGCGGCGACCTCGTGCTCGCGCCGGCCAATGACACCGAGGGGATTACCCCGTGCCTGACATAGTAAGACCCGGACTGTCGGCATGGAGCATGGCGAGCAGAACAAGGACGAGCGACCAGACCGTTGTGGGAAGGTCGCGCTCGTCGTAGCGGCCTTAGTATGTGCAACGCGTGAAGCTTTCGAACTCGAAACCTAATTCCCTGTGGGCGATCGTCATGTATATAACACCGAGGGCCTGCGAGCTGGGATCGCCTCCCAGGACAGGCTCAGCACACTTCCAGTTTCTGTTCCCTCGTCAGACTTGTGAAACAGTGAAACAGTCTCTGACACTCGTTCTTCAAGATGCTGACCAGTCTCGCTCTCACCGCCCTTGGCCTCACCGCTGCTGTCGCGGCTCAGAACACTGCCACCAGTGCTTCTGATGTCTACGCTGCCCAAGCTACGGCCAAGACCGAGTCTCCAACCAGCCATGTCAAGGGCAAGGTCTTCGATCGCTTTGTTGTGATCTGGCTCGAGAACACCGACTACACCGCCGCAGTCGCTGATCCCAACCTGGCATGGCTCGCCTCCAAGGGTATCACCCTCTCCAACTACTTCGGTGTCACCCACCCATCTGAGCCAAACTATGTCGCCGCCATTGGTGGTGACAACTTTGGCATGGACAACGACAACTTCAACCAGGTCGCTGGCAACGTCTCCACTGTTGTTGACTTGCTCGAGAACAAGGGTATCTCGTGGTCCGAGTACCAGGAGGACATGCCATACTCTGGATTCGAGGGCTTCAGCTGGGTGAACCAGGTTTGTCATATCAGCGCCCTTGTATTTCTTTGACCAGGACTAATGAGCACCCCAGAAAACCGGCGCCAACGACTACGTGCGCAAGCACAACCCAGCCGTCATCTACAACGCCAACACCAACCCAGACCGCCTCGCCAAGATCAAGAACACCACCGTCTTCTACGAGGACCTGAAGGCCAACAAGCTTCCCCAGTGGATGTTCATCACCCCTAACATGACCTCCGACGGCCACGACACCTCCGTCACCGTTGCCGGAACCTGGACCCGCAACTTCCTCGAGCCTCTCCTCAACAACAAGAACTTCATGCAGAACACCCTCGTCCTCATCACCTTCGACGAGAACCACACCTACACGCTCGCGAACCGCGTCATGGGCATCCTGCTCGGCGACGCCGTCCCATCCAAGCTCCACGGCACCACCGACAGCACCTTCTACGACCACTACTCCGAGATCGCGACCGTCGAGGCCAACTGGGGCCTGCACACGCTCGGCCGCTGGGACGTGGGCGCCAACGTCTTCGACCTCGTTGCCAAGAAGACCGGCGACAAGAACACCGCCTGGCCCGCCGTCACCAGCGCCAACCCGACTCGCTTCTTGAACGAGTCCTTCCCCGGCCCCTTCAACAGCGTTAACAGCTCTGTTCCTTACCCGGTGCCAAACAGCCTCCTGTTCCGCGCTGGCCGCACCGTCCTGCCAAAGGTCGTTCTGCAGTGGGGTCTTAAGCAGCTTCAGCAGAGGTCTTACTACAGGAACACCGTCCAGATTCCTGACGGTCTTAACCCACCTGCCGGCTGGTAGATGGTACCTACCTGGCTCTTGATGTGGCGATGATGTATTAAAAGTTAGACAGCATCTTGTTTTCCCTTCTTCCTGAGCATAGCGACGCAAACGAACGCGATTTCTGTCGTTTCCGCAGTCAGTCTGTTGAATGGATCTTTTAGATGGACGTTACGAGCGATGAAGTTACGCATAGTCTGCTATCGCGTTCAAATATCGAATTATGTTTTTCGTCCGTCTTTCTCATTGCATAACATGGTGGCTAATAAACGCTGCATTATCAACCTTATACCGACAAGGTTTAAGTACCCACCCTGCTGTCAAAAATCCCCAAGTAGCTACCCAACCCAAAACCACAACTTAAGTGCAACAAAGCAACGCCTCGATAAATGCTGCCTCCCGTCGCTACCACTCAAAGACAGCGGGATATCATCTTGCCTTGCACAGTGCGTCCAAGTACCGGGACCTGCGGGGGCGGGGGTGCTAGCAAACCGTACATGCGCCCATCCACCACGCATCCACTCAATCGGGGCCCACGTGCAGCACTAAACTTCAAAAACCTGCATGGACGGGATGGCACTGCCGTCCCACTGTGACATTCATATAGGTCAGCAAGTCCGCACTTCTCATGGCTTGGTCGGTTTGGGTGATTTCTCTGCTACTCTGCTGTCTACCTATAGGAAGTCGTAAACGGTGATTGAGAAAGGATAAGGAAAAGGAAGGGAAGGGAAGACATGGCGCTCTTGTTCATGAAGACCATGTTGTTCCCCAACCAGCGGAAATCGACATACACACTCCTCCCTACCTTCGGGGCCCGCGACGCATCGTTCGAGTCGACCAGTTCCTCTTCCCAAGACTCGTTTAGCATTAAAGGGAGCGAGAAGCAGAAAGACAAAGAGAGCGAAGAAGCATTCACGTCGTCGACCTCGACGTTCCGCATCGACCCTCGCGTCATCTCGGACGCCACGATCGGGCTCTCGGACGGGCTGACGGTGCCGTTCGCGCTGACGGCGGGACTGAGCGCGCTGGGCGACACGGACGTGGTTATCTACGGCGGGCTGGCGGAGTTGATGGCTGGGAGCATCAGTATGGGATTGGGGGGCTATTTGGGCGCGAGGAGCGAAGCGTATGTCTTGTCTTGCCTCTTCCTCTCTATCCACTATCAACTATCAACTATCCATCCTCCACCCCCAATCGTGCAAACATGAACACCTTGTACGTGTACCAAGTTACATATATACTGACGAAAAACAGTCAAGCCTACGCCTCCGCGCTGAGCGAAACCCGCCGCCTAATCACCACCAACCCCTCGCACGCCGCGGCCCTAGTCCGCCAAACCTTCGCCGCCTACTCCCTCTCGCCCGCCACCGTCACCGCGCTCACAGACGACCTTCTCAACTCGCCCGCCTCGCTCGAAAGCTTCCTTCTGCGCTTCCACCACGAACTCCCCTCGTCCGCCAGCACGCGGGCGCGCGCCTACATCTCCGCCCTCACGATCGCTGGGGGTTACTTTCTCGGCGGCCTGTTGCCGCTGCTGCCGTATTTTCTGGCGGCTACGAACCAGATGGCGTTTGCGTGGAGTGTCGCGGTTATGGTGGTTGTGTTGTTTGCGTTTGGGTGGGCGAAGACGCTTGCGGTGGGAGAGGTTGGGTGGGGGAAGTGTGCGAAGGCGGCGGTGCAGATGGTTGTTATGGGTGGTACGGCTGCGCTGGCCGCGATGGGGTGTGTTAAGTTGGTCGGGTCATGAGAGGTCTGACCCGTGGTTGGATGAGATTTGGACAACACTGCGTTTGCGGTTGACTAGCGGAGTTTCCTCGATTCTGCTCCACTGGGAGAGGATGCTGGATCCTGGCCTTTGCCGATGTCGGATACGATGACACCGAGGATCCAGCAGTTGACGGCGAAGAAAATCAGGCTGGCGAGCCAGAGTCCCGGTACGAAGGCTGACCGACCGAGGAACTCGAGCTGGTACCCTTGCTGCAGCCAGAACGCCTGGCCCAATACCCAGAGCACCAGGGCTACGATGCCCAGGACAGGCCGCTTTATGAACGACGACGAGGGGAGGTAGAAGGGCAGGAAGACCATGTACCAAAGGAAGTACTTAGACATGTTAGTTAGATGCCTACGACTAGACGATGAATGAATGAGATGATATGATGACCTACCTGGCTAGTGCAGACCTTGTTGAACGTGACGAAAGCGAACGTCTGCGCGAGCATTGTACCGGCCAGATCTTTCTTACCCAGGACAGGGTTCGCCACCAGGGAGAGGAACAGCTGGGGCACAAAGGCCAACGACTCGACGCCGAAACGCGAGGAGTCGGCCATAGCAGACTTGAGATGCAGCAGGGTGTTGTACACGGAGAAGTTGTGCCGATGGTCGATGCGTGTGATGTGGTACAGGTAGCTGTGCTGGACGAATGGTTCGCCGTACCTAGCATACCAATTAGCCCGTCTGCGGTTGAAAGGGAGATATATCAAGAAAGAAGAGGAAGCCGTACATCCTATACATAGCCACGTTCAACCCCATGAAAGTGACCGCACTGTACAGCGCCAACCGGCATCTCTCCTTGTTCACGAAGCGGCGCACCCGTCCCCAACCCGTTCCGTCCTGCACTCCACCACCGCCCCTGGCACCATCGAGATACCAGAACACGCTGGCAGCGTAGATGAAAGGATAGATTTTAAAATGGACCGCGAGCCCCAGCAAAACCCCCGCGAGCCGCACATGCCCCCGCAGAACCGCCCACAGCAGCGCCGTCACAATCACAGCCAGCAGACCCTCGGAGCTACCGCGCGTGCTGATGTTCGCGACCATCGGGTTCAGCAGCCAGATACTTGCGTAGCGGAGCGCTTTCTCCGTCTCCATGCCCCCAATCCCTCCCATGCTTCCCACCTTCCCCTGACCCCCGCCACCACCACCACCACCACCACTCCTCCTAGAACTTAAGATCAGGAAAACAAGCACCCCCGTAACAACATCCCCGACAGCAAACAGCACCTTTCCAAACTCGAACCAGAGCCCGCCCCAGACTGTCGGATACAAGAGCCAGGCGAGCAGCGGCGTGTAGCGGTAGGTGGCGCGGTCGTAGGGGGAGCGGGCGCGGGCGAGATAGCGCGACGCATCCGTGAAGACCAGGTAGTCGATGTCGGTGTATTTGAGCGGGGAGTGCGTGTCTTGGTAGTGGCCCCAGAGGAGGAGGAGGAGGCGGAGGAGGATTGAGGAGGCGATGACGAGAAGGGGACTTTTGAAGAATGCCATTGCCATGGTGGGCGGAAATGGGACTGGCGTTTTCTCCTCAAAACAAAAAAAAAACAAGAAATTAAACGCTCAAACAGATTTCATATCCATTGCGATGTACAATATCAAGAGGGGAAAGCTAAGGTAGCTCGGGCGTTGCGGGTGTACATCTCAGGAAAGCTGGCGTCTTGGCGCGCTTTGACGTCTGGCAATTACTGTAGACAGAGACCAGAAAAGAAGACGGGAGTGCAAGTCATCTCTCGACGCATGAAGCATACAAATATAACGTGCGGTTCAACAGCTTGCTATAAAGACTACAAAACTATAAACCAAGTTGCGTTGTCAAAAAGCCGGCCAAGCTCTCAAAAGCAGCACGCTCAATTCGTAATAGCAACATTCATATTGGACATCGCGGCCTCCATATTCCTCTCCATGGCGCCAACCGCCGCACTAGTGGGCGAGACAAGCGGCGACGGAGGAGCCGGAGTGTGATAACCGCTCAGACGCAGGCCATCACTCTGCGACATGATGGAGCCCGTGCCGACACTGCGCTGCGAGTTATTGCTCCAAGCCCTCTGCAGCCTGGGTCTAGCCCACTCGCTCCAAGTCTTCTTTGTCAGCTCGATAGGACCCTCGACCTTGACCTTGTCGGCGTAGTCGATGCCCGCGTCGCCCTTCTTCCAGTCGACGGGACAGCCTTCGCCGAATTCGTCCTTGAAGGCCAGCGCGTCGATGAGGCGCAGCGCCTCGTTGACGCTGCGGCCGACGTCGGAGTCCGAGACGCTGATGTTCCGGACTATGCCCTTGGGGTCGATGATGAACATGCCGCGCTGAGCGCAGCCGGCCTCTTCGTCGAGGACGCCGTAGTCGCGGCTCAGCTTGTGGTTGCTGTCGGAGATGAGGGGAACGTGGACGCCGCCGAGCCCGCCCTCCTCCTCACAAGTGTGATTCCAGGCCTTGAGACAATGATGGGAGTCGGTGGAGGCGAAGACGACGGCGCAGGTCCGGCTGTAGAGGAACTCTTCGAGCCGAGCGCTGAAGGCGCGGATCTCGGTCGGACAGATGAATGACCAGGCGTGGGGGAAGAAGACGAGGACTAGCCAGTGCGAAGACGCGGTATAGGCGCTCAAGGAGATCTCTGATCTTGCTGTTAGTGAGGGCCGAATGTAGAACTGAGTATCGGATACGCACCCTTGAGGCGGCCATCCATCACTGCGAGGCAGTGGAAGTCCGGGGCGGGCTTGCCCACCATTACACGGGATTGAGACATGATCGCGATAACAAGTTGATACCGAGCAGACAGAGGAAACAGTAGACAACGCCAAGGAGTTTATACTTGAGTAATGGTAGGTAAGAAGAGAAGCTGCTCAGCAGGAAAGAAGTCTTGTATCTCATTGTATAGGCAAAGTCTGGAACGTAGCTGATTCCGAATGCGACGGCCATTGCGTAAATGCCTATCTCACGTCACCTCCGCATGCGGCATTCTGTGGTCGAGACTAGATTGTAGCTATGCTGGGAAACTCCGGTCGCAGGAAGGAATTCGCGAGGAATGTAGCGTGCTCCTTGTTCGCCTACCTGGTAGCCGGGAGCAGCCATTGTTGTCTGCCCGCAAAGAGGCGCCAGCCACCGGGGCTAAGGCGCTCCAGGCGACGGCATTCAAAGCATGTATACTCCAACCTTACAGTATGTGCATCGGCCAGACTTGATCTCTCTGTGTAAGCCGAATAGACAGAAGGAGGAAGTGTAGTCGCGATGCCCGGGAGGAAGTGTCCTCCGCCAGCAGAGCCTCAAGTCTTGGCATGCATTCCTCCGCATCCTGTCCTGACGTCGCAAAGCCTCAAGAGGCCGGAGCTCTCAAATTGAGCCTTCAAAGAAGATCCAGACCTCTACACCAATGGGCCAGAAACGCCGCCGCGACGACGACAATACAGACGAGATGGCGCAATCGACATCGGAATCGCCTTTCATGCCAATGTTCGAGACCTTCCGGGCCGAGCTGGACGAGCACCACGACCGCAGAGAGCGCTGCATCAAAGCGTCGCGCGATATCACTGCTGCGTCGAAGAAGATGTGAGAAAGAGCAGCAACTGGTCCTGTCGGCTTTTCGTACGGAATGGCTGACAGGCGTGTAGAATCTTTACATTACAGAGGTAGGAACTGCGCTCCCGTCTCTCTTAGACTTAGCGGTCCTAAACATTCCCGCTACAACCCCATACCATACCATACCGGCTCGTAATTTCTCAGAACCCAGTGTCCTGATTCCCTTTTGCTCCTGTTAGGATCCGCAAGATCGCGCAACCGCTACCCCAATCCACCGTCAAGAACAACGCACAGTACTACACGACCATCAAGACGCAATACGCCAGCGTCTCGCCAGACCTACAAGGGCTCAACACCTACCGCTACGCGCGCAACATCACAGGCGGAAACCAAGAGTACATGGAAGCCGCCTGTTTCGAGCACTACCTGACCACCGGCACGTTGCTGTCCTACGACGAGGCGGTCCAGCAGCTGCGAGAGCTGGGAGCTGAGGGCGGACCCGTCGATCTGAGCGTCGAGGACTATCTGCTCGGCGTGTTTGATATGACGGGCGAGCTGATGCGGTTCGCGATCACGGCGATGGCTACGAACGGCGCGCTGCCTTCATCCGTGGGTGAGGCGAAGCGAGAAGGGGCGGACGAGGAAGGCAGGATGGATGTTGACATGCCGGCGGCGGCGGAGCGGAATGTCCTGACTGATCTGCGAGCGCTACGGTCACAGCTTGAGAAACTGGATGTTGGGAAGGGAAGCCCGTTCGCACGGGATGTGGAGAAGAAGACGGACGTGATGCAGACGAGTGTGGAAAAGGTGGAGAAGGCGCTGTATGGGCTTGTTATCAGAGGGAGGGAACGGCCGAAGGGCTGGATGCCGGATACGGATGTGGCGCCCAGGGGACGGGACATTGAGGTCGAGGGATAGATTATTATGAGGTTATTGTTGTGTAGTATCATGATTGAAACGGATCAGAACACACTAATCCAAGTGCCAGTCTGCCCTTTTCTCACCAGCCAAAATCGACTGGGCCTCATATCCGTGCCATTACATGCGAACTTCCGTAGCCAATTTTCGAACTCCAAATACTGTAGGCCGTGACAAGGAAACTGCGGGCCAGCCGCATTACTACACGAGTCAGCATAAATGTACAGCGTAGAAGAGCGATGCAGTAGATGACAACTTACCCACAACTTCAAGACCTTCGTGACGATAATAATAATAATGGCAATGATGATAACAATGAGGACTGTGACCGTATTAGCTCCCCTATTTCCACCTCCAAAATCACAAGGCCACACTTACTAGCCAAACCCAAGCACATCCACTTCTTTCTCCTCGCCTTTCTCGCGCTCACAGTAGCGATACCCAACTGCTCATTCGCATTAATCATGTGCGTATTCGTATCGTCCGCCTGCTTCTCGATATTCTCAATCATCGGCTCCTGCTGCACAACAATGGCATCCAAATCCTGGAACAAGCTCTGCAACTCCATCATCGTCTTCTCAATCTGCTGGATAGCATCGTGCCTCTGCTGCACATTGCGCAGCGTACTCTGCGCCTGGCCCCGCCGGTCCGACTGCATTAGCGCCTGCTGGAAGATCTGCGTATCGCCGCCACTCTCCGTCGCCTCGCGGATCTCCTGCTCGCTCGCCTCCGGCCGCACAATCAGATATTGTCTCCGCTGCTGGTCTTGCACTTCCCTGCGGAACTCGGACTCGACGGTCTGGTAGTGGTTGATGGCCTTGCGGATGCGGCGGTCCAGAGCGTTGACCTGTGGCTCGTTGCGAGGAAGACGGGCATCGGGTTGCGACTTGATGCGCTTGACGCGCTCCCCTAGGCCACG
This sequence comes from Zalaria obscura, assembly GCA_024184665.2. Classification (NCBI taxonomy): domain Eukaryota; kingdom Fungi; phylum Ascomycota; class Dothideomycetes; order Dothideales; family Zalariaceae; genus Zalaria; species Zalaria obscura. Next base: position 611,579 of record JAMKPW020000042.1, read on the forward strand.
GTAGCCGGTCATGATGTCGGCGCCCATGGCATCGATCTCTTTGTTTGTCGCGCCTGTGCCGGTGATGAAACCCCTCTGCACGCGCTGCAGATCGCGCAGTCTACCCTCCAGCTCATCGATTGCTCGGCTCACTTCTCTGCAGTCGTTCAGGATCGCATTCGGGTCGCGTGCTGGTGGTTGATCGTAGCCGTTGTCGTAGCCGCCTTGGTAGCCCTGGTTCTGGGTGTAGGCGTCGTGAGCTAAAGGTTGCATTTCGACGTCATGCTCTGCGGGCCTCGGGCTCGGAGTCGGGCCTGGAAAAGGTGTTAGCAGCGGTGGACTAAGCATTGGCGGTATTCGTACGGTATGAGGGTGGGTAATCTAGACTGCTGCCGTGGTTGTCGTAAGGATTGGCGGAGCCGTAGCCGTAGCCGCCGCTGTTACCGTAGCCATTGTACTTTATAGAAGCATCAGTAAGGGTCTTTGAACTCCTGTGCTTGTTCTGGAGCGTCAACAAGAAGTTGCGAAGACTGTGGACAACTTACGGCCATGCTGACCACTGTTTCCTTTCTCGGAAAGTGGATTGTTTACTGTAGGCTCGGCTGGATTTCTTCGGCCTCGGGAATTGTCCTGTGGATATCAAGCTGTAATTCGAAGTGAATATTGCCAATGTCGTGTAAGAGCACAGTATGGAGTTGGAGAAAGAGGAAGAGAGTTATACGGTTCGTATCTGTCTGCCTCAGCTGAAACGGCACGAGCGCCTCAGCACACAGCCCCCCTGGAGCGAACCCTGAACTCAAACGCGCCTAGATGCGTTAGCGCGTATCTAAATGCGGGATCGACGGCGTGGGGACGGCGACTTGGCGCGTGCCTGGACAGGGGAGAAGCCCCGCGATCCGTGCACAGGATGGACCTCTTTGAGCGCTTGCTTCCCTAAACCCGACCATGACAGTAAGTGTTTGGAACGTGTATTGTGAATGCACGGCATCTGGAACCACCTTGGGGGAACATCGTGCGTTCAGGATACATGGGCGTCACCTGTGCTGTATCTGCGAGCTGATCGTGACGCACCTGTCAGCATTCGTGTAACTTAAAGTCAGCGGCAGCTTCCCGACATTCAGCTCGACAGTGTCCACGTCAACCGACACGCACATCAGACATGCACTTTTCAAAGACATTGCGACCACATCCTAGATTATCTCAGGAATGCAACGTTCCTTCTCGACGAGCTCTTACTTGATGGTGTACTATCAGAATCCCGGAATGACTATCAGGCGATAGCCATCATGGTGATGGCTTGTGACAATGAAGATGCTACAATTGATCATGCGTTACGAGCCTATCTGGGCACAGTGGCCAGCCGATATGTCTATTTACCTAGTAGCTTTCGATACATATTGATTGTCTTATACAAGCTTGTGTTTGACAGCCTTCGCCAGAATTGGAATTCAAGCGAGTATCTCAACATATCCGCACGACTTAGTACTGAAGGCTGACTGTTTGCAGGGCCAGAAAGAAAGAACGATTGAATAGCTTGCTACGTAGAAGCAGCCTTGTCCCCATTCTGCTCCCCTGCGAGCCACTGCACGCTGGGCAGTTGGCCTGGCGCTTTCGAAGAGCAGATTCCAAAATGCCGGATGAGTGAAAAGGAACATGTATCCATGGTAACGGACGTCGGGACCCCTAAGCAGGCACAACACAGTATGTAGTTCCCAGAATCGTTCTATTTTGTCAGTGAAGAGAACACTTTTGCGAATCGGCCAGCTCCTAAGAAGGCCAAGCACATCTTGCCTTTACGTTAGCTACGGTTTCGCTCTCTTTGCACGCACACGTGAAGAAGTCACGCCCGGGCAAGATGCCCAAGGGAAAGAGTACTAACAATCTGCATAGTTATCAAGTTGATAACACGATAATTCGCTATAAGTCGGTCTAGGTATGAAACGTCGGAAACGATGAGGTCTACCAAACTCGAATCGTTGGCTGTGCGACGGACAACAGAGCTGGGACCAATGCAATCGGTCGCCCGTTCCCGATGCATGCATTGAAAGAATCTCCAAATCTTCCAATGTCTACGAACTTAGAAGGATTTCAGACTGCGCCACAACTACTACTTCATGTACCTTATGCACGTGTGCATTCGAAACAGCACCATGAGGTTACAGCTGGTACAGCAACACTAACAAGGAGCTGTTGTGTAAGTAATGCGCAGCTTTTTTCGACTGGAGGTTGTTTTGAGGTTGTTCCTTAGCGTCGTCGTCTCCAGCTGATTCCAGACTACTCCCGCCCTACAGCTTGCGAGCCGTAGTTGTTGCCACATCTGGCAACGCCAACCCAAGGCTTGCATACACATGAGCTTGTGCGGCTATCAAGCATTTGCGCCTAAGGTAGTCTGGGGATTTCTTGGCCTAGATATGTCGCTACCTTAGTACATATCCAGTGTACCGACGACCAACTGCTATCTGGCACCCTACTGAAGTGTGTTCTTAGCGTGCTTCCCCATACAACCAGTACGGAATACTACTACCAGCATTCCAGACGAAGCAGCCATATATGTATAGTCAGCTAGCCACACATACATACGATCAAGCATATCATGGCCTAAAGACGGACTGGTGGGATTGATTTTGCAAAGAGGACATGCTGTAGGTCGGGATATTGTGATGCTCGGCACTCGTGTCAAGCTTCTGTCACGATGAATACACTTAGAATCAGACTTGTCTTCTTGTCGTTTTTTGAGCGTGGGATTGGATGAACGCTCCTTGCTGGCTTTAAATCGCTGGAATCGAGATCCTCTGGATAAACGTGCATGCACACAACCCTTATCCGAGAGCCCAAGTATCAATCCCATCGTGTACATGTAATCATTTCGTGCGTCTGTTGTGCAGCTGCCAATATATACGCGTCCCATTGCCGCAGCTGTACGACACGAGTCGAGCTAACAGTGGAACCGTGAGGTGGATACTTGCAGAAGTCATATACTACGTACAAGTACTATTTAATGCAGCTGGTCAAAAGTAAGGTATGAAAGCACAGGTTCGTCGATGCAGTGAAAATGTATGTACAGCCTCTATATCATATGTTATGTTCCTATGGGTATCTCCGTCTTTTATGCTTCAAACGCCTCACGTTTCGCCCATGGCGCTATCACCCATCCGCAACATGTCCCTCACTCCAAATCCAAAACGCCACCTCACGCGCTCTCCTGGCCACGAACCTCACTATCCTCTTCCGTGCCCCACCTAGTCTTTTCATTCCCGCCCTCCCACGTCTTCTCCGTATATCCCAGGCTCTCCTTGACGCGCCTAACCAGCTCCGCATCCCCAGTATTCTTGCCCAAATTATCGCTGATCTTAATACACGGCCGACCAGCGGCTTCGTTAAGTTTAATCACGATATTGAGCGGGACGCTCTTGCCCCCACTCGACTTCTTAACAAAGTCATTAGTCAAAAACGTGCCGACGCCGAAGCTGGGAGTGAGGTGCGCTTCCTGCGTCGCGTGCATGTACTCGATGCACTTCTCCACGTTCAAAGAGTCTGAGAACACGATCACTTTGCCGGAGTGGATGTTCTGGGAGTCGTAGAAGGAGCGCATCATTTTGATGAAGTCGTAGGGGTCGCCGGAGTCCTGCCGCACGCCCGTGAAGACCTCGGCGTAGCTTGGGTTTGGCGGAGGCTCGTCGTCGTGTGGGTTCAGGTGCATGCTGGGGGGTGCGGGCTTCTTGAAGGCTTCGAGGAAGTTGGGCGTGCCGAACGTGTCGGTTAGGGCTATGCTTAGAATCTGGCGAAATGTCAGTATGGTTTGGTGTCTGTTTGGAAGGACGATTTTCACGTACGCCTCTGCCGAAAGTGCCGGTCCAGTACTGCAGGGCGGTCTCGTTGGCTTTGCCGTAATCATTCGTGACCGCAGCGATACCCATGAACCACTCATGGGCCACCGTACCCACAGGAGCCACGCCATACTTCATCGCAAAGTGCACGTTGCTCGTCCCCGTCCACTTGCCGGCGAAATTCCTCTTGCGGCCCTCTTCCTGGGCAGCCTGCAAGCCTTGAATCACCAGGTCGTGTGTTTTGTAATCCCTCCTCCTTCTGCTGCCGAACTCGGAGAAGGCGCATCCGTTCTCCAGCAGCTTCATGCCCTTCTGGTATGCCCTCTTCACCTGGCCCTCGTGATCCCAGTCTGTGTCTACGAACTTGAAGTATGCTTCGGAGATCAACGCTAAGAGCGGGATCTCGTACAATATGGTGTCTAGCCAGAGACCCTTGACGTACAGCGAGACGTCTCCGGGCTGGCCATCGGACTCGGAGCTGCCGGAATCGACGGGCTGGAACGACAGCTCGACCTGGGATTCTGGGTGTAGACGGAAGGTTTTGAGAAACTCTAGATATTCCTTGCTGAAGTAATCGCACGTCTTGGATAACCATTGGATCTCTTCCTCTGAGACTGAGATGTTGGCGAGCTGGGCGATTTGCTTCTGCAGCCAGTTGAAGGCGGCGCGGTTTAACTTCATGTCGCTCGTACGGTTGGTGAACTTGTAGGATACGTCGACCTTGGGGAAGTACTTGAGTATCGCGCATTGCATGGTGAGCTTGTAGAGATCCGTATCCAAGAGGGAGAAGATGCCGTCCGGCAACGGTTCACCGGTGCCATTGGTGGTAGCCATGTCTATGGTGGCCGTAGTTTGGTGTTGCGAGACTGTACGAGTGTGCTATGAGAGCGTGTTGGAAGAGGTAGAGATCAAGAGGAAGCTCTCGGAGTTGGTAAGACGCTCAGACGCGCGGCGGCTGCGACTACGGAGGTGGGGCAGGCGGATAGTTGCAGGGAAGTCAACCAAACGGCACTGCGGAAGAACAAGCGGGCGCTGGAATTACTATGCGATGTTTACTTTGGTACGAATTCGCTTGCAGTAACGAACTGTGTTACGAGTGGAAGAAACACCTAATTTAGAGAGCCGATATGCATCATGACGGGAAATCATAGCGACCATGAGATCACTTACGGCGAGTCATTAGCGTGCGGGTGGTCCCGCGCTCTCGCATCGCAGTCCCGGACCCTGGCAGATCCCGACTCCCATGTTGACCGGGGTCCCTTGGCGTATGTAATGCCCTGCTTGCTGCACAAGCCAACGCGGACGCCGACGCGATAACGATTCTCCTTGAAAGCTGGAGAATATTGGAGTACACCTCGAGATCAAACATCACGAGCATTTGTAGCTATAGCTCTGTATATCAGTCCCCAGTCGCAGAGGCTCCAGAACCGCAGTCATGGCTTCTTTCATGAGATGGTAAACGTTTCGTCCCCATCGCTCACAGCAACTCTGACGGTGAGACAGGTACCAGCTCAAGTTGGCGCAGAAGCCATTGCTCACGCAGAGTGTTACAACTGCGGTTAGTACATCAATAAGCGGAACCTCACAGGTTCTGAGGTCTTTACTAATATCATGAATAGGTCCTTTTTGCGACTGGCGACGTGATGGCGCAACAAGGAGTTGAGGGTCGCGGACTGAAGCAACATGACCTTGCACGAACAGGACGTATGGCGTTCTACGGAGGTTGTATGTTTATCTTGAACAAGATCACTGTACGAACCCAATGTTGACCATTCTCCAGGCATCTTCGGCCCGGCAGCAACGACTTGGTTCGGTTTCCTCCAGCGCAGAGTGGTCTTCCCAGGCCGTCCAAACCTCGAAATCCTCGCACGCGTCGGTCTTGACCAGGGTGTCTTCGCTAGCTGCAACTTGTTTTGCTTCTTGTCGTCTATGGCACTTATGGAGGGTACAAGCCCACAGAAGAAGCTGGAATCTACATACACTCAGGCCTTGTCGAAGAACTGGATGGTGTGGCCATGGGTACAAATGGCGAACTTCAAGTTCACCCCGTTGGAGCACAGAGTCCTGGTTGTGAACGTCATTTCCCTCGGTAGGTGGTTATGTACAACAACGGCTTGCGTTATCTTATGCTAACATGGATATCAGGATGGAACTGCTATCTCAGTTACCTTAACAGCCAGGGCGCTCCGTCAGCAGCAAACAGCGAGAAGGAACCTGAACTGCCTCCATCTTAAGCAATCCCCTTCCGCCTTTACGACCTCTTCCACTTCTTTGCATGAGCATTTCCGGCCAGCGTAGCGACCATGATACATTACGACGGGTAGAAGAATCCCTTGTACAGACATTGAAGATCTAATATAAGACGTGCTTCGATGTAATTCTGGAGACAAGTCATAGACTTCATTTGACGTTAGCTTTTGCCTCTTCTTCTGGCGTTCTCGTCTTCAGTTGCAGAGCGTGGATTCCCCCAACAGCCGCCATCTCATCTTTCAATAGCGTATAGACCATACGATGTCTTGCTGGTTGCATTTTGGACTTGAACTCCTCTGATACGATGTTTACGCTGGACTAATTAGCTTGTCGCTTCAGGAGCTCTTAGCCGCGGGTTGGCCTCCAGACCCTAATGCTTACCGGAAATGAGTCTCTTTCGACGTGCTGCCAGCCATAGCCTTGTGGTGGGAATGCAAATGCGAATCGTTGATGATCTCCAGAGACGATGGTTTCAGCGCCTCTGTAATCTGTTGAATTGCCACATGATCAGACAAGCTTGTGTAGTGTGACGATCATCGCTCACCTTCTGCCTCATGAGATCTTCTATTGGCGTGTTAGAGGATGCCATAGTGGATAGTGGCCTCCGTAGTGCCGGAAGAGCTATTCTTCGGAGCATTCAACTGGTCGCAAGAGTCGTGGCCGAAGTTTTCTCAACTTCGATACGAGCCCAATCTCACTTCCGACTGGGTAGGATCGGTGACTCTTCTTTAGGCGATCGGACAACCGGTCTGCGGACAGGTTTACGAATATAAATGCTGCAGGACGTATAACAGATGTATTCTGAGATACAAGCCGGGACCTTGATGACCTTCTCGGCAAACCTTCCGCGTCCAACCCCGGACTTCACTTCACTTGAGCTTTCGTCATTCATGTGAACCTGTCTAGGACACTCCTCTTCTCATCCACTCTCTGCTCGATGGACAGATGGCACCAATCCGCCGCTATCTTCGCATAACCCGACACTCGGTCCTCGAAGTGCGCATTTACCTCGACAACCCAGCTTTAGCGCCAACTTGGCTTCTTAATTCTCGCGACCCCGTCCTTCCCCGAGTCATTGAAGCAGTCAGGCCGCTCGTACTGCCAAAACTACGCGAGGAAAACGAAAACGCAAAGCGCAAGGGCGGAAAGAAGAAAAAGGGTGTCAGGGATGTGGTGGAACAAGAAGACTTCGAGGTCTCCATCTTTCTGACGGAGACGTCCTCAAACCACGCCCTGCTCACGAAACAGAAGAGCTTTGCGGATAAGCCAAGGTTGAAAAGCAACTCAAGCAAACTGAGCAACTGGCTGAACACGAGCGATAACCCTATCGACTTGGACGAGGACGCAGATGTGCCGCAGGTGCTGCGGGAAGAGGAAGGTACTTCGCTGCAGGACATCCCAGAGATATCGGAAGCAGCCGCAGACAGGCGGAGACGCAAAAGACACCAGTCAGAAAGCGACGCATTGTTCGTACGATCGGATGACGAGGATGCTTTTCAGGAACAAGAGGCCCCGCCTGCCAAGCGGAGGAAGCGCTTGACGGACACGGATGAGACCACGGAGGATGACAAGAAGAAGCTTGCGCTTAGCACGGCATACGAGGGCTTTAGTATCTATGGCCGTGTACTGTGCCTCATCGTCAAGCGCAAGGGTGTCAAGAAGTCCAATGCTGGTGGTCCGGCCTCAGGAAGCCAGATGCTCGAGAACTGGGTTAGCACGCAGGCAGCACAGGAAGGCGTTGGTGACGACGGTGACGACGGATGAGATGCGCCGTGACGGTTAGCTGCACAGCTCACGAAGTATGTTACTGACACGATCACCCCAACCTGGCCGCGTTGAGCCAGGCCTGGGAAGAAGCTAGGCTTCGGCCGTCGGAATGGCTGAGGAGAGGTCGGACAATGCTAAATGCACCGCGCCGCGGAGACCCGAGCGACCACTGGGTATATGACTCTTATCGGGAGACACGGGAACACCGCCTCTTCTAGAAGCCCTTAATCGTACTGCTTCATGGGGTGCGAGACCTCACGTGGAGACTGCCTCGGCCTTGTACAAGAGTGACTACGGACAAGGGTTCTTGGATAGTCGCTTGAAGAGAGATCCAAAGCGTCCAAGACAGAGCAAAGGGATCAGATAAAGTAGAAAATCAACTGCATTTGGCTTCTTCTCTAGAGCCATCCTGCATCTAGACGCTCGCAATGCATAGCAATATGATACACGCAAATCGATCCATCTGCGACTAGTCCAAACCTCCAAGTCCCCTCCACCTGCATGACGCGCTTGTGCCGGCAATAGTTCTCATAAGGACCCTCCAGAGATTCCCGTCTAGTATTCCTGCCTCTTTTGCATAGCAGGCACGCTCGCCACCGTGACGTGCGGCCACGTTCTATGGAACCACTCTTTCACGATTTGCCATACGCCGACCTTCAGAAGCGTCGAATTTGCCGGACCCTCCCCATCTTACCACACTCTGCACAACACCATACCACCGATCTTCCTCTCCACGCACTCTCTAGCCTCCATGATGCCCTTATCAGTCGTCACGAAGATGCACTCTCCAAGCTTCGTGATACCCTTGACATAACCCGCTTCCCTTCCCCTCACAATCTGGCCCAACTGCGTGCTATCCAGCCATATCCTCTTCGTCGGCTTACTCAGCATCCTCATCTTACCGAGCACGGGCTGACCCTCCCAGTACTTGAGACCCAACCATATCCGCCTCGATGCGATGTTCGCTTGTGTGATTTGCGCGTCCTCGGGGTTGGCGGTCGGGAAGGGTGGGAGAAGTTGCGGCGGTGGTGAGGGACCGCCAAGGTCGACTGTGGAGAGGAATCCTTGCTTTTGGAGGAGGAGAGAGAGGTTCAGGTGGAGCTTTGTTAGGGGAATCGAGGTCAGGCCGAGTCGGGCTAGGGAGGCATTCTGGAGATGCGAGCAGACGTGCGAGAGGTTTACGAGGGACATGGTTGTGGTTGTGGCCCCAGTGGGCGCGGTTGAATTCTTCCTATGCGATTCGGGCGGATGGAAGGTCGTGGGTATCAAGGTGGCCCAGTGCGATGGAACGAGCGGCGTGGATAGATTGTGTGGTGGTTGGTATGTGGTGGTGAAAGTGAATGCACGTCTCTTTGGTGAAGCTCGGCAGAAATTGCGGCGACCAAGCTCTCCTCCGAGCCGCTCAGTCGGCTGCGCTTTCTCCGCATCTTCACATGCAAACGCCCCTTGGCCAGCCTCTAAGCGCTTACATTAATAGAACCACTATCTACATGTAGGAAGGTACTTAGCCACACAGCTACGCACCTTCTGGCGTTTAGATGGTGGCAGCCATCTTCTTCCAGTTCGTGGAAAAGATCCTTGTTCTCGAACTTGTTGTCTACATATTCAACTATATCCGCACAGACTATCTTCAGGCTGTCGTGGACGTCACTCAGGCCTGGATTCAGCTCCTTGAATTGCTGTATACGCAGAATCAGCGGGCCTTGAACAGGAGACGGTAGCACCTGCAATGCCGCCTCTGCCGGGTGAAAACCTCCTTTGTACGCTGTAAGACGCGGCATCTATATACAGTAGTCCCAGCTGACAGACGACAGCTTCGCCGACGCACACTACTACTTCAGCTCGCCCTCTTCCAAACCGCTCCATCACCGCTTCGCTCAAGGCTCCTACGTGTACTTGTATCACTCCACCGTTCACAGAAGGTCACGAATCGAGATAGCGAACCATGCTGGAACACCAGATCAAGATGCCTTTGCTGGCTGTGAGTCTGTCCCTGGCGGTGTGAGGTGCCGAGTCAGCGCCTGACAGTGCTCATACTAGACCTTGATACGGTGACAATGAGGAATTCCAAGAAGCAGCCCCAGCTTTTCACGGTTACCGTGGATGGACTGAACTCGCATACCACGCCGACATCTCCTGTCAACGACCAGTCACAGTGGCATCTTCCTGCCTACGATTTGAGGAATGAGCAGAGATATCTGTACAAGATACATACAGTGGACCTCTATTTCTGGACGAGCAATGACGCGACGCTCTTCCTGGAGTCCACACGGCAGGCTGTATCGGACCAGCAACTGCAGTACGATGTTATCGTCCCACCAGAGCATAATGACTCTATGAGTCCTGTGGTACAACAGCTCGAACAAGCGGCCATTAGTGGACCTCCTCAGCCACGAGCAGGGAGTACAAACACACAAGGTTCATTTACCGGCCCAACGTCCGCTGGTGCGATTGCAAGTCCACAGCCACAGGCGCCGGCGCCCTATAATCCCGCAGCGCCGGCAGCTCCAGAGCCGATCGCTCACCGCGAGAAGACACCTCCTCCCGCAGACGCGGCTGCCGGAACTGGCTTGACTGCAGCTGCGTACCAAGAGCACCCAGCACAATACACGACGGCACCACCTTTGTCCCAACATCCATCGTACCAACAAACACCTCAGACGTCGTATTTCCCCGGCCCGCCGTCGCGTAACCCATCTCAATCATACGGCGCTCCCCAGATAGCAGGCACACCGCCCCAATACCAACCTACTCATACTCACTCCTCCTTCCCTCCTCCACCACCCGGCACCTCCGCTCCTCCCCACCAACAACAGCAAACGCCATCCTTCTCAGCCCCGCCGTCGTCGCAACCACAGGCTCAGTACGCCAGCTACCCCCCGCACCAACAGCCCTCCTACCTCCAGTCCCCCGGCCTACCCCTCCAATCACCAGGCCTACCCGGTCCCGGTACACCCAGCCTCCCGCCCGCCTACCACGACCACACGCCCCTCGCCTCACCAGGCTACGCCTCGCACTCCCTCACATCCCCCGGCTTCCCCCCTCACTCCCTCGCATCACCCGGCCTGCCGCCGCCTCCGCCACCACCCGGTCAGGGCCAGCATGCGCAGCAACCCCAGCCCCTGGGCGGCTACTCGGGCTACAGCTACGCTCAGCCGCAGCAGATGCCGAGCCAGAGCGAGGCGTACGGCGTGCACGCGCAGGCGTACCGACCGACGGAGGAGGAGGCGGCGCATGGGGCGAAGCCGGGGAAGCAGGGGCCGGGTGTCAGGCCTGGGGGAATGGAGGAACGGCTGGGGAAGGTGGAGAAGGGTGTTGGGCGGTTTTTGAAGAAGTTGGATTCGAAGTGGTGAGATGGAGACGAAGATATCATGACGGCCGGGGTATGTAGAAAATGAATATATGAGAAATATGACAAGGACTGATGGCAATGGCCCTGCCTTGCACCGCACTGCACATGGTTCCATACGCACAGCTTAAAGCTCCATGTCACAATCCCTCCACCTGCCCCCCCTCGCCGCCCACCCCAAACTCTTAACAAAATCCAACACCGTGCACATGCCATACTCATCGCTCCAACACCGCGGCGGCACAACAACGCGATCATTAACCAGCACCCGCACCATGTCGTTCTTCCCCCAATACTTCTCGTCCCCACAGCTCATCCTCTCGACATACATGCGCGCCGCAAACGGCACCGTGACAGCCGCGCTGTACCCGCCCGTCTCGGTCAAGCCCATCATGCTCGTGTTGCTCAGCGCCGGCGTATCCGCGTACAGCCCCATGGCGAAGAAAATCGACGTCATGTCGTTGTCGTGGCTGAAGTCTGCATAGATTTTGGCGCCGAGCGGGAACGTAGTCTCGTTGCCGTCGAGCGTGCGATTGCTACTAGTGTGGTCGTCAACGGGCTCCCCGGTCAGCCGCGCGATGAGCTCGTTCGTCCAGCCCACGCCCTGCGTCGGCCCGAGCGGGTTTCCGTACCCGTAGCCGTAGTATTTGTTCAGCGTTTCGAAGTAGGAGTATTGTTCGAATTCGGGGGGGGTGAAGAGGTGGCAGAAGGGGCTGACGGTGCCGTCGGGGTGCGCGACCGTGTCGAAGGCGCACAGGTCCATCAGGTAGATTGTTTCTGGGATCGTGAGGTCGACGCCGGGGAGGTCTGTGTTCAGGCGGGCTTGGATGGGGGGCACGAAGATGGCGGCCCATTGGGCTTGGGCGGCGGAGGCGATGTCTGAGTCCGGTCCGTTCTCGAAGGCGGTGCAGAGGCCGTGGTTGAGCGTGTTGTTCACGCCGTCGTCTTCGGGGATCACCCTGATCGGGTACTGCCAGTCGGGGTCGGGCCTATTGTCGTCGATATAGACCTTGGCGGAATGGTAGCCAAAGGTCCAGTTTTGAGCTGACATGACGACGCGGTCGCCACCAGACGAGCGCACGAAGGGCGTGTGCTGTCTTGCGAGCTCCGGGTAGCGATGGTAGAATTTCCTGCCCGAGTTGAACATTTCTTCTTGCCCGAAGGGCGTCAGCTGGTCTGCGCCGTAGTCGTATCTGTAGTACTCCAGGAAGGCGTATTTTCCGGGAAGCCGGGTAGCGTTGGCGAAGATCTTTTCCATCAAGGCTTGGTATGCTTCCACCTTGGAGCTCGTGGGATTGCGTGCCCCGTGTCGGGATAGGATCTGGACGAAGTTGACTGTGCAGTGCTCGGGGACATCTGGCGAGATCTTTGACGGTACGGAGAAGTAGGGAGAGTATTGGCCCCAGTTGTGTGAGATCTCGTTCTCGCATTGGTAGCCATAGTCCCAGAGGTCGCAGGATTCAAATGTACTGTGTGGACCTGGTCGAATTGAACGTGCCGATGCGCTGTGGGAGTGTTAGAAAAAAGATCCGACAGGATGCAATGTCACGACTTACCCTGCTGCGAAGGCAAGCAGAGCGAGAGCGGCGACGGTGGCAACCATGGCAAATACTGTCCAGATATGCCTTGTCCTACGTGATGAAGCTGAATGAATGTCCCGGTGCAACAGAGAGTACATGTAATTACGTCCATCGCCAGAGCGGCCAGCGCGCCCAGATCTGCAGCGCTCAAGCATTTCCATGCAGCATTGGCTTAGAACCATATGCTGACCGCTTACATGCCTTAGGTGCTTTAGTTGATGCTCCGGCTACCGCGTTTCCACGCCGTCGGTGAAGATGAACCTGGCGTGCAGTGCTAAGATAGAGATATAAGCAGCCTTATTGCTCGGCCTTGCATATTCTGGATACAGTGCATGTATTCAGTGGGGTAATATCGTGTGCCTTTCTCGGCTTGATGTCTGGTTGGAGGCTAGTTGACCACATATCGAAGCACGTGGGTTGTCATCCTCCGGCGCAATTCCACGAAGACAGTTGGGCCTTGTGGGGAGAAGAAGCAGATGCCGGACAGCTTTGGGAAGGTGGAAGCGTTTCTGGAAAGCTGTGGCCCACCTACATGTACCTACATATTAAGCACATGCAACGGCTAAGAATGCACATCATTGGTACATGTATTGTTGATGAAAGCAAGGTATAACAGCTTATTAGGTAAGTTAACGTGAGCCCTCGGATGACGGAAGACAACGCCAATCCCCGTCTCAATCGGTCTTGGCATCGCTGAACGGCACATGCATCATCTTCATACCGTCAAGGTACATCCATGTAGCTGCCCCAACCCAAAGCACAACAAACACCAACCCGTTAATGTCTGAATGGCCTGACGCCTCGCACTGGGAATCCGCCATGGCCAACGAGGAAGCAACCCAATTCCTGACCTCGCTCCTGAACAAGACTCTACGTCTGCACACGACCGATTCACGCATGTTCGTAGGCCAGCTGAAATGCACCGACAAGGTGAATTCATTCCCCCCCGCACCCGCACCCATGTACATGCAGATATATAAAAACACATACATACATCTTCGCTTTTCCGGGTTTGCGCAACCTGAGGTATGAAAGGCCCCCAATACTAACACGTACAGTAAAGGACCGCAACATCATCCTCTCCTGCACGCACGAATACCGCCACCCGTCTCCGTCCGCGATCCGCGCGGCCGCTGAAGCGCATTCCCTTGAGGGCAAGGCGGGAAATGTTAAGCTGTATATGCTGAAGAGATTTGTGGGGCTGGTTGTCGTGCCTGGGCAATACATCACCAAGATCGAAGTTGAGGATTGAATATTGAAAAGGGATGGGGCGGTGATGTTAGCCACGAGGCGAGAGCAAGAAACACAGGGGCTACCGCTGCGTTATTGGGGAAGATGGCTCGTGAAGCGATACCGAGCTTGATATGCCCTACAGGCGCGGGAGCGGCGCCGAGGAGAGGGTGCAAATATGGTCGCCTGTGGTGGCTCACCTCGAGTGGACTTGCTAGAGCACACACTGGTCGAAGAAGGACGGGAGACGCGACTACGGTTGCAATCGCAGTGTAGCCGCGCGATGCAAACGCATCGACGAATGCGTAGGACGTTCGCATCTACCGGCTGGTGGAGAGCAGCAGCGATTAGAAAAGCGTGACGATTCCATGAGGCTACGATACACAACCGCTCTCGGACATCCTCCCCACAGGACTTGCTCCGACGCAAGATTGAGCCCCAGTTGATCGCTGGGTGAAATACTTCTGTCAACCTCTGTATGTTGCACTGCAGAAGACCATCCTGCTGCGATAGTGTACTATTGCGAGGCGACAACATTGTCTCGCATATGCCATGGTAGCGGAGAAGAAATGTTACGTGACTTCGTACACGACCGCTATCGGCCTTGGAGCAAGCAGGACGCGAGGATATAGCCAGCATATCAATAATGAAGTACAGTCTACTCCCAATCAATCACCACCGCCTCTAACTCCTTCCCCTTTTCGCCCCAGGAAAACGCCGCGCTCGTCCCAACGCTTCGTAAATGCATGACATGATAGCCTTCGATCACGATCTAGGTAACAACAGCCAGGTCTGACACCGAGATCATACTCACAGCTTAACGCCCCAGATACCCCTTCCACCACAAACACCCAACCAGTCGCCACCTTGGCTCGTAAGCGCACTCTGAGGCGCCCAGCTGATATTGTTGACCTCGTACCCGCTCTGCCAGCTCGCCAACGGTCCCTTACCCTGGACCTCGCCCTGCCCGCTACCGTTGCCATTGACACTGGCGCCACTGCCTGCGTTGAGGAGGTCCCAGACCAGGACGAGGGAGTCGTCGGCACCGCTTGCGAGCATGCCGCGGCGGCTGGGGTTCCATTCGATGCAGTTGAGGGCGGCGGAATGGCCGCGCAGTTCGAGGAGCGCGGTGCCGGGTTGGCGGACGTCGAGGATGCGGATGAGGTTTGAGTCTGCTGCGAATGTGGCGAGGAGGTGGGCGTCATGCGGGGAGGCTGCTAGGCGGAGGAGAGGCGGGGCGTTGGAGAGGGTGTGGGTGGTTTTTGTGGGGGATGGTGGTGCGGGCGAGGATACTGTTGATGATGGTTAGCGTTACAGTCACCATAGAATGGATCTCGTTAGTCTTACCTTTGTCAGTTTTTTCTGCTGGCTCGTAGATGATCGTGCTGTGTTCGAGACTTCGAAGATCGAACATTCGGACGCTGCCGTCTGCACCACAGCTTACAAAGACATCGACACTCCCAGCACAGAATCGTACATCAAACACCTCCTTGTCGTGTGCGATAAGCTGCGTCTTCGCAGTAAGAGTTGGAATATCCCAGATCGTACAAGTTGTGTCAATACTCGAAGTGATGATTAGCTTGGGGGAAAGCGTATTCCAATCCAAAGATGTCAGAGGCGCGGTGTGCTCAGGAGTCTTTGAATTTGAGAGTAAGGCCAATGGCTGCAGCTTCTGGGGTGCTGGCTCGCGCGTGTTGACGGTAGAACTGCGACTGATTGTGTTGGTCAAAGCGGACGGCTGCGAAGTTGGTAGGGACCATAATCTTAGATGGTCTCCAGATGTGGCAAGCAAATCTGTTGATTGCTTTGATGATGACGGCGGTTCCCAGGATATCCGCGTGACGGGATAAGCGCAAGTCGCTTCTGCGACCTTGACAAAGTCTAAGCCATAACCGGATGCTCCTGGGGGTGCTGATTCTTGCGACGCTATCTGTGTGTCCAAAATTTGGATCTGGTCCTCGCATGTCAGCTACAATTCTCCTTTTGGGAGGGTCTACCGTTCATGAAGAGTACTCACGAAGTTATGAGGATCCTCCAAGTAGCTTCCCACGGCCATCTTGCCGCAGCTATTTCCACCAGTCACCGGCCATTTGCACCAATCATACGCATATGATGCCCACGGTGCAAGATAGCTGCTGTTAGTGGGTTGTCCACTGTAGTCAAAGATAGCTCCAGGACCAGCTGCCTCAGTGTGGAGGTCGGACGGTGCTCTTGGCCGTATGTCAGATAAGCCTAGGGGAGAATGCGATTGGGCGCCAGTAGGAGTCCGAGGGCTGTAAGCCTTCCCACCTACGGCCGGTGTCGCGTTGGGCGTGCTAGAGAAAGGTACGTATTTCTGGTCCAGACCGGCGGGGCTGGATCTTGAGTGACTATGAGAGGCGCCAAGGGTGCCTGAACGGGAGGTTGACGCATACTGTTGGGAGTTGCTATTGATTTGAGGCATGGTAGGGATAGTCGTAGGTGCGGTGTAGGCTGCTGAAGGGCCTGGTCTCGACGTACCTCCGGGTTGCAAAGCACCAGGGACGTTGTTCGAAGACGGTGACGCGTATTGCGAAGAGCCTTGGGGCGTGGCTTGCTGAAGTTGTATGTTTGGTGCACTTGGCGCCGAGTAGTCACCCTGGTTATTGTACTGTTGCGGTGTATAGCCCTGGCCCCGATCCCCCATATGTAGCTCTTCCGGCCGCCTGCCAATTGTCTGCGCTCTTCTTGGTGTCTCGTAATTCTGTGCACCAGCTGTGGATGTAGAAGACGAGGAGTTCGGCCCCGACAGCCCTGAACTGGCAGGTGGTGCTGTTTGACCGCCGGCGTGAGCAGTAGAAGAAGTAAAGGGGTCTGAGCCAGGATAGGTGTTCCCTGAGGACATTCGTGTGGGATTCGGCGCGCCGACGGCGCCCAATGACTGCGCGCTCGCGAACAACCCGGAAGTAGTGCTCGGGAGCTGGCCTGAACTCGAATGATGGTGCGAATGGAACGGCATGAGGTTGCTGCTCGAGAACTGCGGTGTCAATTCGTACCCCGGCCGGAATACAGTATGAGAAATAAGTTGCCGGCGGAGACGCCCTCAATGGTGATTACGCTGGTGTAGGCGCTCGAGGTTCACAGGGAGCTGTAACGCGACGCTGTGCACGGGCCAAGTTGATGATGACGCCCAATTCGAGTCCCTCAGTGCATCTGGGTGGACGGGACCTTTGGGGTCGACCTCTCGACTCATTGCTACCTACAAAGAACATTGAAGGCATGACATTTCGACACGCATACTTCTCTAGAAGACAGGTTATAAATTCATGAATCCAGTTCAAGGCACGCCTGGGCGGTTCTTAATGTAAGTCTGGGGAGGCTATATGCGTTGAAGACAGATTATGTACCGCCGCTTCACAGCTTCACTCCACCACCTGTTATGCCTTCCCAGTCTCTCTGGCCAAACTCGACATACGCCTTGCCACCGGGCGGGAGCCAGAATACTCTATCTTTGACTTTGTCGGGGTCCACTCCTTCATTTCTCAACACGTTCTTCTGATACTTACTCGTGCCGGTAACCTCCATTCTTTCCACAACTCTGAGGAAAATCGGACACGCAAACCGTGGCAGACCTCTCAATGAATGCTCTGCCAAACCTTGCAGCCATGCTTGTGAAGGTTCGCGCTCAAGGACTAAGGCGGCACAACCTGCTCGTCCATCGTGTTTAGGTAGCTGCACTCCGTACACGTTCACCTCCTTGACCCCCTGGTACTGGCTCACAACCTCGGCAACCTCGTTTGTACTCACATTCTCCGCCTTCCAGCGGAACGTATCGCCGATGCGATCCACAAAGAAGGTCCGACCCTCGGAATCTTGCTTGAGCAGGTCACCAGTCCGGTACCATACATCGCCCTTCTCGAGAACATCACGGAGCAGCTTGCCGTGCGACGCCTTTTCGTTGCCAAAATAACCAGCGTATTTCTCTTCGACTGCGGCGGGGTCTAGTTTCGTAACCATCTCTCCGCTGTCGCCGAGTGCAACCCGCTCACAGAATCCTTTGGCGTTGCGGTAGGGCTCTCCTGTCTCTACGTCGTGCTTGAGGATCGCGGATGTGGCACCCATAAACAATTTCATAATAGCGCCAGAACGGCCAACAACACCAGCGCCGAAGCTGTTCTTGCTCTTGATGAAAGTCGCAGAAGGAGCTTCGGTGGCACCGTAGAACTCTGCGATCTCCGTGATGGCGAAGCGGTCTTTGAAATGCTGCCAAACGTCGGGCCGAAGGCCGTTGCCAAAAGCCATACGAATAGTATGGGCAATATCAAAGGGCGATGGTGGCTGGGAAAGAAGGTAACGGCACATCTCGCCTATGTACTGGATATGGGTGGCGTGGCTCGCAACGCAGGAAGCAAAGAAGGTAGAGGGGCTGAAACGGGGAGAAATGATGTAGGTAGCCGCCGCTTGAAGTGCGACACTGAGTCCGAGAATAGCGGCAGAGGTGTGATAAAGCGGAAGGGCCTATTCATGTCAGTTTATCGAGCAACAGAAATGGTGGGAGTGGACCCACGCTATAGTATCGATCCTCCTTTTTGAGACCCATCCACCTACCTACAAACGTAGCGCTCATGTACACTTTCCTCCAGGGCACCACAGCCGGTTTGGGCAATCCCGTAGTGCCACTTGTGTAGATCAAGATAGCCATCTCAGTCAGCTTCTGGCCTGTCCTCTCTTCATCAGGCACTCTTAGGCCTTGCAGGTCCTCGATCTTTCTCCGCATGCCCTCATCTAGCAACACAGTGGTCGCAGAGCCACGCAGTTCTCGTCTATATTCTTCGCTCAGAGCATCCTCCAGCGCAGGATCTAGCAGTACGACTCTGGCGGTTGAGGTTCGAATACAATGTATCAATGCTTTTGATCTCAGGTTGGTGTTGATGAACGCTGGGCGCGCCCCAAGACTCCAGATCGCAAACCATAGGATAACGAAGTATTCATCGTTCTTCCAATCCAGTGCCACAACGTCTCGCTTTTGAACGCCATACTCTTGCTTCAACCAAGCTGCGTATTTCAGCACTAGCTCGTATATCTGCTTGTACGAGTACTCAGTGCAGTTGGAACTGGCTAGAGATTTGGGCGACTGCGTTTGCAATTCGGACCTGCCTATAACCGGAGGGATGGCGAGGAAGGTCCGGTTGGCGGTCTTCGCCGACTTTGCGTGCGATTCCAGGGTATAAAACGGGTTGATTCTGTCTTGTTTCTCTGCTTTTTTACCGCTGATGGTTGCAGAGACAAGGGGCACGAGCAGTCCGAGATCCGAGGAGATGCTATAGCGTGCATTTACATAGGCTGCTGCCGCAGCAGCAGCCGGCAATGTGAGGGCTAGAGGTATGCCTGAAACGAACACATGGGATATTAGCCACGCTCATGAAACAATGTTGGATGGGGATGTAAGCATATTGCTAAGGCACTGCATACCAGCCATGATGACGTATACGAGGCCTCGGCTTCAATTAAAGGATGATTGCAATGAGCACCAGATGGGAGGAGAACAGGAGTGCATTAATGTATCTCCAGCAATATATCAGCTCCGCTCCGTGAATGCAATGTCATATTGCTGAAGTCAGATGGAGACGGGAGCCACCACCGAGTTGGCTGCTGTCTTCGTCGCTCTAAGCAAGCCCAAGCACCGAGATGCCGAGGCTCATGGCAGCCGAACGAATCGGAAGCGTGACACAATGCAAGCAACCGAGCCAGAAGTCAGAACATTGAACATGTCAGCCAACATGTAAATAATGCTATATCATCTTTCGACTCTAGTGCTCACCACACGCTATCATGATCTGTCGCGACATGATATGCCTTCGAAAGGGAACGGACCCTTGAAGGGCCCCTCCAGACTTACCCCAGATCTGCCGCCCCTAGTCCGCGGTCAGACCAACGACAAGCGACAAGCGACGCCGTGTTTGTACATGTGGATGTCTCGGAGCGTGTCAGCATTGATAACCACCAACGACCTGGGCATTTCGCAGCACATTCGTTGACTACCGTTCACAAAGACACCTCACTCTGCGACGTGAAGATATGCGAGCCTTTTATACCGCGCCCATACCGATTTGGGTACCGGCTAGACCTACCAAAGAAGATGTAGCTTAACAGTTGGTGCGGCCGAGCTGCGTTATCTGCACGGTGGGGACCGCCTATCAATTAACCATCACTGGCGTAGGCATATCACCATATCTCAAGATGAATCCACTTAGGCAGATCAATCACTCTCTCGTTTCTCAATTCCAGTAGACGGAGCGCAACTGCGTTGTCATTCAACCCTTCTCTTTTACATATTGTTGATACAACAGAGTCTCGAGTTTTATACGCTACAATGCCTCTCGTAGTGCCTGAGATGTCCTGGCAGGATGTTGCCAAGTTCATGCAAGATTATAGAGATAGCAGTATTTCTGCCGTCTCGCCTCCGATCCCAGATCCCCCTAAAGAAATACCCTTGAACGTCACGAAGCTTCCATCCTCTCTTCTGACGAAAGAAGAGGTCTCAATCACAGAGACTCCTCCCGAGACCCTGGTCAGCCAGTTGGCCGACGGTAAGCTCTCCGCGGCGGATGTGACCAATGCGTTCCTCCGCCGTGCTGGCCTTGCCCAGAAGCTCACGAACTGCGTAACGGATCTGCTCCCCGATCGCGCTCTGACCCGCGCCAAATATCTCGACGACTATCTGGCCGAGCACAAGAAGCCCATTGGCCCTCTCCACGGCCTACCCATCAGCGTTAAGGAGCACATCGGTATGAAAGACCTGAACAACAACGCAGGTTTCATATCCTGGTGCGACCGCACTGCCCCTGACGATGCCCTCATCCTCAAGCTGCTCTGGAAAGCCGGTGCAGTCTTCTACGTCCGTACAACGCAACCGCAGACGCTGATGCATCTTGAGACATCGAGTAACATCTACGGCGTCACCGTGAACCCCTTCAACCGCAACCTTACCTCAGGTGGCAGTTCAGGTGGCGAAGGTGCGCTGGTGGGGCTGCGTGGCAGCTGTATGGGCATCGGTACAGATATCGGTGGCTCTATCCGCAGTCCCGCGGCCAACAATGGTGTTTTCGGACTGCGCCCAACCAGCTACAGACTCCCGTGCGGAGGATTTGCTGCCACGATGCACGGCCAGGAACACGTTGTGCCGGTAGTCGGGCCGCTGAGCACGAGCTTGGAAGGCGTAAAACTGTTCATGAAGACGCTGATTGACCAGAAGCCGTGGTTGTACGAGCCGAGTCTCCTCCCCTTCCCGTGGCGCGAAGCCACCAACTCCTCGCTATTGCGCACCGATAACGAGGGTAAGAGGAAGCTCAAAGTCGGCATCATGTCCGATGATGGTGTGGTTCGTCCTCATCCTCCGATCTTGCGCGGTATCAACAAGCTCAAAGCCGCCTTGTCCTCTCACCCCGACATCGAGCTTGTCGATTTCCCGCCGTACAAGCACGACGAAGGCTGGCGCATCATCTCCTCCCTGTATTTCGCAGACGGTGCTTCCCAAGAACGCGCCGCCATCGACGCATCCTCCGAGCCCTGGCGACCCTTGTCTGACTTCATCATCACCAATAACCCGAATGTGAAAGAGCTCTCCGTCACCGACGTATGGACACTGACATGCGATCGCGAAGCCTACCGCGCCAAATACGCGGAACATTGGAACAGCATCAGCGGAAGCGTAGAAACGGATGACCTGGTAGATGTGCTACTTTGCCCAGTGGGGCCAGGAACGGCACCGTTGATCGATACGGCAAAGTATTGGGGATATACCAGCCAGTGGAATATCCTGGATTATCCGGCGCTGGTGTTTCCGACGGGGCTGAGTGCAGATCCGAAGATCGATGGGAAGGAGGCTAGTTATCAACCTAGGAATGAGCAGGACGCGTACAATCAGCAGATTTGTAAGTTTTTACCGTGTGGTGCGTGGACGCAAATACGAAGGGTGAGACTGAAAAAGTTGCAGATGAGCCTGAGAAGTACACAGACGCACCCATCTCGCTACAATTGGTAGGAAGGAGGTATGAGGATGAAAAGCTGATCGAGGCGATGGAATTCATCACCGAAGTCGCTGGGTTGCCATTCGCGTAACGCGAGACATTATCTTGAATACATCATATGTCGGATCCTCGCCTGTCTCTTCACGGTGGTTCGTTTCTATAGTTACTTTGGAGAAAGGAAACACTGCCGCTACCAACACGAGGTCACGAACATGAATTCAGGTTCTTCTACAGATGATACAGATCTCTGCGATTGATTATTAGGTATCCCTCAATTGGTTTGCTGCTACATCTAATGGCTCTAATATCGCGTTGCGTCCACTCTACTTAATGTCATGGACTCCGATCAGACGGTTGGAGGTGTTTAATCAAGTCTATGAACTTTCCTGGTCGAAGTTTCTAACAGATCAGCGTCGAATCAAAGCAGCATGTTTCCCAACGCCTCGATGCTTCTTTCAGTCGACAATGATACATGTACATCACCGTATTTATTTTACATGCAATCGTCAAACAGCAATGACTCCTAGGCTGCTGAAAATGCGATTTCGCCACTCTGCATAAACATATATGTATGAGTCGAGCAGTGCTATGCTTCCTTATGCTCTGTCGCGTTTATGAACGGACGTGTTACCTTTGAGTTGCGCTCTTTGTGGATCATCAGGCAGACGTGTTTCCTTTAAGTTGCACCAGTGAGGATTATACCCAGATGTCGACCGAGCTCAGATAAGGTTCGCGCTAAGCCGATTAAGCTTCCGCGAGATCGAATCAGACAGGGTCCAATCCCCGGATTCATAACGGTTTCCCTGCATATGGACCCTTGTGTTTCTGAAACATATCGACCTCATCTCATAAAGTATGCACATACATACCCATTGTCGCAATGCGAATATGTAGCGGCACGCACTTTGGGGATGTCTTCCTCGTACGGCCGTAGCGAGTCCGCACTGAGCCCCATGCGACCCAGCCCTAGAGTCGCGCCAGGCTGCGCAAAGGCTATGCTGACCACCTCGGAAATAATGACGCTGGCTGGTTACGCCTTGCTTTGCGAAGAGTAGACTTTGCGCATTGATGCGAGTAGGCGAGTTAGAGTGGAACACCCCAGTCATAGCGCCGCCCGTCGAAGCTTCTCACCCTCTTGCGTTTCTTCCCATGACACTTTCTCGCCGAACTGGCATTATCCAATCGAGCCATATTGCAAGTCATGAGTATCAGTAGCAAAAACATACCACGGCGAGAAAGCTGGAGCGAGACGCGCATTTGTAAGGGCACATCTCCCATTGTCGATGGCTCTTCCGCGGACATGCTAGCTTGAATCGGACTGTATAAGCAGTCATATGCATCTTATATCCGTAGCCTGGTTGGGGGAGAGGCTCGGAGTAAAGCACTGGTGCGCGCCCGGACGAACTGTAAGTGGTGTCACTTTGGGCTTTTCTCATATCCGCGTTGCAGCCGCGTTAAGCTCACATAGCGAGTCCCGGCGTCGCAGGCCAGTGAAACTTTCCCATGAAGCGCGCTGCTGCCCCACACGCTCAGTCACGCTGGTAGGTGCTCTCCTGATACTTAAGCGCTCCCTCCCCCTGCCCCTCTTCTCTCCCCCGTCGGACAGATGGCGACTTACTGGACCTCTGACGACAAAGCGTTCGCGGCTGCCGGCGACGCTGGTTTTGGCAAGGCAGTGCGTGACGTTCCGGCCCCGGGCGTCACGTACGCAAAAAGCTACGGGGTAACGTATCCAAAGAAGCATGGCTTATAGTGTAAGCTTAGAAAAGTTCTGTGGCGAGTATGCCACCCAGAGCGAAGCAGGAAGATCGGCGTCCAGGAGCCACTTCCTTTGACCGGATCCTGGCGCTCCTCTACTGCTCCGCAGAGAGTGAGCTTCAACGAGACGGCTGTGGTGCAGGAGTTTTACGACTCTCTGCCATCCAGTGAGATCTCGGAGGCCATCGAATGGCCTTCCGAAGCCGACCGCCGCCACCACCAGTACGATGTCGTTGCCATCCGCGTCTACTAGGTGCGCCCACTCAAAGTACAGGTGGAGGTCTTGAGGCTCTTCAGATGGGACTTCCAGCTTCGGGAGCACACGCTTCTAACCCCGGTGTGACTGTAGTAGGGCCCTGTCCCGAGGCGGCGCATGTCTGTGGGAGCGGGCTGTGCTTGCAAGTTGTGAATGTCCTGGCTCCGTCCCCTGTCGCTGCGAGCTCTCCCCTCTCTTCCCAGCAAGCGCACCACACTCGTTCAGACCCTCACTAGAAACCGCCAACCCACATTCGCTTTGGACCCGCGCATCCGACCGACTATCATTTGGCATTCGTCACGGGACTTTCGCTTTCTTTCGGACTAATCTTGCTGCAGAGCACGACGCGACCTCGTTCACCGCCTCGTTGCTGCCAGCCCCCATTTCGGATCACTTGCAATCGCGCAGCAGGACTTTCTCTCTCTCTGCCAAGTTTGCCGATCCCTCGAGGAGGAACAGCTGAGCTTGGACTTCCTCATCCGACGCTCGCTGGTCATGGTTGCGGTCAAGCTTTCCCACCACTCCTCATCATTAGCCACGAGAAACCGGAAGAGTAAGTCCTGACATCCCCTGGTAGCACATAGAGCTCCTGAGATACTGATGCATCTTGCAGCTTCGCAATGAAGCATCCATGCTCTTTCTCGTACAACAATTTGGCTACCACAGCCTGATGGTAAGTCCCGAGTCACTCCACACTCAATGTTTGCCACTGAGATACTGACACTGCTGCAGCTCTGATGAAGCATCCTCGCTCTTTCTCCTCAGAAACAAAGAAACAAGAAAACAACTTTTGTAAGTCCCGCTTACCTTCCAGACTGATCGCTCAGGCTGCTAACGCTCTTATCGTTGCAGATCTTCTCGAGCTCGGACAGACCTCAAGCAAACCACCACTTCTCCGCCGAGCTACTGCTTGCCGCTGTCGAGAAACCACCGCCACTTCTCCGCCGAGCTACTGCTTGCCGCTGTCGAGAAACCACCGCCACTTCTCCGCCGAGCTACCGCTTGTCGCTGTCGAGAAACTCAAATCCCGAAAACCCAGAAATACCTTCTTCGTCTGTCAGCTGCAATCTTGCACGCACCGAGCTCCCAAACCGCTGTCGAATCTCGCCAAACAAGGCTCGAGAGCCCGGTCTCGCTGCGCCCACCTCCACAAACAGTCCAATCGCAGAGACCGGAGCCATCCCAGCAACAATACTCTCTTCCGCCGAGGTTGAGGAACCATCGCGTCGAGAGTATCAAAGAAACTTGGACACCCAGAGTTCCAGCAGCTCCGATCTTGTCAATCGTCGAGCGCCGAACAGTCGCCATCATCAACGACCACCACTTCTCCGCCAAACTACCGCGTGTCGCTGTCGAGATCGGACGACCTTGCCAGTCGTCTCAAACCACCACTCCGGACCTCCGCCGACCAGTCTTGTTGAGACGTCGAGATCCGAGTACCCAAAGTCAGTCGAAAATCATAACGACTTACGAGAGAACCGCCTCGAAGACTTCATACCTCGTTGCACCAACGAACGAACTTCCGCGAAGACTTCATCCCGCGTTGAACGAACTTCGAGAGCCTCGCGATCCATCTTGATCTGCTTGAGAGCACACCTTTGCCCCTGAACCCGGCATCGGCACATCATGCGAAGAAATCCATTCCGCACTGAACGAACAAAACAAACCTTGTCGACTCGCGATCCATCTTGATCTGCTCGAGCACAAAACCTTACCTTCAACGGACTTTTGGACTGGACTGGACTGGACTTGGTACTTTAGCGGAGGAATTGGCTTGGAACTTCAGTGGAGGAATTGGCTTGGAGCGGATGCAAGGAATGGTCTTGGGAATTCGGGTCGAGGCATCAGTGGAGAAAATCATTTGCAGCGGTGGAAATCACTCATTCGATCGATACCAACTCATCATCATCAGCCTGAACGCAACAAGCGGAAGGCTTTAGATCGACAAGCTCACACTCATTCGAGCAACAAAGCAACAAAGAAGGAAGGCGCAGCTCAGTCCGAATGCAACACGCGGAAGACTCATGAGCAAAGCCAACGGAGGACTTGGTTTTGGAGATGACGGACTCTGGAAAAGGGCAACGCTCGTCTGAATGCAATCTGCGGAAGACTCTCGGAGCGGAAGAAAGGAAATCGGTGGAGGAACAGTGCTTTGGACAATCATGTACAAACTTACCTTACCAATCAAACGATGATTTTCAACCATGCTGTCGGTGCCTCTTTCCAAGTTCAATGTTCTCGATCAATGAGGCGACTTCCCCTTTACGACGCCGCCCCACTTCCATTCTCCGCCCCGAAACGTCGTGTCTTGTTTCTTCTTCCAACCACACAATACTCACTCCACTATAACATCAGAGAGAACGGCGCGTCCTAATAGCAACACGTCCACGAGAAGCACGTAGACCGTCAGAGCACCAATGACATTCTGTTACTTGATGTGCGCCTCTACCAGACATTTTCAGATTCGGCCTTCGGCTATATGCTCCCCGAATCAAAGCACCCCGCAACCACTTTCGTCCACCAAACATCTTCGCGCACCTGCACCGCCTGGCACAGGTCTGTATGCATCCTTGCGGCCACTATGTAGTTGGTCCAGTGGCCCGCCTTGACTGATTGACGGAATATCAGCCACGGCGCGTAGAGCTCTGCAGGCCAGAAGCCGGACCTACTGGGTACTGCCGACATGCACAGACCTGATATCAACGTCGCGCTCGTATGGTGCCAGTGACCTGGAACACAGACATAAGTAGGTATATAGTAGGATGCCTTCCTTTTCGATTTTGCACTTTGACTGGTAGGTCATCTTGACGCTGCCAAGATGAGATCCCTTCACGCTTTCTTCCTCCTTCTTCTGGCTCCTTTTCTGCATGCTACTACCGATGGGCTCACGGACGTGGTCACCCGGGACCCCTTCAGCCTTGAGGTGAACGGAGAAAGGGTGTTCATCTTCGCTGGAGAATTCCACTACGAACGTCTTCCTGTACCAGAGCTGTGGCTTGACAGCTTCCAGAAGTTCAAGGCAAATGGGCTCAATGCGGTTAGGTAAGAGCAATGCTTCATGTTGCCGGTGAAGGCATCAATGCTGATAACTTGCCAGCATTTACTTCTTCTGGTCGTACCACTCCGCTTCCAAAGGAGTCTACGATTTCGAGACAGCCGGCAAGAATGTACAGCTACTGCTTGATATGGCGTCCGATGCCGGACTCTATGTCATTGCTCGGCCAGGGCCATACAGCAACGCCGAAACCAATGCTGGAGGCTTCGCACTTTGGACTAGTGAC
This sequence comes from Zalaria obscura, assembly GCA_024184665.2. NCBI lineage: Eukaryota > Fungi > Ascomycota > Dothideomycetes > Dothideales > Zalariaceae > Zalaria > Zalaria obscura. The sequence continues at coordinate 638,844 of JAMKPW020000042.1, forward strand.
GGCAGCGGAGGCAAATACCGTACTTCTGATGAGACCTATCATCAAGCCTGGCTTCCCTGGATGAACGAGATCAACGCCATCATTGCCAAGAACCAGATCACAGAAGGCGGCCCTGTTATTCTGTACCAAATCGAGAACGAACTTGTAGAAAACAGCCATGTCGCCACCAACACTCGGGTCTTGTACATGGAGCAGATCGAGAATGCCACACGCACAGCAGGCATCGTGGTACCTTTCACCTTGAACGAGAAGGGCATGCGCGCCGAAAGCTGGTCCACGGATTACCAGAATGTAGGCGGTGCGGTCAATATCTATGGTCTTGACTCCTATCCCGGTGGGCTAAGCTGCACGAATCCGGACTCAGGCTTCAATGTCCAAAGGACCTATTACCAGTGGTTTCAGAGTTACTCTCCAACACAGCCTGCGTACTTCCCAGAATTCCAAGGTAAGCCCGCCGATAACCTTCTGTAATGCTCCAGCACGCAAAGCATCTAACGTAACGCAGGTGGCCAGATGCAGGCATGGGGTGGCTCTTTCTACGATGACTGTACCTCCAATCAAGATCCAGCGTTTGCGGATGTGTTCTACAAGAACAACATTGCCCAGGTGGGTAAACGTCATCGACACCAGGGAACCAAACTGATGAAATGTAGCGTACCACTCTGATGTCGCTCTATATGGCGTATGGCGGCACCAACTGGGGCAACCTAGCCGCACCGGTGGTGTACACATCGTATGACTACGCAGCCCCATTAAGGGAGACGCGCGAAATCCAGAACAAGTTCAGGCAGATAAAACTCATCGGCCTGTTTACGCGTGTCTCCCAAGATCTCCTCGCTGCTAAGATGGAGAGCAACGGAACTGGAAATGCCGTCAATACGACTGATATCTGGACATGGGTGCTGAGAAACCCACCGAACAATGCAGGCTTCTACACCGTCCAGCACTCAACTTCCAGTTCTCGAGCTGTCACCCCGTTCACAATCACACTCAACACCACCGCAGGACAGATTCAGGTGGCCAATACCGCACTAAACGGTCGGCAGAGCAAGATAATCGTGACTGACTACCACTTCAGCTCCCACACCCTGCTATACTCCACAGCAGATGTGCTCACCTACGGTGTCTTCCAATACTTGTTCTCCAGCCAAACCGTTATTGCACTCTACCTCCAGCAACGTCAGACAGGGGAGTTCGCTTTCCATGAGTCCGCTACTCTGAAGAGTACAACTGGCAGCACCAAAGTTACCAAAACGGCTCACAAGGGTACAAGTTCTACGAGTTATACATCGTATAACTATGTACAAGGAAGCGGGTCTACCGTCCTTACATTCTCAAACAAACTGACCGTCTTGCTACTAGACATGCCCACGGCTTGGTCATTCTTTGCCCCAGCTACAACAACCGACCCGGCCGTCTCCGCAAAGGAACAGACCTTCGTCATTGGTCCATACCTTGTCCGAAACGCCACGGTCAGCGGTACAACGCTTTCCGTCGTTGGCGACAGCGCTAACGCGACCACAATCGAGGCTTGGACTGGAAACTCTTTCGTCAACACTATCAAGTGGAACGGCAAGTCCCTGACGACAAGGAAGACTTCGTACGGCTCTCTGACCGCATCCCTCCCTGGTGCCGCAAGCCGAACTGTCACTTTGCCGGACTTGACATCATGGAAGGTAGCGGACTCACTACCGGAGGCGTCAAGAGACTACGATGATTCGAACTGGTTGATCTGCAACAAGACAACCACGCTCAGCCCAATTGAGCCACTCACTTTACCCGTCCTATTCAGCTCTGACTACGGCTACTACGCCGGCCAGAAGATCTATCGCGGTTATTTCAACGGAAAGACAGCCACCTCCGCCAACATCACTGCACAAAACGGATTCTCCAGCGGCTGGAGCGCCTGGCTAAACGGCCATCTGGTCGGCGGCTCACCGGGTGACGCATCGTTGTCCGCGACCTCCGACCTCCTCGACTTCACCGGCGTTACACTCTACACGACCAATAACGTCCTCATCGTAGTCGTAGACTACACCGGCCACGACGAGACCTCGACCGGCCAGGGCGCCGAAAACCCGCGCGGTCTCCTCGGCGCCGTCCTCTACGCCGGCACCAGCACGCTGAAATTCACCGAGTGGAAGATCGCAGGCAACGCTGGCGGTTCTTCCAACATCGACAAAGTGCGCGGCCCCATGAACGAAGGCGGCCTTTATGGCGAGCGTCTCGGCTGGCACCTCCCCGGCTTCAGCCCCAGCGGCAGCGCCTGGTCAACCGGCAGTCCGACCGCGGGTCTCGCATCCAGCGGAATCAAGTGGTACGTGACGAACTTCACGCTGGACTTCGACGCGGACCTCGACGTGCCGATCGGGCTCGAACTCGACGCGTCAGCCGACACGGTCGCACGCGTTCAGATTCATGTCAATGGCTACCAGTATGGTAAGTACGTGCCGCATATTGGACCGCAGACGAGGTTTCCGTTCCCGCCGGGTGTGGTTAATAATAGGGGTACCAATACGTTGGCGATTAGTCTGTGGGCGCAGAATGATGACGGTGCGAAGCTGAATACGGTGAAGTTGATTAAGTATGGCGTCTATGAGAGCGGGGTTGGGTTCAGTAGGGATTGGAGCTATCTGCAGCCTGGGTGGGACAGTGGTAGGCTTGCTTATGCTTGAGGGTGGGAGTAGCGATTGGTGGTATGTGTAGGTCGACACTGTTGCTATATAAAGTTGGTCATGTCACTTATGTGCTGGCAATGGAGACATAACAACGCCGAATGAAAGATGAGAGCGAGATTCAGTGTGCAAAACAACATGGTAAGGGGTATCATTCATGGCTAAGTACTCTACGTCCTTCCGTTCCGCGTCGCAAGTCCCTCTCCTCCAATCTGGTCTTCGCCGCCTTCGGCGCTTTCTCGGTATCTCGTCGCCGCTGCTCCTTGGGACTGAGGAATGGGCTTGAACCAGCCCCTGTAAGTGCGCGATGGCTATGCGATACTACACTGTAAGCGTGCATCACATTGTATCGGCGAGGCAGCATTGCAGACAGGCTCATTTCGTCCTTCTCGCACACCAGTGAGCCGGAGATCTGATCTCACGAACGAGTGGATGTCGTCTGTAAGGCGAAACCGATGCTCGTTCATTTCTTGGTCTCTTCGACAGCAGTACCGTCAACGGACTCCTCGTCATCGCTGACCTCGATCAAGGACTCATCATCGTCACCCTCATCGCTGAAGCCGCCAAAGTCCTCGTCTTCGCCATCAAGGGGAGCGCCACCCTCCTCGTCATCCTCCGCTTCTCCATCCTCATCATTGCCATCGCGCTTACGCTTCCTCATCTCGCCCAGCTTACCCTCGCGGCCCTCGACGCCATCTTTCTCGCCTTCAGTAGCAGCGCCTTCACCGGCAGGAGGAGGGATGAACCAGGGAATCTTTCCACGCAAGAAGTCGTTGAGCACCATCTTGGCCACACCGTCAAGATCGGCCTCTCCACCCTTGAGCAATCTACCTCCCTTGCGAGCGATCATCTCGAGGAACTCGACGGGAGTCTCCCAGCCGCGCACATCATAGGTGCGCTCGACGTGGTTTCTCCTACACTTCTTCAGCGCGGCCGCGACGTACTGCTCTGGGTTCTCGACGTTCTCGACACGGACGACACCGCGGAGGAGAATGTCTTCCTCGGTATCGTTCATGTTCGGTGGCACGACACCGGGGCAGTCGATGAGGTAGATGCGCTTCATGAGGGTGATGTATTGCCAGACCTTAGTCTCACCCGGAATGGGTGCGACGGTGCAGACCTTCTTCTTGCGGAGAGTGTTGATGATGGAGGATTTGCCGGTGTTGGGGTAGCCGATGAAACCCACGGAGATCTGCTTGCGTGATGCATGGAGGGCGGAGAATTGACGGAGAAGGGAGATGAGGGAACCCTTTCCGAAAGAGTTGTTGATGGAAGCGTGGAAGGCGAGAGTGGGGTATTCTTTCGAAAGGAGGCGAACCCAGGAGGCCTTTGAATAAGTCAGTATACAGGTATTCAAGGTTTCAATCAAGCGCGAAGAAGTGTCAAGGTATGTATGAATCATAACTAAGAGAGCCTCCATAAGCCACTCGAAAGAGCGGGGAGGTACTCAACTCAAACGAAACACTCTCAGTCCCTTTTGATTGCGAGCCAAGACGGCATGCAGTCTACTTCTGACCATAACGGCCAGAAGCGGCGGGTCCGAGTCAATATACCAAAGTTGTAACAGATTCCATCCATAGCGAAGTGCAAACAAATGCGGAAGGAGCCTTGACTTAACGATGGCACCACGAATGGCAACGGGAAGATGAAAAGATTTGAAGGCTGACTTACTGCAACGCGGGTTGGGATAAGGTCGCACTTGTTCAGTACGAACAGCAGATGCTTGTGCGGTGCCTCTTCCCGAATGTATTTCTCGACACTCCTGCAGCGTGTGCCGAGTGGATCTCTTGCGTCCAGGACGTGGATAACCACATCACTGGAGTCGATGACTTTGTACAACTCGTTCCAGATTCTCTTACTCTGACCCTTGGAGAAGATGGCTTCTCTGGCGGTGGTCAAGTTCTGGTAGATATCAGGTGTGCCCATGTTGTCGGGTAGATCACCCTGCTCTGTAATGGTGCCTGGGAAGTTGAGCCTCTGCTGCTCCAGGCGCTCAAGGTAGTTCTCATGCATCTTGTCCGACTCGCCAGCAAGATCGTCCAGCGAGCTTACGGCGAGCTTGGGTCGCTTTCTCTGTGCCTTCGGTCCGAATGTATCCGCAAATGGTGCAGTCTCCACTGCAATCTTTGCCTGATGCTGCTTCACTCCGTTTACGGTAGTCTCATTATCCTTGATCAAACTCATTGGAAGCTTGTTCTGCTTGAGAAGGTAGGAGTAAGGGTCGTTCTGCTGGGCAGCAACGGCTCCTCTAAAGGCAGCGAGGGCGTCTTGGGAGATCACACGAGTGTTGGTAAACCACTTGCGATTGGGTTCGATGCGTGCAACTGGTGCCTCTCGCGATTGGTAGGATGCAGCCTTCGTAATATCACCACGGGCATTCCTTTGCGCCTTGCCATCCTTGAACATGTTCAGGGTCTTGATCTTCTTCGCATTTCTGTGGAATATGTGTGAGCACTTGTACAATCGTTCCTATCCCTATAAGTCTTACCTGTAGAAGTTCTCTCCCTTGACCTTGACGTTGGCCATGCCATCGCCGGTCTTGCCTTGCCGCTCCTTGCGGTTGGCTTCCTTCTTTCCGGTACCCATTGTAAGAAGATTTGGTCGCCGCACAAGCGACGAGCGTATAAAGTGATAGGTAGGGGAAAGTTAGTGGTTGTTGCGACTGAACAAGCAGCGCACGAAAAGAGGAAGATCCAGAATGCGGGCGGGAACTTTTTCTGAGGCGAGGCGAGAAATCTACGTCCGTGCGCGCCTTGGCACCAACTTGCGGAGCGGAAAGCTTCACGACTCCCTTCGAATTCAGCGGTAGTCTACTACGGACTCATCACGCGCCAATCATGCCTCCACGGATACCCAGAAAGGCTCTTCAGCCTTCATACCAATGCCCCTCATGCACAGCGTTTGCGCTCTCAAAGCGCACATTCACCTCCTCATCGCCGCTGTCGGTCATTGGCCCTGAGTCGCCCAAATACATCGAAATCCCCGAACCTCCGCAACAGACCGTTCCTCCAAAGGAAAGAGTCAGGGGAAAGCTTCCGGTACCAAGAGACATCTTCGGAGGTGTTGCGGCCGGCAGGGGTCTCGACAAGGCGGATCCGGAGAATGTTGCGAAGTCTACACAAGAGCCCACAAGGCAGCGCCGTGTCACCCAATCAGCAGAAGAGTCCAGGATTGCATGGAAGCAGCGGATGGCGGCCATGAGGCGTCAGAATCTGAGGGAGGGTATCGAGTCCCTGAAGGAGAGGAAAGTCAAGACCATGACTGAGGCTGAACGGAGATCGAAGCAGAGACAGGAAGAGCGGGAGGCTCTGTTGAACAGACCGGAGAGGGAGGATGAACGATTGACAAATCCAAGTGTCACGATACCCTTGTCGTATCTTACCAACGGCGCAGTGCCGGATCCAGACAGGGAGACACGTGTAGCAGCAGCGAAGCAGAAGGTTGCTGAGAAGGAGGCACAGCGGGCCGAAGAGCGCAGAGATGCGCTTCACGCCTTGTACATGCAAGCACGGGATTTCATTACAAACGAACAACAACTCAACGCTGCAGTGGAGAAGGCGTTTGGCACGCCGGACGCACCTGTGAAGTTCGACCCTACTTCTCAGGTTCCAAGCATCTGGGCCAAGGGCCGTCCGGACAGCGTCCAGCAGATGCTGAACAAGGCAAACGGAAACGCTCGCTTCGACAGTTCGGGAGGATACGCTTCTTTGACCAGAGATCGTGTCAGGAGGATTGCGGAGGAACTGACCGGTGGCCGCACGAACGACGACGCGGCCGGGAGATAGAAATATTAGGCTTGCGCTTTGTACGATTACTTAACCGACCAATAAGGACTGGTCTTTACTACACACTTCTGAGCCACCATGGACTCTATCACATACGCTCGAAGCCCGTTCACTTCCATTCAAGGCTTTTGTTCTTTTACAACAAGCGCGATGAAGTGGGCAGTATAAGGATGGCCAGCCTTCGCCTCTCAGCTAGCTTCTCTTCGCCGTGCCCTAAAGAACCATCCAGTAAACCTGCATTCGCAGCAGATCCTCTTATCGACACTTGTACCTTATCTTGTTGCTTACTTTGACGCGGTCCGCAGACGCCCTCTTCAGGGGGTGTGTCTTTCAAAATGGACACAGAGGTAAGAAAGAGCCTTCTACTACTTGGGCGTAAGATGTAACATCAATACAGCATCTCAGTCAAAATGTTGCAGCCGGCCATGAAGCAGCCTCCTGTGAAATCGCTCCTGCTTCAGCAGTTAACCGATCTCAAGATATGCCTACCTTACAGAATGCTGCCTTAAAGGAGAGAATTCTTCGAGCAATGTACCAGTACCAAGACGTCGCGGATCGGCCTCCCTTTTCATTTCAAGAGCTTAGTATCATGGCACTGGTCTGCAGCGGTCGTCTCAATCTAGATGGTATATGCGAATGGATCAACAATCACTTTCTCTACTACCGCTATCGGGTCTTCCAAACTGCTCTTGAGAGTTTCCGTCATCGCTTGCGTGGATATGTGTACCATAATCCAAGCAATACCGACGGTAAATGGTGGATCGAGAGTATCCATTACACTCTCCAGGTCTTTGACCTTCCGGTCAAGCGGTTCAAACTGCCAGAAGTGGCATGGCGAAGGACAGAACTTGACTATGCAATCTGCCCATTCACAGCTACGACAATGTTGGACACAGCCCTCGGCCGAGAAGGTCCACCGTTTCCGTTCATGCGCCTGCCATCAGAACTCCGCTACACGGTCTACAAGTTGCTGCTGTCCTACCGCGCCCAAGACGCACCTTCCGTAAGACTGCCACTCATACTGGAGGACCGGAGTCTTGATGTGCTTGTCACGAACAACCTAGCCAGGATTCCATTCAACGACCCCTATCTTTTGATGAGGTGTGGCAGCATGCAAACAAAGCTCGCGATCTTGTCGGTCAGCAAGCACATCTACCAGGAAGCATTGCCCTACTTCTACAATTCCAATCGTTTCCACTTCGAAACACTCTGGTGCTTACGCCAGTTTCTGACAGGCATTGGCCCAGAGCGCTGCGGGTACTTGGATCAAATCTCTGTTCGATACACAGTCCAAATGGACCAAGATGCCAGTGGTGCATTCAAAGCGCTAACAACATGTGAGCGCCTTAGAAGCTTGCGCATATTGAACTTCGATGAGGCGTACTATCTGGACAGCCGCTCGTCTCGTCTTCCGTCCTTGCGCGGACGCTGTAACTCTCCCAATGACATTCCAGGGATCAGTCAATTGAGCCAGCTCCGTGGTATAAAAGACCTCTCGTTCAGCAGTCCACCTTGTCCTCAGCTGGAAGCGTTTCTACGCCCCCTCATTACGCGGCCGCATGAGGCTTCAACAGACAAGGGCGAGGAGGACAAGCCGGTAACGAAGCGCAAGAAGGTTTCGACGAGGAAGAGTGGGAAGTAAAGAGGCTTTGCAATCACCTTGAGTAAGGAATCAAAGACCAAGGTACCTGGGTTAGCTTGAGACTCTCCATGTCAGAAGTCGGTGTCGAAGAGTACCTTTGTATGCTTGGCCAAAGGCTTAGGAGTGAATACCCACCAATGTACAGTTCTACCATCCTTGTCAGTGACTCTCAGGTGGCGAGGGCCTCTTCGCTTGTCCACGCCGACTTTGTCATAAAGTTGAAGCGTTGGGTTCAGTACATCCTGGCGACCACACTTCGGTCTCATGACTCCAACGTTGCCGCTCCTTCGAACCTTGAGAGCAGCATTGCTTCATTTGGAAGAGGCGACTGCTGTGTCGGATCAGAGCATGCCGGAGAGGCCAAGAACCTATCGGGTGTTTTGTATCTGCCATGGGCCTTTGGTACGAGGGATCAGCGAGATCTCCTCTTTCTAAATTTGGCCGCCTCTTTCTCACGACACATGACCTTCGCCCAGACCACTGAGAAGGCGCTTGCAGAGCACCGGGGCGATAGTCGATGGTTTAGCACTATATCATCCATAGCACAGATAGCTACATCAAACCGGTTGACATGAACTAAATCATCAGGGTAGTATAGTAACCTTAAGGTACAGTACTGTGGTGCTAGGTCTTGGCAATTGAAGCTCCACAAGATGCATGCATGGTGGCGCCAAGGCCGCGGAAGGCTGCAGATGCACGCCAGCAACTTCCCTTTCCCCACATGGTCGAGACGATCGCTCTTCCTCTCGCATCTCACGGCAACATCGTCAACGACTTCCTTCCAACTTCTCGTAAACCGCCAGCTGCAAGTTCTACAACAGGTGACACCTTCATCGTGTCTGATGCCCATACGCTATAACCATGTGTCTATGCTCTTGAGCTACCCATACTATCGAATGCACGAAGCTACCCCACCTCCAAATATGGCAACAATCCAGATGCCTCACCCGAGACCTACGTCAACCGTTTGAAGGTCAACGCTCGCCATGCCCATACCAGCTGACCTTGAAGCAAGGGATCAGCTCGTATTGAGCGCCAAACAGCTCCTTGATGAGCATGCCGGAGCAGCTTCCCCACACTCGGCGCTGTTTCACAGTGGAAACAGTGGAATGTAGGGTCGTTAGGTCCTCGGGTCCTTCTTGCTTCCAGGTAGTTCCGGATGCCGTTGGATTGGACGTCAGTAACCTCCACCATCTACAAGCTTGCCAAACGGGCATGGTATCGTGTTGTACGTCTCCTGCGGACAAGGTCCAGCTGCAAACAATATCTGCTGTGTTCTGTACCGCGTGAGTGGCCCGGGTGGTAGACCAGATCGTGAACGCACGCAGTCTTGAGCATACACCAGCCGCTGAAGCAAGGACTGGAGATCCAACAACCTGAATCATGTGCTCTGTGCAGCACATTGTTGGAGCATGCGCTTGTGACGTCAAGGAAAACAGATCAACATACCGGCCATTGTACATGGTATGACCCGCTCGAGCTGCTGCAGTGTGCAGAGGATCCCAATAGTCGGTGTACAGTACATCATACCTTCTTCAATATCTCCAGATCTCGTAACTGCTAGCTCAGAGCCAAGCTTGCTTTCTGTACTCAGCAGGCATGATCTACCACTGCAAGCTAGTATCAAGGGCTGCGGTTGGCTGATTTGCTTCATTCCTGCTACACTAAGCGTTGGTACTTACCTCATCTCGGGATGTATCCGGCTTGGTCTTGCCCATGTAGGTGACATATACTCTTGCCTGGACGTGGGATATCCTCATGATCAATTGATACATAAGGACCTCTCCGCGCTCACATATTCCCTCTCCCCCTCATCCACTCCAAACTCTTCTTCCTCCAACCATATTCGACTACTAACTCCACAGCAACATGTGAGCTTTCGATCTCGAATACTTCTTAACACTTTACTGACTACGACGCAGAACATCAACATCCGACCTTACCTGACCAACCACTCCACCACAGGACACTCAACCAACATGTCACTTTCTCTGGCTCTTCTCGGCCTCGCAGCTGGTGCTAACGCCCTGGTGCCACGCGGCTCGACCTGGTAAGTCTCCAGTACTCTGTTAGGCATCCATGTGAGCTTACTTATATTCTTTGATCAGCTGCTTCCACCTTTCGGCTACCGGCGGGCCAGGCGGCGATGTTGGCCAGCTCGATGATGGTCAGAACCGAATCGGGCAGGGCCTTCCAGCAGCTCAGTACTGCATCGCTGATGGTGGTATGTCTCCACGTCTCCGTATTTCCTCCACATATATGCTAACCGGCTTCAGGTCTCACTGATGGCAATGGCCGCGGCTGCATCCTGACCGAGCCAACCACCCAGTTCCAGTGCGACACGGGCGCCTCCCCATCCACTGGCTTCTCCGTCGACTGCGACGGCAAGCTCTCCTTGAATGGCAACACCAACTTCGCCTCCTGCCCGACCGGCGACAACGGCGGCTACAACATCTACAGCAGCGCGCCAGAAGGCCAACAAGGCTGCGTGACCATCACCCTCTCAGCCGACAGCTGCGCCTCCGGCTGCCCTACTCCAACCCCATCGCCCGCACCAAAGACATGCCCGGCCAACCTCGGCGGCACTTATGAATACCCCCACCTCATCGTCCCCGTCGACAGCACCAAGCCCTCCACCACGCTCGGCACATCCTACAACGGCGAGGTCTCCTCAACCGTGTCCTCGCTCTTCAACTTCGACATCCCCGCCTCCGACAGCGGCAAGACCTGCTCGCTCGTCTTCCTCTTCCCCACCCAAGCCGAGCTCGAGACCTCCTCCTTCACCTTCTCCGGCTCCGGCGCCATCGATTTCGCCATGTTGAGCAGTCCGGCTAGCGAATCGACGACGTACGATAGCGTCCCGGCTGTGAAGACGGACTACGGCTCCACGACCGTGGCGCCGGGTAACAGCTACACGATTGCGACGTTCGACTGCCCGGCCAACTCGGCTGTCGGGTTTGAGCTCACGGCGCCGAGCGATACCAGCTTGTGGTACTTCCAGGACTACAACCCTAGTCCGATTGGGTTGTACATTACTGTCTGCTAAGCGAAGCAAGCTAGGATATTTTTATGATTGCGAACTTCCGACATTGCATGATCTGGCATTTTTGGTACTGCGGAATCTTGTGATGGGAAGGGGAGTGTAATGTTGGTGATGAGAGAGCGGATTTTGGAAGCTGAAGGAAGCGTGTGTAGGGGCCCGATGTTTGTGCCATGACATGCTATTTTCGTATTCTCGTTTTATATCACTCCTTGTGTACGATAGGCTGAATTGAACTTTTGAAAATGATCATTACCTGTCCACTGTTCTTACGTGAAGGTGGCGTTGATCTCTTTAGTGCTTGCTTGCATATCTCATGTCCTGGGCCATACATGGCGCACTATAGAGAGGGGGTGACTAGGTAGTGCTTTCTGAGTTGCTTTCGGCTATGGCAATGACGGACTTATAGCATCAGCATACGATATCACACAGCATGGTCCCGTCTCTCAAGGCAAGGTGAGGAACTGAAAGGTATACAGTGACAGTAACAAGGGACAGCGAGCAAGTCTTGGGGAGATTAACACCGCTTTGATTTGTGCACTAAATTATCCACCTCAGCAGTAAAAGCAGCAGCAGGCTATGGAAGAAAACAAGACATCAAAAAAGAAAAGAGAAAAGAGAACCGTTCATCTGGCATGACCAAAATCATCGTGCTCATTGATCTCCCCCACCCCACCCCATCAAGATTATTACATCCCCACATCAACCATCGTCCCTTTTTCCTTTACTATATCGAGCACCAGGGTATATTCGCATTACGCAGCTCCCTTTCTTACTCTCCGAACACCTTCATCGCCTATTCGTGAGTGTGAAAAGCCTCGCGACAACAGAGGGTGTTTATGCGGCCTCGGCGCGCTCCTCCTCGCGGCCTCTAGCCTCGCCGTTCGCGACGGAAGCCTCCTCCTCCTCATCCTCCTCCTCGCCGTAGGCGTCCGCGTGCTGGGAAGCTGGGATCCACAGGCCGGACTCACGGTTCTCCATGGCCTGGTCCTGGGAAGAGAGGTCGTGAGTCTTCTGGTGGCGGCGCTGGGAGAGGGTGCGGGCGCGGGTGGAGAGCTTGGCGCTGACGGAAGCGTTCTGCTCAACCCAGTTGGTGAGCGCATCCTCGCAGTCCTGGATGATGGCCTTGGAGGCCTCGTAGCCGTCGTAAGCGTTGCGGGTCTCGCCTGGGGTGACTGGGGTGTCGTCGACGAGCTCGAGGAGGTGCTTGCCGAAGCCGGCAATGATGGCCAGCTTCTCGGAGTGCTCACGGAGAGCGTCGAACTGGTAGGTGAAGGCAGCCTTCAGCTTCTCGCGGGTAATGTTGGAGAGCTGAGCCTCAGCGACGAGGGACTCGGCCTCAGCACGGACCAACTCCTGCTCGAGAACGACGATTCTTGGGCTGTTTGGCTCCTTGTACTTGAGCTGAGCGATCTGGTCGGTGATCTTCTGCTTGCCTGAAGATATTGTTAGTGGTGTCACATCAAATCAGCTTTCGTGCAACATACGATCTCTGCTTGGCTGGACGGAAGCCTCAATGTTGCGGATGCTCTTGATGGTGACACGGTACTGGTCGTAGCGGTCGACGAACTGGTCCTCGAGCTCGCCAATCTCGTAGATGAGAACACCGAGCTTGTCGGTGACATCAGAAACGTCGTCGTCGCAGCCTTCACCCCAGATGGACAGTTGTTGCTGCGCAAACATGTCAGCCTTGCAAATTTCACGTGAGGGACAGAGATGAGTAACTTACAGCAACCTCCATCCTTTCTCTGCCGACAAGCTCCATGCTGCGCATAACGTTCTTCTCCATCTTCACCAGCTGCGACAGCTTCTTGGCGAGGTCTGGGCCAAAGGCGCCGGCAGTGGATTTGCGGAAAGTGTGGCCTGAAAGTATCCATCAGTGGCTGTTCCGATCAAGCTCCAAACTGCTCAACAATGTGATCGCATCGCGTCGCTGTTGGTATGAGTGGACTTACCGAGGCTGGCCTTGCCGAAGAAGCGGCCAGACTTGGTGGAAGAGGATGGTGGAGGTGGGTTCTGGATTTGCGACGCAGTTGGCGCGCGCGACTGGCGCATAGAGTATGTGCGGTGCATGATGGGCAGATGTGTGTAGTGAGGTAGTGATTAGAAGTGTGGTATAAGTGAGTGTTTGCGATGTGGATGCGCAAAAGGTATGCTGTTGATGATTGTAAAGGAAGACGAAAAGACAAGATTGGTGGATGTGCGCGGAATGGGAGTTTGTACAGCAGCAAAGGGCTGACGTCAAGGCTCTTTCGACCTCAGAGAGTGGTCCGTGTGGCGGGCGTGTTGACGACGTGAATCTTAGCGCAGCTCCCCCGACTTCCAACTTGGTGCGCCCGCGATTTACAGCAAGGATCTTTGTGTCAGGCAATCAATCAATCAATCCAACACACATGCGGATCTTGCTCCTAATTTAGTGACGAGATGAACAGAGGGAGAAGAACTCATTGTATACACACTCCTCCCTACTTGTACCGCAATATTCCGTTCGCGCTGTGCAGCCTGATCGCTGCAGCAACATCTAGCTTTGGCTCGTTCCAGGCCAACATCAGCCACAAACGACGTCATTGTAGCGAGTGGCCAGTTCGCTGCAATCTCCCTCCCGCCATCCTACCGACGTAGCTGGAGGTTAATTGCACATGTGCCCTACCATAGACTCCGTAGTACACTCACCAGAGTGTGCCCTACTAGCGACGCGTCCTCCTCGGCCCGTCTTCCACATGCCTCAATTGTTCAGTATTGGCGTTTGTACCTCGGAGGCTTGACTCTGTGGTCTCACCGACTGTGAACGAAATCCCTCTCCACGACTCGCATGCATTTGTGATTTGTGCGAACAGGCAGGTTATGCACGTTCATGAAGTCATGCGACGTTTGTTCTGTTCACGTTGCGGACCTCGAGAGCGTTTCTATTGGAACCTCCGTCATCCCTCTCAACGGTCTCCCATCATGCAACCGCAAAAGTACATGACCAAGCCGGCAGCATGTGTGAGTTCTCCTCCAGCTGCCTTGTGACCCTATCCCAGCCCTAAATGAATGAAGCCTTGTCGTTCATGAGACCGTACACCGCGTGCGACAAGGAAGCTTCTTCTTCTGGATGCTTAGCAGACGACTCAAAAAGACCCAAGCCTCCGTCCTCAAGCGAATGATGCGATAGTCGCATTTTCGAACCTGTTGTTGGAGAAGTCAATAGGTGTGAGCGGTCTCCTACATGTACATGCGTCGGGTCCTGTCATGCTTTGCAGTACGCAGGTACGCTCCTTCGATCAGGTCAATGGCCGGGCCTCTGTCGGCAACCCGCCGACTCGCTAACAGTCGAGAGGCGCCGTCGCACCCTGATTCTCTCAAATGCTTTATTGTCGCACACTGACCCAGCCCTTGGTGAGCTGGTATGCTTGGGGCGGGGCTTGCTCCGCATGAAGGATTGTGTCGATACATGCCAATCCTTGCGACTCCTCACGATGCCTAGACCGGCGTTCTTGGCAGCAGCAGTGTCCGAATGTGGTCGTATACATCATGAAAATCGCATACTTCGGGCAGCTATTAGATCCCTTCTCTTCCATTTGGTGTTCCGGCACATCTCAGGTCTGTTGGGCCTTGAGTGCACTATATACAAAAGCTGGCATCATCCAGCTATAGCTTGGGACACAAAGACGAGAGACGTGCGTAGCGAGGCTACCGCTGACATGCCCCGTTATCCGGTTTGAACGCCGTCTCCATCAGATGCAGGAATATCTGACAAGCAGAGATACCGAGTTCATACCTCTGTATAGGTTAAGGGCCATGATTGGCTTCTCCAAATTCTCCAATCTCATCGGCAAATGCAGGCGCATATTTACCGCAGAGACCCCCTGCTCGGGTATAGATCCCCCAGAATCACCACTTACCTGGGGCCCCGCGTTGTTCTAGTTCGCTCCGCCTCGCTACACCTGCTTATCGGATTGGTCCTAAACATCGCCTGCCTACTTCAGTGCGGAGGAACTCCGCGCCTTGCGGAAATAGTCTCCAATACGGTAGGTTATATGAGATGCCGTAGGATCCTCCGCGTTGCTTGACCTTCTCTTACCATCACTACCTCCCTGTAATTTCTCTCTTTCCTCTTATATTCTGTAGATCCTCCAGGATACGTTTTTTCAAGATGGCGGAGAAAGCGGACCAGATACACTCCGAAGTGGTGGAACATCCTAATCCTCACCATGTCCCAGATGACAAGATCATAGCTCCTATGGAACACATCCAAGACTATCAGGAAGCACAGCATATCAACCTCTCTTGGAGATCATGGATGGTCGTCTTCGTCACCTGCTTTGCCATCATGGCTCAAGTCTTCGTGGTCGTTGCTGCAGGATCAGTCATTGCCTTCATCATACGTGACCTGGGAGATGCAGCGTTATCAGGCTGGATCATCCGTATGTTCCCAAAGTATCCTGAAAGGCTATGACAGCTTTATTAATGATATCGCAGAGGGCCCGCTTCTCATGCAGAGTGTTCTATCTCCCGTAGTTGGTCGACTTTCCGATGTGCTGGACCGAAAGTACCTAGCCGGTATCCCACCACTCATTGCCTTCGTCGGAGCAGTCATCTCAGCAAAGGCTACATCAATGGCGATGCTCATAGGCGGAGGTGTCCTTATTGGTACCACACTTTCCACAATTGCCATTGTGCAGGCTATCCCTAGCGAGGTGTTGCCTCTCAAATACCGTGCTCTAGCCAACGGTTTTGCCTTTCTGGGTGGTGCCGTTGGTGGTTTGTAAGTCTATTCGCCCAGTCTCTTTCCTCCCTTTTCAAGCCTAACATCTCTACAGGGTTGGTGGCCTCGGCGCAGGCGGCGTCACAAACGCCAATCCAGAAGGTTGGCGTAGCATCTTCTGGATGCAAGCTGCATTCCATCTTGCAACCACTATTGGAATCTTTGCCTTCTACCATCCTCCACGTCGCTCCGACTATGGGAAGCTGTCTGTCAAGGAGGTGCTCTGGGCTATCGATCCCATTGGCTCTACACTCTTCGTTGCAAGCGCGACTTTGCTTCTCCTGGCGCTAGACTGGGCTGGTGGAGCCTACGCATGGTCAGATGTGCATGTTGCAGCGCCGCTTGGTGTTGGACTTGGCTTGCTCCTCCTGTTCGGTTTGTATGGTGGGTTGTGCTTAAGCGAACGCTTGGTGATCCTTTTCTGACAAATGCAATAGAATGGAAGGGAAGAGACGACGGCATTGTTGCCCATGTCTTCTTCAAGGGATCGCCCAATTTCGCCCTCTCAGTCTTCGCTTTCGGCGTCGAAGGGTCCGTCCCCTTTCCACCACGGCCACCTCAAGGCAGCTTGCTGACTCCATCATAGTTGGATGTTCTACTCCGCAGTCAACAGTGTCACCCCTCAGATTGTACTCAACCTTGGCTTCGAAGACAACTCTTGGAGCATATCGATACGGCAGCTAGCATACAGCCTGACCTCCCTCTTCGCCTCAATCCCCATCACGTACGTCGTCCAGCTTCTCTTCTTCCCACCCGACTAACAACCTCCCAGCCTCTACGCAACCAAATACAAAGACCTAAAAACCCCCCTCATCCTAACCTACATCCTCTTCCTCGTCGTCACAATCTGCTACAGCGTCATCACGCCCACCATGTCACACGCCCAAATCGGCTTCAACGTCATCTCCGGCATCGGCCAATCCGGGCCCCTGACCCTCCTCGTCGCCGCAGTCCAATTCACAGCCCCTCACGCCTTCCTCTCCACCGCCACCGGCCTCGCCTTCTCCGCCCGCGCCATTGGCGGCGCCTTCGGCTCCGCCGTCCTCGACGCCATCATCAACGGCAAGCTCGCCTCGACCTACGACTCCTCCGTCGGCGACGCGGCCGTGGCTGCGGGCTTGCCTAGAGCCAGTGTTGCGGCGCTGTTGGCGGCGTTTGCGAGCGGGAGCACGGCGGCGATGGAGGCGGTGGAGGGGTCGAACGCAAAGGTGTTGGCGGCCGCGAGTGAGGCGAGTAGATGGGCGTACGCGCACGCGTATCGGTTGGCTTGGGCTAGTATCGTGCCGTTTGTTGTGCTGGCGCTGGTCTGTGTGGCGTGTTTGAAGGGGGTTAAGGAGCTTATGACTGAGAGGGTGGAGGCGACTGTGGAGCATGTGGGTGAGGCTGAAAAGGCTTAGGTGGATGGGGTTTGTGTGGCTTGCTGGGCATACATTTGTAGATAAGCAACGTAGTTGAAATACGCGAATGTTTGATATCGTCTCCTTGGCCTTCGTCGAGATCATTGGTGTGTCCAAATGTGTTTGCTCGCCAAATATCAATGGGAAACCTGGCTCAAAGGTACATCAAAGGCCAACGAACATCCCAGTGCCGGATACGGTAAGCGATCTAACTTGTTCAGGGAGGCCATAAGGTTTGCACTAGCTAGATATGGCCCGCTTCGATCTCTAAGCACGTGGCAGTCCTCTTACTTCCATCTTAGGCTCTACAGCATTACGTGTGAAAATCCTGGTCTCGTACTCCAGTCTTGTGGTTCCTCGGGGAGGTAGGATAAGCTGGTGCTCAGGGAAATGCTCAGGAATTCGTACGAACCCTGGGTCGTGTCGATGGGTGGTGGGTGCACCTTCGAGAAGTGAACGATCTGACAAAAGAGCAATGCTTAGACGCGCCTTCACGTCTTTGCGGGCCGCTCTACGGTACACGGATACGACGAATTTCCTATTCACATATTACTGGCTTGCTCTTCTGGGCTTGTGTCAGGAGGCTTAGGTTAGTGAACCGTTCGCAGAGCGAGAGACTTTCTCCATCCACTTCGGACTCCTGTCCAGTATCGCATTCACAGACCGTGGATAATGCATCTTCAGCTTCGCTCAGTGACTACCACAATTCTACTGTCCGTAACTTTCCATCCCTGTTGTAAGTTACAGCACATAGCGGCTATCACGAAAGATTCGAGATCCCTCAAACTGTACAATCCTCTCGCACTCACGATACTGGAAAGTGCTGAGAAGCCCAGTTCTCTGGTCATTCGACCTACGAGATACCCGAAGAAGAAATATGAGGAAAGCTAACTATACTGATTTGAGTTCAATTATGTGCGTCGTCGAGGATCCTGGGAATGGATGAGCTTCCCAGTAGTCTTCTGCCAGTTGTATCTCCCGCTAGTTATGCCTAACTTACACATGCTGTCTGTTTATCCACACACATGACGTGGTGTCCAATGCAGATAAATGGCAGGATACGCCAAATATACTTGTTCCGTATCCTTCTAGCTATCTCTGGCGTTAGATCGGTGAAAGGAAAATGAGAAAACAAGCTTATATCTTTCGTCGGAGGCATCTCATTGATTCTGTAAGTAGGGAGGTATCACACGGCACGCTCAGAAGTGAACGACGTTCTTTAAGCAATAGGATTCTGGAGCGCAAAGTGACCCTTACTTGGGCACTTTAACCTTCCGGTCCAGCTACGGATCCAACAGGACGCGGCTCTCCCTAGAGAAAAGCAGTATAAGTGAAGTTAATGCAATGCAAACATCTGTAACTGCTGACATTGTCACTGGGGAGGGAGATACCCTGAGTTACATGATATACCCAACTTGGCGCCGGGAACAAGAACCTTCACCACGCTTCTGAACGAAGAAATGAGGAAAAGGTTAGATAGGTGATGCTCAGATAGATGCATGTCAAGTCTGCATACCCTCAGGTGACTTGGGACACCAGGAAGTGCGACGGCTTCATCTCCTGGGACAGGCTTCGTGCTGGTGGATATGGTACCGAACAATAGATATACTGTAAATGTGGAACGCGTCGTGACGAGGGATATGCGGTGCTTCTTAGTACATTCGAGACTTTCTCGTCAACATTTTCAAATTACTTCAGATGGATCTATGTATGCAAGAAGGGCATGGTGTGCTGTACCTAGGTAGTAAGTCGCCTTTCACAATACAGGTTGACGATGAAGCGACAGGCGCAATTTGGCAACCCGCATACCCAAACAGAAGGACTGTGTGTATAAGCAGGAGAACCAACGTATCTGCAACAACCCGAAGGATCAGTATCATGGGTGTAGATGACTTAATACCAAATGAGACGGCGAAGGTTGTAGATGGTACTTTGCCTTGGCATGAGACTGAGCAACTGGACCCTGACCTATGGCTCGGGTGAGAACCTCGAGGATGTTTACACACAAGGCCACGTCATCTGCCCAACTCTCGCTTTATACGGAGTTATACTGCCTTAGCTGCTCATTATACGAATGAGGTGTTTGTGTGACGGTCAAGACAACCCATATCAAGTGAGGAGAATTGCGGCTTGTCCAGCCCTTGTTTGCGCCACAAAAGTTTCGACGTCACTAGGTGACCAGCAATCCCGCGCAACAACCAACACACGCAACGCCGTTATCATATTTGCTATTCACACTCGCACCTATACCTGAGACGACCTTCTCCCCTCGCACCTACTACCCAGTGCACCGCGATAATGGTGAAAGACACTGAGTACTACGACCTTCTCGGGGTCGCACCCACCGCGACAGATCTCGAGATCAAAAAGGCCTACCGCAAAGCCGCTCTGCGTCTGCACCCGGACAAGAACCCCGGCGATGAAGAAGCGCACCAGAAATTCCAAGCCGTAGGCGAGGCATACCAGATCCTGTCGGAACCGCAACTCCGCAAATTGTACGATGAGCACGGAAAGGAGGGTGCGGCGCCTAGCAGCGGATTCGAGGATCCGGCCGAGATGTTCGCTATGATCTTTGGTGGTGAGGCTTTCAAGGATTATATCGGCGAGATCAGTATGATGAAGGACCTGGAGAAGAGCATGGAGATCAGTATGAGGGAAATGGAAGAGGAGGACCAGACTCCGGCCGAGGCGGCTATGAATGCCGAGCAGAAGGGCCAGCAGACCACAGCGGAGAGTATGGGCACATCACCAACGCAACCGGCGGCGGAGGAGAAGACTACGACAGCTCCTGCTGCGGGTGTTGAGGAGGAGATCCCAGGACTGGACACATTGAACATTCAGGACGACACCGCTGCCGGCGCCTCCCCTTCCGCATCTGGCACCAGCACCCCAAGACCTAAAGGCGTGCCAACAAGGCTCGCTATCCAGGATCGCACCGAAGAGGAAGCGCAGATGGCGGCAGCAGGCATGAGCGAAGAGGAGAAGAAACTGCGACAAAAGGAGAAGAAGAAGGGCGGTCTGACAAAGGAACAGCGGGAGGAGCTGGCAGCCTTCGAAGCCGAGCGCAAGCGCGTAAGGGAGGAGCGCGTCGACACATTGGCCAAGAAGTTGATCGACCGCATCAGCGTGTGGACAGAGACGGACAAGGGCAAGGACGTGACCGAGGCCTTCCGGGGCAAGACCGCCCTCGAGATCGAGAACCTTAAGATGGAGTCGTTCGGTATAGAGATCCTGCACGCAATCGGAGCGACGTATCTGGCCAAGGGAAGCATCTTCATCAAGAGCCAGAGACCGATTATTGGCGGTGTGACGGGCTTCTGGAGCAGGTTGAAGGACAAGGGAAGCCTGGTCAAGGATACTTGGGGCACAGTCAGCACGGCAATCAGCGCGCAGATGGAGATTGAAGAGATGGCACGTGCGGAAGAGAAGGGAGGTGAGGACTGGACGGACGAGCGCAAGGCGGAGTTTGAGAAGAGGGTTACGGGCAAGATCTTGGCTGCCGCGTGGAGGGGCAGCAAATTTGAGATCCAGAGTGTGCTGAGGGATGTCTGTGATAAGGTGTTGTACGACAAGAAGGTCAAGACTGAGAAGAGGTTAGAGCGGGCACACGCTCTTGTCATGCTGGGTGACATGTTCGCCAAGGCGGCGAGGGATGCGGATGAGGAGGGCGAGTATATGGCTTTTGAGCAACTGATGGCTGAGGCTGCGACGAAGAAGGATCACAAGAAAGACCACAAGAAGCAGGAGACGAAAGAAAAGAAGTAGGACACTACAGGATCGGAGGAGGAGGACAGTTGGATATGAGTTGTGGGAGAGTATAGATTTCGCTAATACCCTGAACAATTACTATTCGATTCTTATGTCCAATATACAAGTCCCGCGGTTCAGGTTGGGACAGCATCATCGATTGACGAGAGATCACTGTTCCGAAGATCCATAGTAGGGGACGAAGAGTACAGCTTATTTGATGTCTTCAGATTCTCATTTCAATGTACAGTATATAATACCTTCCCCTCTGTGGTAGGACCGGGATAATGATAAAGCTGCAGGGATGCAATAGGCCGTGGCGAATGCGTAAAAGTCCAGATCCCAGATATTCCAACAACGCCGTGTGACGATGGCCCCAAATGCTAGACGACCCGCCACTCCACCAAAAACTCCAAGCCGAATGCAACGCTCAAAAGGAACTTCTCCAAATCAACTTCTCCAAAAGAATCTCTCAAACCCACTTTACTCGCCCTCTGCTTCCCTTCTCTTCCCTCCAAAACTCGTGACTCGTCGCATCATTCATCGCTCACCCCGTCATTGGTAATCAATCTCCAGAATCCTCCTCAATGTCTCAATCTCCGCATGACCCCGGTAGTTCTTCATCCGGTGACACCACGTGATCTTCTCGTCCTCGAACAAGAACTCACCGCCAATCTGCAACCAATTGCCGCCCTTGAACTTCTTGTGACCCTTGGTTTTGCCCATCTGACGGAACTGCTCGGCCAGCCATGCCGGCGGACTGACCTCCTTCATGTACTCCGGTCGCCGCGTGCCGATGTTCACCGTCCAGCCCATGCCGAGCGCTTTGAACAGTTTCCGCGTCGGGTCCGCAAAGATGGGGAACGGGCATTCGGTCACGGTCTTGTAGTGGGGGATCAGGGCGGGCGAGCCACAGCCGATGACGATGATGGAGGTCGGGACGCGCATGGTGTAGTAGGTCTGCATCGTGATCGACTCGGAGAGCGCTTTGAGGTAGGATTGGCATGCCTGGGATATCGGTCAATATGATTCGCGATGCACACATGTCATGAAAGTCACTCCGCAGTAGAAATGCCTCACAAAGAGGATCAATTGCCGGTCTCCAATCGCATCCAATCCCTTGTAGAAGCTGCTGAATGGCCGCGAGTTGCCCTGAGCATCGTAGACGTGCAGAGTCGATGCATATTCGAGCTCCTCGAGTGTTGGAGGCTCGTCGGGAATGTCTAAGTCTTCGCGAAACTGGGCAAACCAGTCGTCTGTGTCGATTGAAGCAGTAGCCGAATGCTCGTATGATTCGATTGAGCTGTGAGTGGTGAGTTCCGAGAGCGGCTCAGACACATTGGTGGAGGACCGCGAGGGCTGGCTCAGATGAGACGAGGTTGGAGAGACGGGCATGTTTGCTGGCGGTAGAATGTTGTATCGTTCTTGCAGGAGGAACACACGAAGGAGCCGATTACCAGACCTCAGGAACCAGGGTCAAGCCGCGATAAGAACGTTTGCCGGGGACAGAGAGCCCGTTTGCGTTTCTCGCGTTGGAAACGGCTTTTTCTTTTCCAGGGGGCTGGAGCGCTCGTGTGTCAACGTCCCAACGGAGAAACTTGAACGAGGACAGACAGAACAGCGGCCCGGCACCTGGGTGGGAAGTGGATGTGCAGAAGCGGCTCTTCTTCGACTTCGCTTTCAACTCGGGAACTCAAGTGCTGCGCGAGCCGGCACCAACCCGACCCTTCGGCCTCGGCGCCCGGTCTGTGTCTAGTGACTCGTCTGCGGCAGAAGACGATTTGGTTGATTCTGGAACGACCATAGCGCCACCGTCACCGCCGCCGGGGAGTTAACGTCGGCCTTGTCGCAGTCGACAGAGCTCACTGGCTGAAAGCGCTCGTGGCTGACTTGCCGCACGACCCACGTGTCGTTGGCGTCCCGCCTCCCGCCGCGAGCTTTACCCGGATAGCAAGAATCCGTGCCCAATGCGATAAGAGGCTGAGCACGTGTGTCGCCTGTAGCTCGCCCTGTGCGATACTGGCGTGCGTTCACAGCCCTTCAGCCTGTCAGACACAAGCCTCCACGGCACATTGGTTATCGCATGGGTTGCACGCTGTACGCCGCGCTGGCTGCAAGGGTCTCCGCGGGGGGGCCAAACGCTCAACAGAAAGTTCGATGAAACGCCTGTGGAGAGACGCGCTTCGAAGGTTCTTCCTTCTGGCGTCGATGATGATGGGCATGTGTCACTGCCATTTTGGGCAAGTAAAGGGGCAAAGAAGCTTTAAACTAAGGTCAAGCTCCAGCAAGCGAGCTCCAACCTGAGTCGTGCTCGCTTGTCAAGTTCTCGAACTACCTCCTATGTCATATGCCATTTCTGGACCATTCCGAGGTCTCAATTTGGGCGCTGCGTGGAATGAGTCCATTCGCTCACACCTAGCATCCGCGGAAGACATCATGGCTAGAGACACTTGGCAGAGCCTTTATCTCTAAGGTTCTCCATCATTTGACAGCCGTTCCTGTATTATGCCTTGGATGCCGTTCCCCAGAACTGGAGGATGTTCTCCACGACATCCGTGCTGCCACTGATAGGCAGGTCATGCCCGCCTGCCAACACTCTCGCGTCGAGACCATCTCCCAAGCACTCCTTGGCATCCTCACTGACTTCGTTGGCTACGATGACAGCATCGTCCTTTCCTAGCAGGATCAAGACTTTTCCCTCCTTTAGCCCTTCTCTTTGCTTCTCCTTGTCTTCTGGCTTGGCCTTCTGTGCATCAAGCCTTGATCCGATAAGCCTCCATCTGTCATGCTGCGCTGTAATTGGTGCAGATCGGATACTCGACACGAAGGAAGGTACGAAGCCAGCATGATGACCAAGCTGCCAACCGACCGCGTCTGCGACAGAGATGCCTGGGCGATTTGGAAAGACAGGCAAGGTAGAGTCACCCGCCAGCGCTGGATGGGGCACCTCTGATGCACCGGCCTGGCCAGGGCCGACTTGCTTGCCGGAAGATGGTGCTTTCGGCCTGTTCGCGAGACGGCGAGCAACTAGCCAGTGTGCCAGCGATTCCGGCACAAGACCTCCGTATAGAAGCTTGCTAGTCCAGTGAATGTGGTGGGGTCGGAGGAGGCCAGCAGGAGCGATGAGAATGAGGGAGTCCACTAGATGTGGGAAGTAGGATGTGAATGCTGCAGCGATACCACCGCCAAGAGAGTAGCCGATGAGAGAGAAACCCTCCGGTCCGGTCCATGATAGTGAGGAGGAGGACAGTACAAGGAAGATCTGCGACGTGAAGAGCCTGATATCTTGCGGGTATAGAGAAGGTGACGGCGCTGCAGAATAACCTCGTCCAAATAGATCTTCACAGTACACTCATCAGCGAGAGTCGCGATAGCCATTCCAAAACGGAGGTACTTACCGAACAGCATGACCCTGCAACCATTCTTCACCAATCCCTCCGCTACTCCAGCGAGAGAGATACAAGGCGTGCTGATTCCATGTACCAGAAGCACCTTTCGTCCATCTTCTGGACCCCATTCGTAGACTCGTAGACTCCCATAAGGCGTATCGACATCGCGACCTCCAGGCAGTGCGCCGGGTGGATACGGAAGGCCATCTTGTTCCGCCTTCGAAAGCTGCGGGATAATAGTCGTGATTGGCGACTCTATGACGGGATCATCGCCACCTTGACGTGTATTCTGTAGTTGGTGGACGGTGTATAGCAGACTGCCCGCTCCCAGGGCTGCCACCGCGCCAAGAAGGATATCGTTTGTATGCAGGTCCGAAAGAAGAGGCAGGCGGTTAAATGAAAGCGGCATCTCGTCGGATATGCGTCTTTGTTAAAGCAAGTCTAAGTAGTGTATAGCGAATGGCCTCACAAGATAAGAAACGCGGCGAAATGAGCTGTATAGTGCTTATAGCGATGCAATGAGGATGTCGCTTCCTTCAACCGAATCCTGGGCTGATTGATGAGCATGTCGATCGAATCCTGGAATTACATAGCGCTCACCTCAATACCCCAGATCGTCCCAAAGGGGCCAAGGGGTTCTATATTCTATGTACAGGGTTCTGTATACCGTGGTGATGCCTGTTGGGCCTCGGATGTAGGTAAACCATCTGGTAGCGCATCCTACAAGTAGGGGATTTCGGTGGGTCGGATCGATCCAAGATCGGCCAGAATGGTGCTATTTGCGGCCGTTCTCACCAGCTAGTGCCTCCGACTTCGTTGACACTCCCTATGAGGACCGTCAACAGAATGTGAAAGTTGATCATGCTCGCTTGTCAGACATAAGGTAACTTATGCTTTAATTAGCCAGATCGATGCGAGCCAATGCCCGCAAGACGAGTGACATCCCGCAGCCGCAAAGCCAAGCCGCGGTTGCATCTGACGTACATACAGCTCGAGCCACCGCATGCTTCAAGTTGCCTGGACATTTGAGTGTCATCAAGTGAGACACTAGTTTGCTGCTCAGCCTCGCAGTTTTCCTCATCCACATCTCGAAAGCGTAGGACGCCTGATTGATATGTTCTTTACCTTTCCTACTTGCGATTTGTGAGCCTCTGTTGCTCCTTCGGTTGATCGCGTGATCTCCTTCCCGTTTCCGATGGAATCGCTGAGGATACCAAAGAATCTACATGTACCATTCTCTTCACATTCCTTACCGAAGAAAGTTGTCATCTCGTAAGTTGCCAGAAACTGCAATTGTATTCCAGTCCTAACAATTGCTAGGTATGTCCTGGACTATGTGGTGATAATGTAAGCTCCACGAGACCCGGCCTGACTAAGTAGGGCGTAGCTCACCATAATATATCACAGCGCGCTCGCTGTCCTCTTCTTCGCCATCGATGCGGTTGAGCCCTTTCATCAACACTTCGCTCTTCAAAATTACACGTTACAGTACCCGTACGCAGTACATGAACGTGTACCTGCCGGATGGTGCTATGTCATCGTTGTGATATGTCCAGCGATAATCATAGCCATCTGGACGCTCGCCATTGATGGTCTCTTCTCCCACCATCAGCCTGATCCGAGCGAAAGCCCGGGCAGAAGGCTCGGACGCTACCGTCTCAAGGACCGCCTATGGGAATTGAATTGCGGGATCCTAGGCTTGGCTCTCTCCGAAGGAGCTGCCTTCGTGATAACAGGTGGGGAAAGTCTCGGGGTAGCACATTACTCATTGCTGACTGTGGAGATAAGGCACGTTCAAGAATGCGGTGGGCAAGCCCCGGCCAGATCTGATCGACCGCTGTCAACCAGCCGCGGGAAGCGTTGACCCTTCGCCATATGGCCTATCAAACTCCACAATCTGCACGCAGACGGATCATGCGATCCTGAAAGACGGGTTCCGTAGCTTCCC
The DNA here is from genome assembly GCA_024184665.2 of Zalaria obscura. Lineage (NCBI taxonomy): Eukaryota > Fungi > Ascomycota > Dothideomycetes > Dothideales > Zalariaceae > Zalaria > Zalaria obscura. The sequence continues at coordinate 665,214 of JAMKPW020000042.1, forward strand.
TTCGGGTCACAGTAGCAGTAACGCTCTTCTCATGCCGCCTACGGTTCATACAAGCCACTAACATCACCAAGGTTCTTTCGCAGGACTCTTCTACCTGTCATTGTATCTCGCCGCCAAACTACACCTCTTCGATAGCCGCGGTGAGGTATGGAAGGTCTTCGTAGTGATAATTCCGACCATCGGTGCTGGCCTGATAGCCGCAAGCCGTATCATGGATGCCCGCCATCACCCGTTCGACGTGATCACTGGCAGCCTGCTTGGTGTCGCGTGCGCCTGGGGTGCATACCGACAATACTTCCCACCAGTTGGCGAGACCTGGCGCAAAGGGCGTGCCTACGGCATAAGGACTTGGGGGCGTCAGCCTGTTCCGCCGGACACGCAAGCGCAACGTCCAGGCAGCGCGGGGACGTGTGGAAGCACACCAGATGACGCCGCAGAACAGAGGCTACGCGTGCCTCAGCCAATGCCATCGCAGCATCTGCGGACGGAGAGCGAGCAGAGGCTTACTACGGGGTTTGGTGCAAGTCTGGCGCCGCCGCCGCCTCAACATCTTGGGCGGAACCCCAGAGGTGATGAGTACGAGAGTGAAATGGAGGACGAGTACGAGCTACCACGCTACGCCCAAGGACAGGCAGTACACCCTTACGACCCTGTGCAGGAGGGCTACGGAGGAGATACAGCATATCACTCACAGTCTGCGCAACTAGACAATGCCGGTCGAGTCTGAGAATATGGAGGCATGGACAGAGGGAGGCGTAACGGTATAGCTATCTGAGGTCATGATGCATGAGCTAGGCGTTTGTACTCCCCGGGCCAAGCAATACTGTATTCGTCACTACCTGATGTATCGTACCATGTGAGACAGCTTGCGACGAATTTCTCGAAGGCGCTACTAATCGATAGTAGAGGACACACTCGCGGCGAAAGCTATAGCGCTCGAGAGGAAGTACGACTGCGATGAGACGATGTACTTGTGTCCTTTTGCAACTGACCTTCCTTGTTTGGCGACATCTGGCCATCGTCAAGCTGGTGATGCGGCCTCTCCACGTCGGCTTTTGCTAGGGAGGGATGTGCAAACGGCGAAGCGTCTTGCGCGGAAGGCAACGTGGAAGGACTGCAAATCAACAGAGCCGCAAACTGTGTCTCAAGATGCATAAACCAAGATCTATCCGTATTGGGACATTGTCACACGACCTGTGCAAGTATTAGGATACGCAAAGAACGTTGCCTATTTGTCCATGCCAGTATCCGGATGCTCCACTGCCAACGAAGCAATTCATTTGAGCGGCAACATCGTGATGTTGTTCGGAACACAACGTCCACACTCCACACTGCACAGTAAATTCAGCGCACGTGCCAACTCCGCGCGTCCTGGGCCAAGACGAGATCGAAATCGCGGGACGCGCCAGCAGCGGGAAGGCGACAGGTCCCTGAAACATACGCACCGCAACACAGAATAGGGGGGGGGCCTGTCACCCACCTTGTGCGCTTAGAGAGCAATTGCGCAATTAGAATGAACAGGAGCACAAGTGCATTCGTACCAGACCTGTGCAGACGACAAGCAAAGAGGCAAAAAGGTAAAAAGGGCGACGAGGCGGCAAGCATCACCGCAAGCTTCTCGTTGCCAATCATTGCGTGCGAGAGTAAGCCGTGACGAAAGAGTTTCAGACGCCAAGAATAGGTAGGGCCGGCCAGGCCAGAACAGCTGGAGAGCAGCACATGTTTGCACAACTAGAATGGCGGCGTTCCGAATCTTTGGGGTGCATAATCGACTCGAAAATGGCTATCTGAGATATATGCGACGTGATCAAATTGTTGCATGCGTGAATGATTCAGTCGTTGTGACGAAAGTGCTCGCATACCTTAGGTGGGTGACTGATTGCTTTGCCTCGTGTTCCCGTCGACTTCAGCGCTGCGGACGGGAGTGCTTGGGATTGCGTGTGGCGCTAACCGCATTCGGCCCGCTTGTGAAGTGGCCGCGCAACCCATCCGCCAGGGCTTACGAACGCTTGCGACCCTCAAGCCCGCAGTGGACAGCCCTCCATAACCGCCGCAACAACCACTTTCTCGCCCGAACTCAACCACTCGACTGTCGCATCAAGTCGCCGTTTCGCTGTGCCGGAGGACAGGAGTCAAGAGCAGGATACAGGAGAACACTTCGAAAGGCAAGGGACAGCACAGTGACTACGACGGAACGCCTAGGTTAGACGAAAAGGCGCAGCCATCCGCAGCAGCTTGCGCCCACATACGCCTGACCGGACCACCACAACACTTCAACACGCCCTCGGCCGGACTCACAGTCCCGCAGAACCACTTCATCGAGGGCGAAGTTCTCACAATCAGCACTATGGCGGATCGTACCAGCCGGTCTAGGCAGCAGACGTCCGAAGGTCTTCCAGAGACCTGGGCCAAGGATCTTACAGACCAATTCAGGAGAGTACTCAGCACAAAGCGTATGAATGCTCTGAGTCAACGGCCAGCCGGTGTCAGGTCATCATCACAAGCACCAGAACTCCAGGTCCGCGAATCATCCGTGCCGCCTCCTCCAAGATCGCCAATTCCCCGCTATGGATACGAACAACATTCGATACCACCACCGCCGCCGACAAGGGCGGCTCCACCTGTACCACCTCCAATGCAAACACCAGTACAGCCGCAAACGATTCCACCACCACCACCTTATGCCGCTCTTCGCAACATCCCACTCGTGCCTGCACCACCCACTGACAGGAGATCAATGCAATTTCGCCACATGCTGCACTCACTTTCTCAGATCCCAGTGAGATGGGAAAACCCAGGCCTTCTCGATGAAGCGCTGCGCGCGGTACCTCTCGAGCAGATCTACAACGAGGCGCAAGAGGAGTCCGATCTGTACGAGGCCGAAGCAGCATCTCTTGGCAAGAAGGCTGCGTGGGGATACCAGGACTGCGTTGTACGTGCGCTGATGCGCTGGTTCAAGCGATCTTTCTTCCAATGGGTCAACAACCCCCCATGCGGTACTTGCCGCGCACCTACTATTGCGCGCGGTATGGCCGCACCACTCCCGGACGAGCAGGCGCGTGGCGCGAACAGAGTTGAGCTCTACCAATGTTCGAATGGACACTGCCGGTCTTTTGAGCGCTTTGCAAGGTATAACGACGCGTTTGTGCTGTTGCAAACGAGGAAGGGACGGGTAGGCGAGTGGGCTAACTGCTTCACTATGCTTTGCCGCGCGGTGGGCAGTAGAGTACGATGGGTGTGGAACAGCGAGGATCATGTCTGGACGGAAGTCTGGAGTGTCCACCGCAAGCGCTGGGTGCATGTGGATGTATGCGAGGAGGTCTGGGATCAGCCGCTGCTGTACACACATGGTACGTCATACCTCAGCAGAACCGAAATTAAGGGCAGTGACTAATCCTTCTCACAGGCTGGAAGCGCAAGATGGCCTATTGCATCGCCTTCGCGGCCGACGGTGTCACAGATGTCACCCGGCGCTACGTCCGCAACCCATCCGAGCACGGCCTGCCCCGAACCAGGTGTCCCGAAAACGTCCTCTTGCACATTCTCGACGAGATCCGGTCGCAACGCAGACGGGACATGAACAAGCCAGACAAGTTCCGCCTCGAGGGCGAAGACATGAAGGAAGACCGCGAGTTCCGCAACTACATCATCGAAAGCCTGATCAAGCAAATCAACCTCATCGCGCCTGGCACCTCCTCTAGGCGACCGGATCCGGACGCCCAGAAGGCGGCCGAGGAGCGGGAAAGAGACGCTCAATGGCTGCGCACCCGCTCTGGCGAGACCCGCGGCTCGCAACGTCCTCGTGACCCGCAGTAGAGACTGAGACTTCCGGTCCTGCTGGCTGGGTTCACAGTTCATATATTCTTTTTCGCCATTATCCGCCATTAATCACGATACCAGCATGCATAATCAACAAATCTACATCTACCTACATCGTTTGCGTGGAGTCACCGGAGTTTCAGGCGGCGCAGGGCACCGCTTACCTACTACAGTATTTCGGACATTATCGGCGCAAAGAGGGGTGTTGGAAGGGAGGGGAGGGACGGGAGGCGTCACATTTCTTTACATGCGTATGAGTTCGGGGGTCTTCGGGCGTGGGGCGCGTTCTTCGCTATACCACTTCGTTTTCCTTTGTTGGGGTTTTTCTGGGCGGGCTCTAGGGGGAGTGAGTGTTCGGGCTTGGCTTTCATGTCTGACACGCTGAATGGCTTTTTCTCTTCTTCCTTTTTTTGTGTGTCTTGTATTCTTCGGGAAAGAAGGGACCCACGAGTGTTGGGGGACTGGCCTGGAGGCGTGGTCGCTCATGCTGGGTTGAGATTAAGGACTGCCTGAGCAGAGGAGATGAGATGAGATGAGATGAGATGAATGAAAATAACATTTCAAAACATGTTTTGTGGTGTCAATTGAATGTGTACATGTTTCAGTATAGGTACAAGGCAGGAGCTAGGGATGCTCTTTAAGGCCCACTATAGGCGGGCATCCGCAGGCGGTGGGATTGAGGGCAGCGTTGCGGAATTTCCTCGGTCTTGTGAGACTGGGTGCCACTTCGAACGTCGCTCGCTCCTTCCTCCCAGTCTCAACTTGCTACATGTATTCGCAATGGAATGGAATTATGTTTCCAATTGCAGCTCTTGGTCTTTTGAAGCTCTTAACCTGGGATCGTCTGAAGCTGCATCTGCTTGATAATGCGAACAAACGCCTATGCCGTGAAGACGGACAGCAGCAGCAGTCGCTACTGGGCCATCACTGTCCATCTCGATTTACGAATAATCCGACCTGACAAGGTCTGCACGGTGATAGGAGCTAGGACGAATCTTAGCACCTGGCACAGAGCTTGCCTGGCACCTTCCGAATATGGACATAGAACAAGGTTTCTCTTTAAACAACATGAACCGTAGAGGTGCCTCCTTTTCCGTTGCCCAACGTTTCCATTTTCCTTGCTCAAATCGTCCGCGTGAAGATGCGGTGTGCTGCACTAGGCTACCTGCAAGTGGAATAGATGATGTCTCCGTTTCCCCTTTGTTCTAGTGTTTCTACCTAAATCTCCATCTTCTCACGTCGTGTCTCTCATTTCGATCACTTCACTTCACCTCACTCGTTTACTAATGGAATGACGCGCTGTTTACCTAATACTTGCGCCTTTCGTCCATTACCACACCTTCGTCGCTTGCTTCTCGTCCACCACATCTCATCGTCTTAACTCCTTTCTGATCGGTCATCGACAAGTACACGCGCGAAACACTTTCAAGCAACCTGGCAAGACAGGGACTGTACGTCGCCAACTGTGCACCGCACAGCATTTCCTTACTGCGTTACGCGCGTGAATACACGTGCGCTTCAAGTGAGTGAATGTTACCACAAGGCACCTTGCTTTGACGCGTCTGGCGAGCTTTGCTCATCTCTTCAAGCATTACGGCGCGACCGACCTCTAAGAATTTCGTACATCGTTGTTCCGCCCCCATCTGCGTGTCTCGACGCACCTGACTGTTCTAGCACAAGTGTGGGGTTACTTGTATTGCTGCAAACATGATGTCTGTCGATGACTGCGCGGAGCACATCCGCTCTATCCGGGACGAGAAAGGCCTCGATCGTCCACCTAATTCAGTCGTCCAGGACTTGGAGTCTTCTCTCGAAGTGTAAGTCGTGACCCGTATCTTCTCTCTTCTCGCCGCTGACCTTCATCTAGTTTGGCGGAGCAGCTGTACACCACTTCCACTCATTTCCTGCTCGAGCTGATACAGAATGCCGACGACAACAGCTATGCAGAAGGTGTCGAGCCTCGTCTTACCTTTTGCTATCGTGATGATGGTTACCTGTGGATCGGATGCAACGAGGTTGGCTTCGCTAAGGAAAATGTCGAAGCCATCTGTCGAATCAATCGAAGCACGAAGAAGTCCAACAAGGGAGCCGATGGCTATGTTGGCGAAAAAGGCATAGGATTCAAATCCGTCTTCAAGGTGGCCAACGAGGTCTACATCAAGTCAAACAACTACTCCTTCAAGTTCGATAAGACGGCAACCCTCGGAATGATTGCGCCTATCCTCACGGACTTCCAGCATAATCCACTCGTGCTTGAGAACACCGTCATATGCCTCAAGCTGACTGGTGATTCTCATTCCAAGGCCATCGAGGCCGAATTGAGACAGCTGGAACCATCCTTGCTTATATTCCTGAGACGCCTGACCGCTCTCAACATCATCCACATCGATGCTTCGACTGGACAGATCACCCGTCACATGCAACTTTCCCGAAGCAAAAAGAAGATGGATGTAACTGGAGCGGAACTCGACCTCGTAACCACCTCCACCAGGAATTGCTTGACAACTGTGGTCGTCAATTCGGCTTGTTACGTGGTAGTAAAAACCAAAGCAAAGAACATGCCTAAGGAAAAGAAGCGCAACGATATCACTGAGACCTTGATCACACTGGGGTTTCCGATCAATGAGAGTTTCGAACCCTGTCTGGCTGATCAGGATGTATACGCATACTTGCCTATACGTTCATTCGGTTTCAAGGTATGTATCTAAGTAAACTGAATCAGTGCAGTGTCAACTGACTCGTATCTCGTACAGTTCCTTATACAAGCGGACTTCCTCCTCGTCGCCAACCGTGAAGATATTGATCGCTCCCTTCCGTGGAACAAGAGCCTCCACGACCGCATTGCGGATGCATTCGGAAAAGCGGTCTATGCGCTCAACCATACTCCGTTAAGATACACCTGGCTCAAGTACCTTCCAAAGCCGCAGCAACAGCAACGCACTTTCTTCTCCTCATTTGCGAAAACAGTCGCGAACATCTTGCGCAATGAGAAGATATTAGAAACGCATTCCGGCGCTTATGCTGCTCCAAGAGAAGTCATACACCTACCCTCCATATACATGGATGAGAACAAGGAGCCTCTACTGGCTGTGGGATCACAGAAGGCGTACCTCGCGGCACAATACGCTGTGGAAGATGTGGCTGTGTTGGACGTCACAAGTCTTCAAGCAGCGGACTTTGTAAAGCAGCTCAAGACGTGCCAAAAACAGCTACCCTCAAAGCCACACGAATGGCACGTTTGCCTAGCCGTAGCAATCGGCCAGGAGATGTCTCAGAATGTTAAACTGAAACAAGAGCTGCAGAAAATGGCGCTTGTGCCACTGCGAGGAGGAAACTGGATTAGTACCTTCGGGAAGACATTCTACTTTGCGACTGTGCAAGGCGTATCGGTCAACGTGCCGGATGGTATCCGTATCACTACGATACATCCAGGCGTACGGGATAACAACCGGCGGAAACTTTTCTCTTGGCTCGGTGCGAAGGAGCTCAACAAACGCGAAGTATGCGAGCTCATCATCAAGGAGCACAGCGGTGTGCCACCACCTTGGTCTTTCGAGGTGGTACTCTCGCACGCCGAATACCTTTTCGATGCACAATGGAGAGACCCTCTTCTTCAGCTATATGTCGCCGTTCAAAATACTCGTCAGCCACTCCGAAAAGTCTATGAAACGTACGTCGATGGACCAGGCCGCCGAACGCCGGTCAGCCAATACTTCCTTGCCAATCCCACGGTAGCCCCGTTCATCGATCCACGATATCTACAGCTATATAGTGACGAGCCCCAGCGCCACGCTGCTTGGTCAGAGTGGCTGTTGAGGATCGGCCTGAATACTACGCCACGCGCGGTGATCCCCAACGGATCGAGGATTACGCCGGAATTCGAGCACATCCTCCGGTCATGCTCTAGCCACACCATACTCAGATGCATCATGGAGAATTGGGCTCAATATGGTTTCAACAACCCTAATCCGTCCAATGTAGCGGGCGCCAACATCCGAAAGGCGGTGTCTGCTACAGAGTTCGCCTGCATCGGAGGCTCTAGGGCTAAACTGGAGGATACAGTTCTACCACACTTGAAGCCCTACAGCCAGCTAGCAAGTGTTGCGGGACTGAAGTTCTTGGACATTCCGAGCGACGGAGATAAGCAGTGGGTCGTGTTGTCTAGCCTGGGAGTTGTTACCCAGAATGATGTTACATTCCAGATGAGGATCTTACAAGGTCTTTTTAAGGGAAGATGCATGCCGGTTCGATCGGATATGATGCCAGTCTACGCAGAAATCCAGCGGCTTTGCATGGCTGATCCATCCACCTGGGGTCGTGTCAAGTGACTTTTTAGTCCATACATTCTTAGTGGTGCAACCCTGGATCTTTCGCTAACAATCATAGGACTGAGCTCGAAAAGCACCCCTTGGTATATCTGCCATCGCGTCGAGAGTGGCTGCGACTTAGCCAATGTGTATGGAGCGCCCCATCCTGCCTCAGGTTGCTCAAGTCTGTTGCTACCGAATACTCAAGCTTTCGCGACCTCTTCACAAAGGTTTTGGGCCTACGAGACGCATCCGCGAAAGATATCGTCGCCGAGATCTCTAAGCTCGAAGGGGATCCACACCGTCTCAATCTGACGAAAGAGATGCTCCTGGCTTTGAGTAAACAGCTCAAGAACACAAGAGAGAGGTTCGATGCGGCGCCGCTGAAAACGCTGCCCATTTTTCCTGTTCGGGTGCAAAACGGGGAAGAGATGAAGATTACATTCGCCGATGCACTCGAGACCAATTGGTACATACCCGATCAGGAGCAGTTAGGCAAAGCTTTCGCCGATCAAGTCCCACTTCTGGACTTTGACTTGGTGGACCAGAAGGAGCTTGAACCTTTGCTAGAAAAGTTTGATCTCCTCGACTTGAAACTCTCAAGCCGTTGCATGCAGAGAAGAGAAGCCAACGGGAAGAATACTATCAACCAGGAGTATACTTCGAGATATAGAGAGAGAGCTGCGTACATCCTCGCGTAAGTCCAGCTGATTCGCGACCCTCGTGCAGTGACTAATACTTGCCATAGCCTTATCAATGACGACCTGAAAGCAAAGTACGAACCTCTTCTGGACAATCTCCAAGTCAAGGCAGCAACTACAATAAAACTCTACCGTTCCCTCCGCCACCTCGATAACACGGAGATTAAAGCCAAGCCTGAAGAGTGTGGAGTACATGTCGGCAATGGCATTGTCATATATATCTCAGCGCGGGACCTCAGAGGAGATGATGTCGATTCATCTGAGCTTTGCGGCGAGCTCAGTGCTTTCTGCAAGATACCCGAGAGCAAGAAGCACCTCGTCTTGTCTGTACTCACCGCGCAATTTCATACAAAAATCGAGCAAATACTCGACCGCCACAGTCTTACATTCAAGAAGAAAGAGAGGGCTCTCGCAGCTGCAGTGCCACACGAGGAAGAGGACGAACTTTCCGGACACGTCAAAGCCTCCGTGGAGGGCTTGGTTGGAGCATCTTCGACCAGAATAACTGACGAAGAGGGGTTAGAGCTACCTCTGGAGTCGAAGCAAACTAGTGATAACGCCCAAGAGCTGAAGCCGTCGCATACGCCTGCCGTATCGCGCAAATCCGACAAGGCTATTCCTCATCTGCGTGAATCCGTATCCATGGCTCCCCAGATACCCCCACAGCGTCTGCCGCAGACACCCATGTCCGAGAATCAGATGCCTCAAACCCAGCGCTCTACCATACTTGAGAAGATTATGCCCGCTGCTGTTGAATACAGCTTCCATGAGTATCCTGCCTTGACAGAGATTAACCAACGCGACATTTTGCACAAGCAGAATCTGCCCAACCAGTCGGCACGCCCGCCGCTCTCATTCATTGCGGGAGGCAAACCTCTTCCCCCGTCTCAGGCGATGCCAGGGCTGCCAGCTATTGCCAAGGGCATCGTTCCGCTTATCCGCGAGCCTCCTGCAGAAGGCCGACCCAAGCCAACAGCTTTACCTATCCTCACAACTACGGGACATCGACGTTCAAAGTCCAGCAGTTCGGGATCAGACACTGAGATTGACGCGGAGGCTAAGCGCATTGGCGAGACAGGCGAGCATCTGGTAATACTATACAAATAACAAGTCTAAGCTATGGGTGCTAACTTTGCTCAGATATACAAGCGTTTGAAGACCATACTCGGAGAAGGCTTTGATGAGACAATCTGGACAAGCAACTCCCGCGGGAAGTACACCGACAACCCTTTCCCTTACTTCGAAGGCGACCACAGCGACTTCACATTCAAGGATGTCAATGGCGACTTCTCGCGCTTCCTTGTCGACAAGATGCGCCACAATGCCGCTGCTGCATGGGTGGACTGTAACGTCACTTACCACGTTGAGGTCAAGGCAACTAACGGTGATCACAACGAGAGCTTTAAGATGAGCCAGAATCAAGTCGATATGGTAAGCCGAGCTTCTTAGATATGTGTTTGATCCATGTCGTCCCTAACAGTCAACAGGCGCAATGCTGGCAGATTACAGACGACAAAGACCCAATGGATGTGTATGTTATCCTCCGTCTTACCAAAGTCGACACTCAGCCTAAGCTTTATGCTTTTGTCGACCCTTGGAATATGCACCTTGGCGACAAGCCTAAGCTGCGCTTCTATTCGCCAGGAGGTTACGAGGTTGTCAGCTCGAATGTTAAGATCCGCCAAGCGTGAACGGTGGTAGTTCTGATGGGAGTGGCTAGGAGATATATTCATCCTGGTTGTGCAGGTTCATAACGTTTATATGCTTTCTTTGCTGCTTGCTGGGGCGGAGTAAGATGCAAGATGCCCGCGCTAGGTCGATTTCACTGTACAGCCCATACGATCCCGGCTGGACTGCTGCATAGTTTACCGTAACGTACTTCCTTTTCTTTCGCAGATTATCAAGGATGCAGTCAACTCCACATCAAAGATGCTTACTGTCGGCTGTTCTCTGGTTACAGCTTCCCCACATTTCCTCTTTGACCGTCCCCATCAATGTGCTCAAACCAACAACGGCTTCGTCACGACCCTGAAACAATACACAGGTACCTTGATGGCCATACTCCCACAAGGTAAGATATGTATGACGATAACAGAATTGGTAGCCATCATGGTGGTAAGACAAGACGCGATTCCTTTCTTTTTCCGCCTCCTGCTTTGCATCCTCCGTGTTTCATTTCATGCCCATCCTTTTGTCTGCCGTCCAACAACTACGTACCTTTACCACCATGTCGAATGCAGAAATACCACCAGTCCACGACGTGGTCATCATAGGCGCTGGTCCTTGCGGCCTTGCTGTTGCTGCGCGTCTCTGCGAGCACACGCCTTCCGCCATATTCACTGACGAAGAGCACAACCGCTACCACTGGATAGCCAAACACGCATCCCGAGCGACTATCAAGAACAATCGGACCGGTCACACCACGAAGCCCTGTGAGCGACCGAAAAGATACTCTACGCTGGTACTGGACTCCAGTGGAGAAGAATGGATGGCGAGATGGAATCACCTGTTCAAGACGTTTCAGATCGAACATCTGCGGAGCCCGATGTTTTTTCATCCTGATCCGGGCGATAGAGATGGCTTGTTGGCGTACACGCATGAGATGAGTAGGGAGGCGGAATTGACTGAGATCAGAGGGTGCGTCGGCAAGGAGGTTAGCAAGCACAAGGCGAAGAAGAGGAGGGAAGGCATGGTGAAAGGGTATGCTCCTGCCCGAACAAGCTCCACTATACCAGATCACTGACCCCAACTGCAGACGCAAAGCAGACCTTGAGATCGACGAGCGCGATCGAAAGGACTATTACACCCCCTCCTCATCTCTGTTCGGCGACTATTGCCGGTGCATCGTAAATCGCTACGGTATCCGAGAGGGCCTCATCAAGAACGAGTCGGTCCAAGACATCGACTACTCACTCTTCCGCGAGCTTTCTCAATCCGAAGACCTCTTCCGCATTCGAACAGATAAAGGCATCCACCACGCCCGCGCCGTCGTCCTAGCAGTAGGCGCAGGCGGTCCACCCGTCCTTCCGCCCTCCATGACCAACTATTCAGCGCAAAGCGCAAGCCACGCAATGCACATCACCATTTTCCCTCCGCCGTCTGTGGCCGCCAAAGTAACAGCTCGAAAAGCGACCAACATCGTCGTGGTGGGCGGCGGCCTCACGTCCGCGCAGATCTCAGACATGGCAGTCCGCCACGGGGTGAGTAGAGTCTGGCATCTTATGCGCGGCCCGCTGAAAGTGAAGCCCTTCGACGTCGATCTGGAGTGGATGGGCAAGTTCAGAAATCATTCGAAAGCGGCTTTCTGGTCCGCGGACACGGATCAGGAACGCCTGGAGCAGATCCGCAAGGCGAGGGGAGGTGGGAGTATCACGCCTAAGTTCCATAAGATCCTCAAGGGCCATGTGGCAAAGGGTAGAGTCTCGCTGCACATGCTTACCACGATTGTTGAGCAGAGCTGGGATGAGGCGACGGAGACGTGGTCGCTTAGGACTGCGCCGCCGGTGCTGGAGATGCCGAAGATTGATTACGTTTATTATGCCACGGGCATGGCGACGGATTTTCAGACGTTGCCGTTTCTGAAGACGATGAATGAGCAGTACCCCGTACATGGACATGGTGGACTACCTTGTTTGAATGACGATCTGATGTGGAGAGATGGTGTGCCGTTGTTTGTGACGGGGAGGCTGGCGAGCCTTAGACTGGGACCTGGAGCTGGGAATCTGGAGGGTGCGAGGATGGGCGCCGAGAGAATCGCTTGGGCTATTGAGGAGGTGTTGGGAGCGAGGAAGGATGAAGGGGAACAGAGTGATGGGGAAGGAGATCAGGAGGATCAAGGGTATAGGTATGGTGCTGGTATCGGGAGTAGATATGAGAGTCTGAGCGAGGTTGACGATGCCTAGTGATACTCACACAATGTAAGCCGCTAACAGGTATCTAATACATGTATGTAGGTTTGAACTTAGACTGCGAAGCTGGCTTCCTATGATCGCTGTCAGCCAAGCACCTTCTTACGCAGCTGGTACTGCAAAGTCGCAACATGGAAAAGTACAACTACTGCTGCCGCCACGTTCTTCTGACCGCAACAGATTATGACAGGTCATAATGCGCGAATACCAAGGTGAATTATTACTCATCAAAGAACCCTAGAAAACATGCCCATTTACTATTGCGCCTATCGTCCATACCCTGCGTTCGCCTCCCACCTGCGCTTGCAAATCCCCATGATGCGCAGTTAAAGAATCATGACCTACTTCGTCTCAAAAGCGCTCTTCTTCACCAGCCACGTCTCCATATCCATCAGGTCTGGATGGACACTCTTCAGCTTCTTGATGTCCGCACCATAACCATCCGTCGCGAACCACTTAATCATGGTGCCCATCTCCGGGACACCCCAGTTAAGAGCACTGCCCAAGAAGCCAAACGTCGTGCCCGCTGGGGTGCCGGTCTTGTTCTGAAAGGCCTTGCTGAGCTGCGGGAAAGTGAGTTCGTCACCCGCCAACCCGATGGCCTTGTGGTTGAATTCATTCGGCTCGGCGAAGGCTTTGGCAGCGAAGGTACCGATGTCCGCCGTCGCGACCCACTGCAGGGGCTTGTCATCGCCCATCACGTTACGGAGCGCAGTCAAGAACACCTTCATCTGGAACCCGGGGGCCAGATTGTCCATGAAGGCGACCGGGCGCAGAATCGTCCATCCCATGCTTCCGGCGTTGTCGCGCAGGTGGTGCTCGATGGCATGCTTGGAGCTAAAATGCGGGATTGGCGTCGGCGTGTCCCAGCTCTTCGAGTCTCCGCCCCGATCCACGCTCGAGTAGACGAAGTGCTTGACGTTGTTCTTTACCGCTTCGTCCACCATGCCGATGCCCTGTGCGATCTCGCCGTCGTGCGTCACGCCCTTGCCTTGGCTGAGCTGCACGCTGTAGACGCCGTACAGCGAGCCGGAGGACGCGGTTTTCTTGGCTTCGGCGAAGAGGGAGGGTACGTCGTTCATGTCGCCCTGCACGACCTTGACGCCGGTCTTGGAAGACAGCTTCTTTGCGCTGTTGGAGCTGGTGTCGCGCGTGACGGCCAGGATCTCATATTGGCCGGGATAGTTCTCGATTAGAGCATCGACGACGCTGCCGCCCTGTTTGCCGGTCGCGCCGGTGACGAGAATGGTTTTGGACATTGTTACTGTATCTCAAGGTATGGCGATGTTTGTGAGGTGTGAGATGCTGCTGTGTGAGGAATGTAGGTTTGAATTTCAAGTGTTGGAGGGGCACACGACCTTATGAAGCACTCGAGCTCTAGCTGTCGCCTGCAAGGTACATGTAGCTTACATGATGGGCCTGGATCATCGGCGGGGTCCGCACCAAAGTCAGTAAACGCCGCAGTCTGTCGCGCGGACGAAAGTTGCAGCGTTCCCAGCTTCGGGTGGTGGACTTCCCACTCACGGCTGCGTCACTCTACCGCTAAGTCGCGCGCTTTCGGACTCCGTTTGCACGCCGAGCGCAATTGTTGCTCCATCCCGATGAATAATTGCCGCTTATTGATCGTACGGACATTCGGCCAAGTTCAGGTAGTATTACTTTCTCTTTGCATTTCTGCTGTGATGACAAAGTCGTGACACTTTCCGATCTGTTTGTTTCTACAACTCTTGCGCTGTTACCCTCTACACACTACATACACTTTCCAGGCTACGATCACATTTGTCATTTGGGTCTCTCTAGAATCTCAAGAGTCTCACAACCTTGCGCTTACGAATAACCCACCAAAATGCAAGCCGTCCATCCATTCTCCTTCTTCTCCTCGGCCTCCAAGCCGAAGAAACCCCAATCCACACGTCTCCAGACCGCCTACCGCGTCCTCGACGCCTACTCATCCCTCTCCCTCCCCGCCATCCTCGCGCCCCTCTCCGAAGGCTTCACGCAACAAGTCCTGCCCGCCTCCCTCGGCATGCCGTGTCGCACTAAACCGGAATTCGCCAAACACGCCGCAGGCATCACCTCCATCTTCAAAGAATTCGCCATGGTGCCGCAAACCGTGTTCGAAGACCCGGCGGAAAACGCGGTGGTGGTGTACTGCAAGATGGTCGGGGAATTGACGCGCGATCTGGGGTCTTGGGAGAACGAGTGCGTGATTTGGATGCGGTTCAGTCAGGATGGGAGGAGTGTGGTTGAGCATAGGGAGTTTGTGGATAGTGCGAAGGCGATGCAGATGAAGGAGAAACTTGCACCGAAGAATTTTGATGGGAAGTGAGATTGGTTTCTGGGTTCGCTTACTGGTTTTCTTGAGTGGAGATCTATCTTCTTTTGCTGGTGCTTTCTGGACGGCTATATTTGATCGAAGCCGAAGCAGTGGCATATTTGTAGTTGTAATGGCTGTTATTGGCTGCAAACGAGGACGTGGAAAGGACACCATGGGAATGGCGTCTTCAACAGAGGTTCCATGCCAACCTGCGATGGCTTCCAGGATAACTGTTCACGCTTGACCGTGCTCTCCGTCACAGCGTACCCCAACGGCGCCTGCAGGTGTAGCAGCTGAACAGGATGATCTACGAAGGTTAACATCCTTCGACCGAAAACCAAAGACCAGTAATTTCAAAGGTGCATTTACCAGCAGCTGGTAATCCGAATGCCAAAGCCTCCAGAACCTCAGAAATCGGCTCGCGACAGTACCTTCTGCACTCGTGGTATACCCATCCCACCGTACCGCCTCCCATCCACACCAGCCCACTCCCCAACACACCCTTCGTCCCCGAACCCTCTTTCACTGACCTAGATCCCCAGCAGCCTTCGGGCAACCCCAACGCACATGCAAGACGCACCGGGTCCCCGCCCTCTGCTCGACGGGCTCCAGCTGTGCTGTTGATCGGTTTGAAAGTGCAGTGCCTGCATGAACAAACAACCCGTGGACAGCGTGCTGGGAAGTCATGTCGTCAGGATACAAGGAGGGTCCATGCTCTGTGCGACTTCTGACCGGGGTGCATCCTAGCCGCTAGCCCACCCCCCTGCTTCCCGCAGCTAACGCGCTAGACGGCGCTAGGATCGGATCCCTGGATGGTAGATCTCGATAGGGTGAAACAGTGTCAGCGGCCCCGCGATACACGACGGGAGTCGGCTATAACGGGTGCGAGGCTGCGAAGGGAGGAGACTGCTAGGGCAGTGAGTGGACTCGTCTTTCCGTACGCAGATAATGGTTGGTGAGCAGCGGCTTGGGATGACAGCTTGTATCCTTGGCCCAATATTACACGCTGCATAGTATACTGTAATCGTAGCCACAAAGGCTGGGAAGCCGTGGGAGCAGCGTCTAGGCATGGAGCAAGTCTGGGCAGGGCAGGGCAGAGAGCAAGCTTAGGCGAGGCTGCCCAGCATGCGCGGGTTTGAGCGTACCTTCATGCGGGCGAGATTAAGTGCGACAGGCCTGCGAGTCATGGTCGAGAAGCTGTTGGTGGCGGCTGACTGCGTTCTTCGGGGAGACAGTTCTGGTTGAGGTGTGAGACTACGGTAGGAGTGGCAGGGAGAGGTATTGTTGTGCTTGTGAAGCTTGTCAATTTGCAACATCTCGGGTCACACTGTGAAAGGTCTATCTATAGTTGAACTCTTGAAAACAGGGCATTAGTGTTGCTGGGGCTCAGAATGAAAGGCTATTACAACCGAAGCGACAAGCACAGCAGCCAAGGTTACAACAATACCCAAAAGTGTAGCGTCTTCAAATCCAACATCAGACCTGCCATTCCTCATCTCCATACAATCATCTAACCGCATAGTGCATTGCACTAGTTAGGTAACGCAGTCTCCGCATGCCTCGCAGCTCCAGCCTTCGCGAATGTCTCCCTCTCATCGTCATCCTTAGCTTGATACTCGCGATACTCGTCAATGATGTCCTGCCTCCTCTTCTCGCTCCTTGGCGTAAATTCCATAACGAAGGGGTCTGGTTTGATAATGAGTAGACTTCCGCTCTTGTTGAGATCAACTTCGATGTCGAGGCCGGTGACTGGGTCCACCTTCTTCTTGAGATCATATGCCCAGGCGAGAGCGCCGCATGCAACGAAGAGTTCATCGTTGGTGAGGTTCTGTCCGAGGCAGGTACGTTGGCCCCAGCCGAAGGAGGACATGCCCTTGATGGTTGGGTAGACGGACAAGGGTTCCTGGTAGGTGGGCCAGCCAGACTCGAGCCAGCGCTCTGGGCGGTAGGATTCTGGGTCGGGGTATTTGGTGGGATTCCTGAGGAATGCACTATAGCTATTATCAGCGATGACACAATGCAGGTTGGATTAATCAAACACGTACAGATCAAATGGCAAGATGCGCGTGCCCTTAGCGATGAAACAGCCGCGGTAGAAGTCATCCTCTTCGAGCTCGTGTGCCACACCCGTCGGCACGTTAGGCTTCCAGCGCATCGTCTCCTTGATGCAAGCACGGAGGAGAGGGAGATTTGGCATATCGTCCAGCGTCGGAATGCGACCCTTGCAGACCTCGTCAATCTCCTGTTGCAGCTTTCTCTGCCACTGCGGGTGGTAAACCATAGCCAGGAGAAAGTAGTTGAGAGGCCCCGCGACAGTGAAAACCCCAACAAGCGCCATCATGCCCAGCATGAAAGAGGCTTCCTTGTCGCCAGATAGTTTGCTTGTTTTCTGGCTCTCCAGATACTGCGATGTCCAACTGTGTCTTGCCTGCCCCTGAGTCATCTGAGCCCGGACAGTCACGAATCGCTCCATCCACCAGGCATTTTGGGTAGCATAGCGCTTGATCTCGGCCTTTTTCCATGGGTTCATGAACAAGGGAAGATGCCAGAGAGGGGTCATAACGTTCGTAAGCGGTCCAGCCGGTGACATCTGAGTGAGAAGGCCCCATGCACTTGGCACAAGTTTCTCGCTTTGATCTGGAGCGTCCCAGGTAAGTGTGCTCATAACCTTACCAGCCATATCTTCGAGTGACCATTGGAACTCTTGGGGCTTCTCAAGCAACCGGAACATCCACCGTCTGACCTCAAGATCCATGATACCGTAGTAGTGCGCATTGTGTGCTCCAGTCATGTAGTCATGCGTAACACGTCGCTGTCTGGCCCAGTAGTCTAAGATACAATGTAAGCAGCGATCACGTGAGGGGCGACGAGGAGGTTACTGACGGTTCTTCCCCATAAGAGGAAGGTAATCGACCTTGGGCTGGAAGAGTGATTGAGCAGCAGGTCGGTCAGAATAGATCTTCGCTCTCTTGACGAGCAGTTCCTCAGCAATCTTCTCATCTGACACGATAACGAACTTCGTGCCAAGCATCTCCGTCTTATAGATCGGCCCATAGATATCGGCCCATTCCTTGAACTTCAACCACATGTAGTCGATAGGCAGATCATGGATGCGACCGATAACGGGAAGAAGTGCAGGGCCAGGGAGCTCCTTCACTGCCTGAGTTGCCTTCGACCTGCGATGGTTAAGGAGTGAAATGAGAGCGAAGCCCACGAGGGCGATCGCAGCGACGGCCAGCGTTAGAGGTTGCATGTTGACGGTGGTGGGCGAGAGCAAAAGGAGAGCAGGGAGAAACGGGAGATTCGAGGTTAACTACCAAGACACAGCAACACTGCAGCTCTCGGCCCTCATGGGTAGCAGGGATGTTGCCGGATCAGCCTCATGCAGATGAGAGGCTGGATCTGCAGTGAACAGGATCGAGCGATATGCGGCCCAGCAGCACTGAGGCTAAGCATGGCAGATGGAGGGTGATATCATCTGCAGCCCTGTCCGGAATTTATGACTGCTCGCACTGGCTGAAGCAGATTATATTGCACACAGAAATATTGATTACGAGTATGAGATGATTCAAGCCCTCATGCAAACCACGATTGGCGCTGACCTACCTGCAAGGTGCGAGAGCTTAATCGACCACACTGCAATCAAGGGAGGCTCAGTGGAACATTGGGCTCTCCAAGCAGCAGCGGTTCGCTGTCCAGAAACGGAATAGTCGTTTCTAGACCGCGACTCGGTCCACGAGAAAGGCCGACGAAACGCGTTTTTCGTTCCATGACGATCACAAGTCTACCATGTAATGTGGCAGGACGGAGGGTGGAAAGACTGAGGCAATCTATCCGGACACCTGTGGAGAAATGCGCAAACCACTGATTGGACTGAGGGTGCAGTCCCTGTTAGCGCATCTGTCAGAGGTGAGGTGGTTTTGAACAAGCCTGGCTCGCGGTCCCGGACACTGCTGTGCCAGTGCTTCTTGGATGCACCTTGTTTGGCTGGATATGCTCGCATGGCTGCAGAAGAACGTGCTACCCCTCAGTAACATTCAACGTGCGCCAGACGGGTTTGAACGTGGCCGCCATCCAATCGATTCAATTATTGTATCCCTCAGTGATGAGCCTGTTGGCAGAATCGCTTACATGCCTGTACAGAATGCTGGGCGAATGGTACGTCGTTACAAGTCTAAAGTCGCAAGTCCGAGTAATGATCTGTCTGGTTGCCGGAGAGCGGACCACCAACCAATGAGGTAACGAGTCCATACTAACCCTTGAGCTAAGGAAGAAAAGCTTGTCTGGGATCATCATCCGGACTTGGACAACTGCACGTTCCTGGATGGGGATCATGGCTGTTACAGCGGGACCGCAGGCATTAGTGTAATGTTGTCATGAAGTAAGGCGTGCCATACCTGATCCCGCGCAGCGTAGCACAAGTCCAGTTGATCGGAATTTCCGAGTTAGATTTCGACAGCACTTTCTGGAAGTAGGAATGTCTCACGGCGGCGCGGAAGGGAGGCTGAAACGTACCAACACCAAGCCATGGCTGGACAGCGGAAAGTTTGAGGGTAAACCATGGTAGGTCCCTTTGTGGAGAAGTGTTAGTGGCGCACAAAGGCTGGAGTGACTACATCATAGACGCAGCCTACTTACTGCTGAACTGATATTGTCCATCTGCATAAACGCGCTGCATGCAAGCCGTCCAGACATACACCCGGATTTCACGTGCAATCAAGATCGTTCCAGCTCATGCTTATTTAATACACTCTCTTCCTTTGCGTCCATGTCGCGTCGAGTCAAGTTCCTCTTCGATGGGGCAGTGGATTACCCGTGGTAGCCCCCGCACAAGGCGACAGCCCGTCTTACAGCGGATGAAAGCCACGGTCTCGTCGCGAGGTGTGGCAAAGCTGTGTTAGGCGGATGCAACAGACCCTGCACCGGGCACGACGTGCATGAATGTGCATGAGTGAGAGGTGGACAGCTGAGGAGAGCCGTGATGGAGGTAGGGATTGCCTCCCGATAAGCGTGCAGTAGCGCCGACCAGGATGGTGTGGGGGAAGAGAGTGTGGCGCAACGGTTGACAGGGGCGGCGTCGTCGGACCTCCGAGTGTACCTGGCCGATCGCAGTTCGTGAACTGTGAGGCTTACTCAACACATCGTACACAGGCATCATGATACCGCCATCTACGAGAGGTGGACTGACACTCGTCGGTCTTGTAACGCCGGTCGCGGTCTTTCGGAGCGCGAGCATGGCCGTTCGTCGGCAAACAGACATGCCACAAAAGCGAGAATGCCCCATCTAAGGTTGGTGTAGCTTTCCAAACAATTCCCCGAACAGTTTCAACATGGCCTCCAAGATGGAATTCAAGCCTGTTGGTTCTTACCCTTCCTCTGGAATCGATGTGCTTATTGTCGGTACTGGTCTTGCTGGTTTGACCGCCGCAATTGAGTGCATTCGCAAGGGTCACAATGTCCGCGTGCTCGAGAGGATGGCCACAATCAACACTGCTGGTAAGTTTCAGCAAGTGACGATTTACAGATTTTTTTGTACTCACTGCTTGTAGGTGACATGTACTTTATGGGACTCAGTGCCACCAGATTCTTCAAGCACTGGCCAGAGATGCACGAGGAATACAACGCCATCGGTCTTCACAATGCCTGGATCGAGACCTTCAAGCATGACGGTGTCCAGATGATCAAGCCATTGAAAGTTGCGGACAGACTCCGTGCCCAAGGCCTTGACCCAGACACACCCCCAGGGACCTTCCAGATGCGTCCTTTAGTCTACAAGATGTTCGTGAAGCAAGTAGAGCGCCTTGGCGTTAAGGTCGAATTCAACAAGCGTGTGATTGACTACTTTGAGAGCGAGGAGACTGGAAAGGCCGGCGTAGAAACCGACCAGGGCGAGAAGTTCGAGGCTGACGTTGTCATTGCCGCTGACGGTGTCGGCTCGAAGTCGCAGAAGATTGTTGGTGGCCAAGTTCGTGCTCGGTCATCTGGCAGAGCCATGTGGCGTGCGGCCTTCCCAATTGAGAACCTTGACAAGAACCCTGAAGTGAAGGAGTTTTTCCACCTCATCAATGGTACCGAGCCAATTGTGCGAACCTGGCTCGGACCCTCTACCTACGCTCTCACTCTGACCCGCCCAGACATGATGATCTGGATCATGAACCACGACGTCACTGGTAGCGAAGCCGAATCCTGGAACAATACTATTGAGTATGATGAAGTTCTCAAGGGCATGGACGACGTCCCGGGCCCAAACAAGTGGGCTCCCATCTTCAAGGAGCTTGTCAAGTGCACGCCACCAAAGACCATCATCAACTTCGAGCTCCTGTGGAGAAACCCACAGCCAAGCTGGACCTCTCCTGGCGCTCGCATCATCCAAATCGGAGACAGCGCTCACTCTTTCCTCCCTGCGTCTGGAAATGGCGCCACCCAAGCGATCGAGGATGCCATCTCCCTCGCTTCCTGCCTCCAGATCGCTGGCAAGGCCAAAATTCCTGAGGCTGTACGCACACACATCCGCTTTCGGTGAGTGACTCTCAAGGACATCATATGGGCCGAGCAACACTGACAACTTCGCAGCTTTACCAGGAACGCTTGCGCGCAAAAGCTAGGCTTTGCCAACGCCGAACTTCTCCAGGATACCGACTGGGAGAAAGTCAAGCTCGACCCACGCCGCGCCGCTCCTCGTCTTCCAAAGTGGGTCTGGAGCCATGACCCAGAAGCATACGCGTATGACAATTACGAGAAGGCCGCCGAGAGCATGAACAAGGGGATCAGGTTTGAAGACGACGACTCCATTCCACCAAACTACCCGCCAGGGTACAAATTCGAGCCGTGGAACATTGAACAGATTATGGAGGATATGAGGAACGGTAAGCCGATTGAACTCGGTGCCGGTGATTGGAACTAGATCGCGTGGAAGGACGTAATGATAAAGGTGGCGTTCGAAACAAAGGGCATATGCGTTCGTGTTTGAACGTAGGGTGTTGGGCGCGAATTATGAGCGTAACGACGAAGTGAGGTACTCATTTTCTATCGATGAATGTTCATACATCTAGAACGACATCCTCCCTCATATCAAACGTGGGAAGCTGCGCAAAGGCTCTATGGGATAAAGAAGCTTGTCATTTCCGCGGCATCTGAGCAAACTGGAGTCCTCTTCGGGAGTCGGGATTGCGTGACACGACGTTAATATAGTACAAGATGAGCCTATGAGATTTGAAGCCCATACCACAGATCTGTTCCGTTCAGCGCTCTTGAGTGTTTGTAGCAACAATGATCGACATTTAGAATTTCATAAGAATGAGTACAGCGACGAGATTGACATATAAAAAGCCCGTAACGTATCACGTACGCACGGAAACCGGGAGCTGACGGACTGAGGCCGTGCACAGGTGTTTCACATGAACGCCAAGAACCTGGGGAAAGCTGGACGGAGATCGGCGGGCGAACTGTTCGAGCCTCTATCAACTGTCCATGCTCGTTACACCTTGCCCCCGAGCATGTCACTGCCAAAAAATGTAACATCAAGTCTTCCATCACCTGGGGCTTCAAGAAGTGGCGACGATGCAAGACCACCGGAGCTTGGAACCGAGTCACCTCCCAGATTTGAAGAGAGCCACGCGAGTTTAGAGCATGATGGTGAGTACAAGGCTGCTGTCTACCTCACAGAGACAGATCGTAGTCGTGGATGACAATGAATGAATTATTGACTAATATACTTGGCTACACAGATGGCGAACATGACGAATCTTACCCGGAGCCTGAGTCAACCAACGACACACTCCTTCCACCACCAGACTTCCGACCCTTCTTTACCCTTTTCGAAGATGCTGAGACCGGCGAACATTACCACCCATCTGTCCACTATGTCTTCGCAGATGACGAAACAGACATTGTCAGCTCCTCCATTATCGACGCTCTTGAAGCCGAGTCTTCCCAGCCTGGCCCTGGCCCTAAAGAACGCATAGTGCTCCTAGACATCAGCGCAGACGGAAAGACAGTAACTTCTGCACAAAGTCTCGCCTCAGATTGGCAGGTAGCTCAAACAAACCTTACACAAGCGCCTAGCTGGACGGCCGATGAGGGTGGTGAGCGCCCCATGGGCGGACTCATGCTGAAGATTGAGGGAATGGAGGCGGGTAAGAAGAAGTCCGAGGAGAAGGCGAAGGGTAAAGAGAAAGAAGGCGACTCTCTCGCACAGATGGAAGGCGTCATTGCAGGTTACAGCAGTAGGGTGGAAGCGCTTAAGAAGCTCATGAAGACTGATGCGCTTGGTGAAGAGGAGGAGAGGGAGCATGAGCAGTGAAGGGAAGACAGTAATAGGCGTCTGGGTTTCGTGGTCATGGTTCTATCTATACCCCGTTCATGTGTTTTGGAACTGCTACCTTTGGCCGGTGTCACCATTCTATCGGACTTCCAAACCGATCAAAGAACTTTCCACTGTCGCTCTTTCCCCACCGTTCTATGAGTGGTATTAGGCCTTTCACACTCTCCTCAGCACTGATAGCCCCTTCCTCTTTGTACTTCACAAGCTTCGATTCCACTCGTCCAGGATGGTTCATGATGAACGTCACCTCTGGTACGTCAATGCTGAAACTTTTAACAATGGCATTTAGCGCTGCCTTGCTCGCTCTGTACGCATAGGCGCTGCCGGTCGTATTGTATCCGAGACTGCCCATTCGACTAGTCATCACCACCACCTTCCGGTATTTGCTCTGCATCAAGTTCGGTAACATAGCCCGAATTAGGAGAAAGGTACCAAGAGCGTTGATTTGGTATGTTCGCATCATTGTCTCCACGTCCATGACTTCGAGTGTCTCTGCTGCTGCCACATTGTCCGGTCGAGCATCTTCGACCGCAGGTACAAGACCCCGAATGCCAGCGCTATGTATGAAAAGATCGATTGGCTGATCTTTCACAATTTGTGCAAAGGAGGTGATATCGGCTTCATTAGTGACGTCGACACGGTGCTGCTCGACATTGGTGGCATCCATCCATGGATTGTCATGTTCCAAAAGCGAAATTCGATCAACGGCAAAGATGTGATTGTTGGGATCATTTCTGTACGTGTCGACAAAGGCCCGGCCGAGGCCAGAAGCAGCGCCTGATACAAGGATGTACATTTAACTTGATCTGAATCTGAGCGGTTGTTTGGAACCCCACCTTCTTCCCCGGCGCACAATGTGGTCAGCGGCGGAAGAGGAAGCGAAAGCGGCAAATCATCTGGGACTTTCCACTCATGATTGTGAGGATTCCCAACTGATATGCGTTCATACCTCCGCGCTTGGCCCGCTCCAGCCTTCGCATTTCCCTGCTCCACCTGAGACCTCACCTCACTTTGCCTCACCTGTACCGCACAGCAGTCAGCCATGCGCCTGTCAAGTGCAGTGTCAACAATCTTTCATGAAACTAGTAACCAAAATCGCCATCCAGCCATAATGCGAGGCTTCGTTAACGCGCCTGCTTGCGCTGGGATTACGCCATGAACAGAAGTGTTGAAACATGAGTCTATTATTCTTACCCTATTGAACCGGCTTGAAAAGAATGGACGTTCCGCAGCAATCAGCAGATTCACCAGTACAAGCCTCCGCGGCTGCTCTTCAGGTAGGCTTCTCTATTGTCTTGTGCAATATGCTCAACGCCCTTGCCCATTTCGCTAGGAAGGAAGCTTGTTCCACCCATCTGCAACCTTGATTTGTAACTTTGACTTATGCTTTCACGCTTCCGCAACACTGAGAGCACTCTCAATATTCATAAATGTCGGATCACTCATTCAACCATCACAGCAAGCCGCTCGCTCCCCGAACCGCAAAGGCAACTCAGCCACTATGCGCCGCACTCAGCAGCGCCCACGCTCGTGGGGCACCGACGGTAACCGCATGCGCACCACCACCTCCGAACCGCTCGCTATAAAGGTCTTCAACTGCATAGTCGACGACAGGGCACTGGTGGCAGGCGCAAAGAAGAGCACAAGAGACGGCATAAGAAAATGGATCACGGGAGGACAGATTCGCTTGTTCGTCCCTTTATACAGTAGGTATACTAGATAACGCGCTTTATGGTCGGGACTAAATGGAGATTCAGCGCTTGCACAGACACGCCGTCTCAAGGAAAAGAACGGCCGCATCGCTGTGGAGGCGCAAGAGGCGCTCAGCTGGCTTGACGATGCGACGAGCGATTTTCCGCACTTGATCACCTTGCAAGGCGGTTTCGACCAATATGAGGCATGGTCAGAGGTAGAGAAGTTCGCACTCCCGAAGACGTTGTTCTCGGAAAGTGATATCCTGGACGAAGCCGATACTGCTGAGGACCTACCTGAGCAGACCGAGCAGAAGCTCTCACTCGGCGAGAGAGAAAAGCGCGACTCGATCAGTTCTGTGGACTCACAACAGTGGCCTTCTGTCTCACAGTCCACACAGAGTATGCGATCTTCACTAAGCGCACTCTCGCCACCTTCTAGCCCCATGAAAGCAACACCTTCACCTTATGCGGATTCTCAGAAGGCCTCCGCCAAGGAGACTGTAACCGCTATATCAGACGAAGAAGACGAGGAAACCGTGACCAGTAGTGTCGACGATACAGACAGCCAGGGCAACGGTGTCCCTGTAGCTCTCCGACCACTCTATAATTACATCCTCTGGCTCGTCCACCAGGAATGCGACCCAGTTGTCGCTCTGGAGAACTTCATTTTCCTCTCCGACGACCCATACAAAAACAAGCTAGCTCAAAGCTTCGGCATCCGCACCAAAACCCTGAACGAGATCCGCTACGCCGTGGCTCGCGAAAATCGCGAGGCGCGCAATAGACAGCTGGTGCAGAAGAAAGAAAATGAGAAAATTGGCGGCACTCCCAGCGGGTTGCAACCAGCAGCATCCATCACCGCTACTCCCGCCAAGGCCGTCGATGCAGAACCAGAACATATCAGCGTATCCGAAGACGAAGACGAAGTCCTGCTCAAACGCCCTCCACGCGCTCCAGCAGCCATGCTAGCAGCCCAATCCCCAAAAGTCACACCCAAGGCCAAAGTCTTGGACCCGAATCAGTTCGCCCGTAACACGCCCACCACGCCGCCAGCGCATCATGTCCAGCCTGCACAGACCCCGGTCCGTGGCAGCCCCCGAGGCGCTTTCCGCGGCTCCGTCCGTGGCCGTGGCGGAGGTGCCTCAGCTCGCGACAATAATAGCGGCGGCAATGGTAATGGGCCAATCGACCCGAACTCTTTCTCTCGGCCGCCACCTGCGAACCGTATGCGTGGTGGTGGACGCAGGCTGTGGATCCCGACGTAGCACATGATCAAGGGCAAAAGGAACGGCACACAAACAAAACACACTTCGCAACACATCCTTGGCAGTTCAATGACGACTATGCTAGATTCGCAATGTCTCGAACAAAGGAGTAGTGCATGGTTGCGCATATCTGATGACTGTCGACTATTGAACTCCCGGTAATGCTGAGCCGTCGTACGGCGGTTGCGGTCAACTTGAAGCAGCGTGCAAGTCATTGAGCGGAAGCATCGTCTGATATTTGCGGATCACGGTCGTTGTGGGCCAGCAGCGGTTTGCCCAGCAAGCAGGTTCCATATTCAGGAACGCGTAACTGGGCTGGTATGAGTTGGGCCTCTATGCCGCTGATGCTTGGAGGTATACAGTTGATTCGTTTCCATCAGATTGGAATAGCGCAGATGGGTGCAGAATGGCAACATCTTTGGCAGGGGGCGAGGAGAATTTTCTTTATCAGATTAGCATCATTTTCAGTTTCGCGTTCGTTTGATTTTAGGGGTAGCTGGGGCGCGTTTTTGGGTGCTTGAACTGGGACGACAGCGCTCCACGTTCCTCAAACCGTAGAAAATCAGTTCGTAGTAACGATGCAGCCTGTACATTATAGACCTTGCCATCTTCGCAATATCGTAGTGATTGTTTTACATCTCATGACGAGTCGTCCGTCATCTCATCTCTCAAAATCTTGACCTGCCGCTTCAACTCCTTCCACAAAAGCACGTCCTCGATATCCTTCCCGCCATCGTCTTTCTCCTCTGCCTCCGCGCGCTCACACACATCCGCCGTCTTCCGCATTGCTACATCCCTCTCCAAAGCCGGAAGCCCAAATTTGGCCCTCCACTCCGCCATGCCCTCCTCCGCCCTCTCGCGCCGACGGGGCTCTGGTGGCGACTGAGACGCGACCGCAAGGCCACCTTGACCGTCAGTAGAGCCAACCACGCCGTGTTCCGATGCAGCGGCAGCACAAGCTCCAGCACCAGCAACATTGTCGCCACCCTGGCGTGCAGCAATCGCGAGCAAAGCCGCCACGAACGCCTCCTGCATATACGCGAAACTAAAGCCGGCGGTGATGCGTGCGAAAGCGTGACAGACCTTGTCTGGAAAGTCCAAGCCCGGATCGCCACCTCCATCACCATCACCATCACCAGCAGCCAACTTGCCCTGCCAAAACCTAGCATAAGCCTCCCTTTGTCTCTCGTCCGGGTCCGGGAAGAGGTACTTCCTGTCGAAGCGGCTAGGACGCTTTGCAATGCCCGGGTCGAGCTGTTCGAGGTGGTTGGTGCTGGCGACGATGAAGATGCCGTCGTTGGCGCGGAGACCGTCGACTTCGTTCAGGAAGTAGGAGCGCGTGTTGGGCGTGATGAGGGTGTCGATGTCTTCGAAGATTAGGTGGCAAGGCGCGGTGCGGCGGGCTAGGGCGAAGATTTGGTTGATGGAGTATTCGGGGCCGCCGAAGCTGTGGGTGGGTAAGGCGTTAGAAATTTTGGAGGGATGGAAGAAGGGTGACTGAATGAATGAGGGGAGGGGTGGAAGGGAGGGCAAGAGAGATAATTACCTAGCCAAACTCCGCACGTAAAGCGTGGGCACGGGGTCTTTTCTTCGATACAACTCATGCATCATAGCCTTGACACTAATCGTCTTCCCATTCCCCGGCGGACCGTAGAAGATAACGCCCCTCTTCCACGGCACCCTAAGGCGCGCATACGTCTCCCTAGCGTCGAAAAACCCGCCAACATCGCTCCGAATCGCCTCCTTCATCGCCTCCTCCAGTATCACATCCGCCCACTCACTCCTCGCAATACTATCCCACAACTCGCGACTCTTGCCCCACCTGCCGCCATCAAAGACCCAGACCTCATCGTGCAGCTCGTTCGTCCACCTGCCGACGTCGAGGAGCAGTTTGTTCGTGGCGTCGACGCTGCGCGAGAGGATGTACTGGTTCGTGACGCTGGGAAACGCACTCAGGCCGTCGCGGCCGTTCGCGACTACGACCACGAATTCACGCCCGGAGCACTCGTACAGATACTTGCCGAATTTGACGTCCTCCTGAAGCGAACCTGTTTCCCCATCTAGTCTTCGTAACGCAGGCAGGTAGCTGAACCAGCTGAGACGGTCCTGCGCGGTGTCGATCGGGGCGCAGAAGGCGGGGGTGGAGGGGGAGGAGGCGTAGGCGAGGAGGTTGCAGGTGGTGAGGGGCGCGACGGTTAGGTGGTGGGTTGGGTATTCGGATCGTAGAGAGGAGACAATTACGGCGTCTGTGTTTGTGCGTTGGCCGCTGGAGTGGTCGAAGTAGGCCGTTGAGGTTTGGGAGGGGGACGTGAGGTGGATGTGAGTGCTGCCTGTCATGTTTGGGAGTTTGAGGGTGGATTTGGAAGAGAGATGAGAGATGGGCTGTGAGTGTTACTAATGGGCAAGCCAGGTAGGAATAGCTCAGGTATGAATCAGTCTCAGGATATTAAGAGGTGGAGTAGTTCAAATGACGGTACGATATGGTGTACGAGTGAACACAGCATAGATGGTACAATATATGAGATTTCAACACTTTCCACACGGAAAGCGGAAGGTGTAGAGTTGCAGCTTGACGAGTCTTGGTATCGAGCCGTATGGCATGTAACAAAGATACAGTACCTGCAAGTTGAAGGTGTAGCGAGGCAGTAACCTGAATGGTAGAGCAAGAGAGATGATGTCCAGCACCGGCGAGCTTTCCCCACACCCAGCTTGCCACATTGGGACTAGAGTACGCCGATACGGTCAGGAATATACTGTACACGTAAGGTACCTACCTCCAGCTCACAAACCTTAAAACACTCGCTGGCCATTGACGCAGCCAGATATGTACAGCCTCCACTCCTCTACAACGTAGTATCAAGTACCGATGAGCTCGGCCTATCAAGCAGAACGACCTTAATCGGAATGGTCAAAGCCGATGATCGTCCCTCGGTCTGGTCGAATATCGTGCCATTTCACGAGCCATATCAACCAGCATGACTCGCCTGCATGAAGCGTACGGCGTATAGCGTATAGCGTACTCGCGTAGGTCCAGCTATGAAGGCATGGAAGTACCTGTACAGGTGACAAGGATACATGTAGCTTAACGTTGTGGTGTGAAACCACGGCATCGTGCTATAAAACCTGCATATGCCCTCTAACTCTATGCTACCAAACCCAGAGCAGTTTGCACGCCCAGTACACCCCGTTCTTCCTCATCCCAAGAAACGCAATCCCGCCCTTTTCGAAAACCATGAGCACCCCCTCCTTCGCCAACAAAACCGTCCTCATAACCGGCGGCTGCGGCGGCCTGGGTCTCGCAATCTCGACCGCCTTCCTGCATGCCGGCGCCAACGTAGTCGCCTGCGATATCAACGCGGACCTCGTCTCCACCTTCTCTTCTTCCATCTCCACCCCCCACCGCGCATCCGGCGACTCCCCTTCCCCAACACTGAGCCCCTCCAACATCCTCGCCACAACCTGCGACATCACCTCCCCACCCGCGCTAGACGCGCTCTTCGCGGCCGCGATATCGCGCTTCGGACGCATCGACATCGTGGTCAACAATGCGGGGATCCTGGACCGGTTCGATCCCGTCGGCACGCTGGATGAGGCGTTGTGGGACCGCGTGATAGCGGTGAATCTGACAGCGGTCATGACGGTGTGTAAACGGGCTGTGACTCACATGTTGGAAAGGGGCGGTGGGGGTGGGATTGTGAATGTGGCTAGTGTTGGGGGGTTGAGGGGGTTTTCTGCTGGTGAGTCCTTTCTTGCTGCTGTGCTTTGACTGGATCTTTTGAGGTCGGTTGGATCTAGAGAGCTGGCGTACATTGGATTGTTTTGGGTCGTGATGGCTGATTTCGAACGATTCGTTTTTCTAGGCGCCGCCTATACAGCCAGCAAACACGGCGTCATCGGCCTGACGCAGAACACAGCCGCTTTCTACGGGCCAAAGGGTATTAGCTGTAACGCCGTGTTGCCGGGCGGCATGAACACCAACATCGGCAACCATCTCGCCGCCGGGCTGTCGCAGGAGGGACTCGAGGTCGCCAAGTTGACTCAGGGCTTTCCGAGCGGGCTTGTTGACACGGCAAAGGTGGCGGAGACGGTGTTGTTTTTGGCGAGTGATGCTGCGGGAGTGGTCAATGGGGCGTGTTTGACGGCTGATAATGGGTGGTCTGCTTATTGAGCTATGGGATGAGGGTGTGAGATGATATCAGGGGATGGAAATCGGCTTGAGAAGGACAAGCATTGAACCTAGATGTTCAACGGGGAGATATGGAATGGCAAAAATGGCAGCTTGAATTGGCAGCTTGCGAGCCCAGATTTTGAATAGCACAACACACCACACGCACTTGTTGCGGATATTGTCCTCACTTACTCTCTCTGCACAACTGTGTGACATTCACCGCAATACAGTAGTAGGGTAGGCAATGTTGTACCTCCTTTATCCCTGCCAAGGGAGCTTCTAGCTACTGTAGAGCGCTCTAGCCTTCGGAATCTCTTGCGAATCAGATGCAGTAAATGCACATGGCTTCCATCAAACCAGTGGTCGGAAGTAAGATTATTCTATGTTATCCATGCAGCGCGATAAACATAGCATCAACTCTCGAAACAGGCTAAATGCGAACCATGCGAGGCGTTCCATCTGGGCGGGAAAAGCACAGGGGTCCTCGTCACACGTTTTAGCCAGGGGAGAGATGCGACGCAGGTTTCACGCGGGACGGGATTGGACGCGGGGAGCGCGGGTAACACACATTCGGGAGGAATGCAGGCAATATCGAGGAATCAGATATGCGCCAGAATTGTGTCGTGTTATTGTTTGTCGTTTGGACGGGTCGCGGGTAGGTTTGCATCCGGGGAATTTGCATCTATGGGAATAAGCACAGATTAGACGTCGTCCTGGGCGACTGTTGGTTGAGAGAACGGCGAAGAACACGAGGCGTCCTAAGCATCGCACTCATGGAGCCGCATGGGGGAACGTGACCTGTCAAACCGCCAGTAGGTCGTTCTGTACACTTCTTGGCTGTATCTTCCATCTCAGCTGCAGTAAGTGATGTCTCCTGCAGTAAGCTTTTGGTGCCTAGAAAAGAGTGGTCAGTCGACACATGTTGCTGTTGGCTTGGCGCTCCATCTGGCCGAATGAACGGCTGCGTAATATCCAGTGGACCGGGGTGGAACGTGACGCTGGGAAAATGGAAGGGAAAAGGGAAAATTGGGTCTGGGGATGGCAACGCCCGGAAAGCGGCAGACGCTTGGCAGATCGTTCCATTGTCCGGAGACAGGGTGTTCGGCCTACAGAGTTTCAGTGTGACATCTTTCATTTGGATCGAGGAGACTGATAACATGAAGACCATCTTTTCCGTTTAGGTCAGGTAGGAGATTCAGGTTCGCTGTTTGAGGCGTGCGGCTCTGTTACGTCAAACGCCTGGCGGTCGAAGCCTGCCTCCAACCTAAGCAATGTTAAAGCCAATAGCGCGGTCCAGAACGGCGGGCGTGACAGAATGGTTCAACTCAGATGCGCAGCTTCCCTTCCATTTCCAACGTCCGCTCGTGCGCGTGGAGAAGATGAACCTGGAAGGATTGGCAACTGTCTGTGAAAGACCCGCCCAGCAGGAAAACCCAGCGTCGTACAAGCTGCAGACACAGTCGAGACTCCATCGCTGACCAAGCTGCAAGCTGTCACAACTCGATTCGGCCACAAGAAGGTAGGAGGCCACTCGTATGCATGCGGCTCCTCTGCGGCTCCTCACCTACTGCAGGGCGCATGTCAGTACGCGTCGACGTGTACATGTATCGTGACCAGTCGGGATACGTGATCATACACCACCTGTGAGTTACAATGTACGGCTGCTCTTGGCAATTGATTGACCCGTGGATTTACCCAAATGAGCATGGTTGTTTGATCTTTCCACACACCCGTCCCCTTTTCCAGTCGAAGCAGCGTTCGTCTCGTCTGGGGATCGGCTGACCAGCGGTGGATGACTGACCCCCTTTGGAATTCATCGCTCACCACGTTCACGAGTCACCTGCACCCTCCGCCGCATGCCTCGGTATGGGTCGATGATGTCCATGACGTGGGGTATCTCCATTATTTCCGTTTGCAGATCTGTCCCCGGCAGTGTACGCGGCTTGCCATGGCCGGCCGGTCACATCCAGCTCTACCTTATACTGTAAATATACTGCAGATGTACAATCAATAAGATGGCAGGCGCATGCACTTGTTCATCCCTCCTTGTGGTGCCATCTGCGCTGTTCAGGTGAAACGGGCTAGGTTCCGAGGTGGGATGAGCACGGATGAATTGGCGAGACAGGCCACGGCCGGCTAGAAGACACTGGTGAAGTGCACTGGCGGCCCTGAGGACTGAGGGCTGAGGCTGCGGGTGGTCCGGGAGATGGTGAGATGGAGGGTGCGCGCTTGAAATTGCCGCAGAAGCTCCCTGGGTGCTGAGTGGGCGCGGACTGGAAAGAGACTTCCAGAGTGGGCTCGCAAATCGCGGGGCCTACGCTAGCCACGCGCTAGGCATGCGCTAACCTCCATGCTCACAGAGCATGGACCCCACACTTTCTCATTTGCCAGCTTCGGATGAGCGCTTGTTACCACTGGCCCATACAAAAGCCCACTCGTGCGCCCCAAACACGACAACCCCGTTTCTTCTCTCCGCAGTCTCTTATAACACCCCAGCGCGCCTCGGAGGTATCTCGCATTCTCGCATTCTTTCATCAATCTCTATTGCACCATCTCCATTCTACCCCATACCCCACAGCCTGCACGGTAAACAATGTCGACCGCTCAGGAGCAGAACGACATCAACACGGTGGGCCTCGAGAAGGGCGACCGCGACGGCGTCAACTCCTTCGACCATGCGCCTGTCAACAACGGAAAGCCAACCAAGAGGAGAAAGCCATACGACTATGGCGGAAACCCGCTCGCACATGTGAACACAGGGGACTCGGTCCGCCTTCCTGCCTTCGGAGGTGAATTCCAGCCAGGTCTCTACAAGTCCATTGTCGACCGCAAGTTCGCCAACCCGGCACCTCTCGGTCTTAGCGCTTTCGCCCTCACCACTTTCGTTCTTTCTCTCATCAACCTGGGCACCCGAAACATCACCGGTCCCAACTTGGTCGTTGCGGCCGCTTACGGATATGGCGGTCTCGTCCAGCTTTTGGCTGGCATGTGGTAAGTTTGATTCCATCGTGTCGCGGAAGTTACAAACATCTGACTAAGAGTCCAGGGAAATGGCCGTTGGCAACACCTTTGGTGCCACTGCTCTTTCGTCTTACGGTGGTTTCTGGATTTCGTTCGCCATCATCCTCACCCCTGGTGGTTTCGACATTGTCAGCGCTCTGACAGTCGATGGCTCCGAGGTCTCATTCTTTGACTCTTTCGGTCTCTTCCTCATGGTAAGCGCCCCGTTCCCCGCTCAGTCCACCCCACTCGCGCGAACAGCGACAAAGCTTATCGTAGACCATTCCCGAGAGAAACCCGACTAACTGAACCGCTCACAGGGCTGGTTCATCTTCACCTTCCTCCTCCTAATTTGCACCCTCCGCTCCACCGTCGCCTTCTTCTCCCTCTTCTTCACCCTCGACCTCGCCTTCCTCATGCTCGGCATCGGCTACCTGAACCACGACGCCGCAGGCCCCAACGCCGCCTGCATCAAGGCCGGCGGTGTCTTCGGTATCCTCGCCGCCTTCTGCGCCTGGTACAACGCCCTGGCCGGTATTGCGGACAGCTCCAACTCCTTCTTCGTCATCCCGGTCGCCCACTTCCCTTGGTCCGACAAGGGCCGCGAGATGCGCGACAAGGTCGACAACGATGAGGCGCGCGGCCTTGCTGAGGTTTAAGAGACGTGCGATTTGTAACGCCCAACGGCGCGCTCTACAAGGAGGTCGCGCATGGAGTGTTTGAAACTCTGGTGGCGTCGGGAATGGAATGGATTTTCCCTTTATCATTTTATCCTTATATCTTTTTCCTTTTCTAATCTCGTACGCGGATACCAAAGATTGCAAAGTTTTGTTAAGATTCTTTCCCAACTCTTTCTCCAATACTCTACCAAATGTTTGGAGTTCCACAAATTGTAATGAGCCCCCTTTTTACTTGATTGCAAACTGCGCCACATGACCTTGGATGTGACGAAAGGCTAAATAGGGCTTGTGTTCGTTATCCTTGTATGCGCGTTCTGCCTGTTTTCGAAAAGAAAGTGGTGCGAATGAGCGTATTGCCCTGCCAAATCGGCGTTGAGACCAAATGCAAGTCTGCAGGTGGATATCTACAGGTACCTTAGGTAAGGTACATGGAAACTGGCGACACCGCTCTTTTCGAAGGAGGAAAGCGCGCCTTTGCCGGCGACTGCTTTGCCAGTAGGCGAGGAGCGATTTCCAGTCGCGACTGCCGCTTCTAGAATCTTAGAGATTTGTGAGCCTGGACCTCGAGGTACGTTCCTAGGTTTGTACATGTACCTTACCTCTAGGGTGGAAAGGTACGCGTTTGGGTCGGGTGTAACAATGAGTATGTACGACGGAGACGATGCAGGAACCACAAGAGGCGAGCTGGGACACATTGCCCGGGGCTGTGGATCGTATGGACAAGCGTGGCACACAAGTTTTCCCCGCCAAATGCGTTCTTGCTTCCCGCCTCTACATCGTAGTGACAATCAAGATTACAAAACAAATCCTACGTATAATTCCCCACCCGTCTAGCCTCTGCGCCTGGTACTCGGGCTCTTCCTGCCGCTCGCAGTGGCGTCCGCACCACTGCTCACAGCAATGGCTTCCTCCTTACCCGACTGCGTAAGCTTATGCTCCGGGGTTTTCTTGCTCGCTGGGCTGTTCCAGTAGTAGACCATCTGGAGGGCGAGAACGGCGTTGAGCACGAAGCCGGCGACGAAACCGTACAGGATCAGCTTATCATCGACCTCCTGCAAGGTGGTGAAGATGCGCGACAGAGAACCGAGGAGGTAATTGAAGACCTGCAAATTGGAACGCGCATTAGCCAAACATGTTCCTCGGAAATATCAAGGGGCAAAGGTTTCAACTCACAGCAAAAGCGCTCAACTGCCCCGTCCCGCCCTCCCGCCAAACCTGCACAATCTGCGGCACCTTACTCGCCACCCCCAACGCACCGGCCCCAGCCTGCAAATACCCCATCGCCGTCATGTCCAGCGTGCCCTCGCTAAACATCGCATAGCCCGCCGCAGCCAAGCCGGCCACAAACAGCGCCGCCGCGGGCGCCCTGCCGCTATACCTCAGCACGAGCACCGCAATAGCGACATTCTGCACCGCGATCAGCGCCGTCTCTCCGTAGGTCGAGAACGGAAACCCGTTCCTGTAGTTGTACGCGAGCGAGATGAGGTACGAGGAGGTTTCGAGCAGGTAGGCCAGGAACGAGATGCCCTGCGCCGACTGCGAGTTTAGGAGTTTCAGCAGCTGCGGGATCTTGACGATGGAAGAGGCACCGATGATTCCGACCCCGAGGCCCTTGCTGATGGCCAGTTTCACGCACGCGCTGTCCGTGAGGGAAATGTCGTGGAGTAGGGTGCTGTAGCAGTGGGGGCCGAGGAGAGAGATCGCGGTGTTGCGCACTGGGCCGGGCAGGTTGTGGGTTATTGGCTGCAGCAGCGGCCGCAGGGTTGATTCAATTTGCTCCATTTTCGGCGGAGTTAGGGCGCGAAGGGATGTAGACAGGTGTGGTTAGAAGATCGAGGTGTGAGATAGCTGTGGTTTGGAGGCTTTGTTGCTACGTGGATTTGTGTTTGGAATGCGGGCGCGGGTGCCAAGATTGCGTCACGCGGAGCGGCTGCTCTACATATAATCAACCATGGATGGATAGAAGGTACAAGATCATGTGAAAGTGACACGGCTAGTAAGGTACAGGTACCTTAGATATATGCAGTCGGGCTGCACATTGCGTTTCCAGCTATAACATTGCATACATAAGAGGAGAGAGTTACATAGAGCTGTAAAGGATATCTTGACATAATTTCGACAATATTGTGACAATCTAGGTGCCTTGCAACCTGCATGACCAGCGCTGAACACATGTCCTTCAATATAATTGCACCTAATACAGACTGAGGTACGGCGATTCCCATGTCTCATACACATCTCATTATACATTGGCCTCATCTCAAAAGCAAAACCTCCAACATATACGGGTATAGTCCAATCTGTATCCTGATGAGCCTTGCGGCGACCTTGTCCCAACTCCAATACCCATGAACTCCAGCATGAAAAGGTGACGGTGTCGTGGCCGTGATGAGGTAGCGCGATAGACCGCGAAGAAGGCATAAAGTGTCGACAGAAGATGAAGTGGTAGTATCAGTGGTGATCCACCAAATTATTTGTGGTATTCTCCGTTCGAACGGGTGCCGGATTCGGCCGGTGTCTGTCCACCACCATTGTGGATGATGACAGGTCGAGTTGGCTTTTTAGAGTCAACCGTGCTGCTGTAGCCGGGATCGGTAGAGGTTTTGACGGCCATTTCGTTGTTCTTTGGCTCGATAGTCTCGGGTGGCTTGTTTATGTTCGATGGGTTGGTAGGCTTGGGCGCCAGCGCTGTATGTGCCGGCTTTTGTAGATGCAGGGCGTACAGGAAGGCAGCGGCAGCGGCAGCAAATGGAGTGGCTGTGCCGTTGGATGATGATGAGGTGGGCTGTGTCGTCTATGAATATAAATATACTCCGAACAACGATAGTGATATGGTTTGCTTTCGTTTAACGATATAGAGAAGGAGAAAAAGAAAGGGATCAACGAAACAGAGAGATGCTACTTAAAAGAGCGCGGCAGAGATGGACTGAGGTATGAATCATCTTTGGGCATACGTCAAACGTGCGCGGCGAGTGAGTGTCTGCCTGGCAAGGCCGCGACTTGTTGGCCTTGGAAAGGCTAAGCCACTCTGGAGTCACCACGCGGACAAGAGCGCAACGACCCGGATCATCCTAGACTCGTCGCACGTTTCATTTTTCCAGAAAGGGTGACGAAGGTAGAAGTGAATGGAAGTGTTAGGACGGACGTAGAATCGAAGGTTATCCTGCAGCAGTTCCTTGTCGTTTCATGTCAGGGACAGAGCGGTAACTGGACAGTGACCGCGGCGGACCCTCTTGCTTGCGGCGGCCGCGGCAAGGTACGCGGCGAGCCCGTAAGCAAGAAGGCCGTGTGCAGCTGAGCGACTGAATGACCAATCCTTCAGACAGGAAAGGCATCCGTCCGGAAAGGGGTTAGCCTAAGGCAGAGAGACCTCTCGGAGTGTTCCTGGCGAATGCGAGCACGCAGACACAGGTGTCTACGCGGCCGGCGGCCATGGCGGCGAGCAACGAGCCATTGAGAGCTCAGGAATTAAGTCCAGAAAAATGATGGTGTCGGGGTCAAGGCGAGGCAGCATGAGCTGAGCTGAGCTGCGGTTCGCATTCGCAAGCGTCAGTGCTCAAGCCTTCAAGGCGCAGACCTGTGGCTTAGAGGCAAGCCTTGAGAAAACCAACACGAGATGCCCTCGATGATGTAACTCATAGGTGGTGAAGCATTTCATCGTATAGTGACAGTAACAGGCAGCTTGTACCTAGGATATGCCACAATCCGATTGTTTGTAGCGATCCAAGACTGACTTGGCTCGCGAAGGGAGCGCGATTGTCCGGACACCGCAAAGTAGATACTATCAAACGACACGCACCCCTCTTCCATGTGGTTCACGTGGTGGCCCAAGTAAACATCCAAGACAATTGTTCGTCATAGCAGATATCATTGAGTGACATGTTATAGCGGTTCACGTCGTGATGCTTAAAGCCATTGGATCCTGTACAGTAAGGTTGGTGCTCTCGGCGGACAATCGTCGGCTTTTTCCGCTGGGGCGTCATCGCGCGTGCCTGTCAGTGAGCTCTCCGTGTCAAGTGTTGATTGAAGAGCACCTTCGGACAATTCATCAACGAACGCATCACCACATTTTCCTCTTCGGCATCTCCTTCTACGCCTGTCTTTATCTCAAGCTCTCCAGTAGAGCTGTACCCCAACGCTTTTCCTTCTCTGAGGCAAGCTGATCCAGCAACCTCCGAGCTCTGCCGCCACGCCTCTCCGGCGCATAGATCTTCCCTCACCTTAATCGCCATCAAGGACGTAACCTCATCTCTACTGGTTCCCTTGTCACCTCTAGTCTCTCTACGCCATGGTGGGCCTGCCATCTGCTGCCGGTCTTGTTGGCTTCCTCTCAGAGCCGGATCACGCCCTTCAGGTCTTTGCTCTTGAGAAGATCAACGAGGACATTGACAACATCTGGACAGAGGTCTCTGGCTCCATCGGACAAATGTACGTGCGCAATTTATACCGAGAGATAAGAAGACGCGGCAATAAGGCAGGAGGTGTGGCGGACTCTGAAACGATCGAATGCTGACGTTATACTTGTTATTCAGTGAGGCCCTCTACGAAGATGAAAAGTTCCCCAACCGCGAACTTGCAGCACTTGTAGCTGCAAAGGTGTATTACCAGCTACAAGAGTACAATGAGAGCATGGTCTTTGCCCTTGGTGCTGGAAAGCTCTTCGACTTGGACCGAGCCAGTGAATTCGAGGAGACCATAGTCGGTATGTTTGGAGATGATCGTTCAGGACAACAGGATACTGATAAGTTCCAGCGAAATGTATCGACACCTACATTGCCCTGTCGGCTATGCACAACCCACCTGTACCCGCCAGCACAGCAAGCAATTCCGAGTCTCAGCTTGGTGAATCATTTCCAGGCGCCAATGGCAGCGCTACGGGTCCTGTCAGCTCGACCACTCCAACCACACCTTTCTCGCACTCTTCTCTTCCGTCAAAGTCGCTGCTTTCTCGTGATCAGACTTCGCCGTGGGATGCATCTCAGCCAGGAGGAGGAAACGCAGGAGTTGCGGGAGCACACCCTACACCCTTGACTCTATCTCGCACCACCCAGAAGAGCCTCCAAGACGTCGTCAAGCGCATCTTCGAATCATGCTACCAGATGGGCGCTTACAAACAGGTTGTGGGTATTGCGGTGGAGGCGAGGAACAGGGAGGTTCTCAAGGCGGCCATTCTGCGGGCGAGTCAAGACGAGAAGTCCAAGGGCAAGAAGAGCGCGACTGCAACTAGTCAGACCGAAGAGCTGATGGAGTATGTCCTCGACATCTGCATGAACGTTGTGCAGGAGAGAGGACTCCGCAACCAGATTCTCCAGCTCATTCTGGAGCTCCTTAACGACATCCCAAATCCCGACTACTTCGCCATTGCGAGATGCGTGGTGTACCTCGACCAACATGCCATGGCATCGGAAATCCTGCGTACATTGGTAAGGAAGGGAGATGGGAAGTCACTAGCGATCGCATACCAACTTTCCTTCGATCTGTACGACAACGGCACGCAGGAATTCCTGAACAAGGTCATGGATGAGTTGCCCGAGGCGGAGAATGAGGAGAAGACAGACTTGCCCACCGCTAACGGCGATGCTGTTCGCCCATCAACTCCACACGCTAACGACTCAGAGAACGCACAAGAGTCGGACCAATTACTGTCGGAGCTGGAACAAAGCGCGGGAGCACCTAGTACATCAACGATAGTCGCTTCAAGAACGAAGCAGCAACCGGAATCAGAGGAAGAGAAGAAGGCGTTCGCGTCGGTAAGGGATATCCTACGGGGCACTAAGAGCATTGAGCTCAACCTAGAGTTCCTGTTCCGAAGCAGCCACGCAGACCGGAACATCCTTAACAAGGTCCGGGATAGCCTGGAAGCTCGTAACTCGATTTTCCACACCGCTGTCACCTTTGCCAATGCCTTCATGAACGCTGGAACCACTGTCGACTCCTTCTTCCGCGAAAACCTCGAGTGGTTGGGCAAGGCTGTCAACTGGTCCAAGTTCACGGCTACTGCTGCTCTCGGTGTCATTCACAGAGGCAACCTTAGCAACGGTCAAAAGCTGCTCGACCCTTACCTGCCAAAGGCCAATTCTGTTGCTGGTTCCACTTATAGTCAGGGTGGATCGCTGTACGCTCTTGGGTTGATCTATGCCAACCACGGTCACCACGTCCTGGACTACCTCCGTGATAAGTTCAAGGACACTCAAGAGGAGGTAGTACAGCATGGTGGTGCGCTTGGCTTGGGTGTCGCAGGTATGGCCACCGGCAATGAAGACGTGTACGCCGAACTCAGGGATGTTCTGTACTCGGACTCGGCTATCAACGGTGAGGCTGTTGGTCTGTCTATGGGTCTCGTTATGCTGGGTACCGGCAACATCAAGGCACTCGAGGACATGATTAAGTACGCCAAGGACACGCAGCATGAGAAGATTGTCCGTGGTCTTGCTATGGGTATGGCACTCATCATGTACGCCAGACAAGAGGCGGCTGATGAGCTCATCAACGGTCTCCTCGATGAGGCTAACCCAACGCTGAGGTATGGTGGTATCATGACTGTCGCGCTCGCATACTGCGGTAGCAGCAGCAACAAGGCTGTTCGCAAGCTGCTGCACGTTGCTGTTAGCGATGTCAGTGACGATGTCCGTCGCGCTGCTGTTATGAGTCTGGGTTTTGTCCTTTTCCGCAAGCCAGGAAGCGTACCTCGTATGGTTGAGCTTCTTTCCGAGTCGTACAATCCTCACGTCAGATACGGTGCCACCATGGCTCTGGGTATCGCCTGTGCCGGCACTGGCCTCGACGAGGCAGTGGATCTCCTCGAGCCAATGATGAAGGACTCCGTCGACTTCGTACGCCAAGGTGCACTCATCGCCCTGTCCATGATCATGGTTCAGCAAAACGAGGTTATGAACCCAAAGGGTGCCATGATCCGTAAGACTCTGCAGAAAGTCATCAGCGACCGCCACGAAGACGCGATGTGCAAGTTCGGCTGTGCTCTCGCTCTCGGTATCATTGATGCTGGTGGCCG
Organism: Zalaria obscura; assembly: GCA_024184665.2. NCBI lineage: Eukaryota > Fungi > Ascomycota > Dothideomycetes > Dothideales > Zalariaceae > Zalaria > Zalaria obscura. The sequence goes on from JAMKPW020000042.1 coordinate 706,408, forward strand.
CAACTGCACCATCAGCCTCCAGACCCAGACTGGCAACCTCAACATGGCCGCTGTCGTCGGTATGGCTGTTTTCACCCAGTACTGGTACTGGTTCCCTCTCACCCACTTCCTGTCACTCGCCTTCACACCCACCGCCATCATCGGTGTCGACCAAGACCTCGAGATCCCAAGCTTCAAGTTCCACTCCAACACCAGGCCAAGCATGTTCGACTACCCGCCAGAGCAAGAGATCAAGACCGAGGAGACGCCCGAGAAGGTCAAGACTGCCGTCCTGTCCACTACCGCTCAAGCCAAGCGCAGAGAGCAGGCGAAGAAGAAGGCGAGACGCGAGAGCATGGATATCGACGTCACTCCAACCACACCAAAGGTCGAGACGGCCGGTGAGGCTGAGAAGATGGAGACGGATGAGAATGTAATCGATACCGCCAAGGTGATTGAGGACAAGGAGAAGGAAGCCTCGGCCGCGCCCGAAGCCGTCGCAGGCAAGAAAAAGCTCGAGCGCGAAAAGGTCGGCTACGATCTCGAGAACATGAGCAGGGTACTCCCGGCCCAGCTCAAGTACATCAGCTTCCCGGAGGAAGGGCGCTACCAGCCTGTCAAAAAGGTGAGTTTATTCCCGCTGCATTGCACATAACACCATTCTCCATAATTATTCACTAACACACGTCCCTAAAAGCCAACTGGTGGCGTCATCCTCCTCCAAGACACCAAACCCGACGAAGAAAAATCCCTTCTCGAGCTCAAGGCCAAGAAGAAGGCCCCCGCCCAGCCGGCCCCGCAACCGGGCCAGACGGTCGGTGGGCCCCAGACGCCCGTCCGCGACCTCGACATGGGCGGTATCATGGAGGCCTTTGGCGGTGCAAGTGCCGCTGCGGGCGTTCTGAATGCTGTCGATGAGGATGTAGAGGGTGGTGAGGAGGCCGAGTGTCCGGATGAGTTTGAGGTTGAGAGTGAGGCCGAGGAGGAACAGTAGAGGTGAAGGTTTGACAGGCGAGGTGTTCACGAAGGTGGAAGTGTATTAGCATAGTTTATTCATGATTGCGGCCGGCTTGGACGCGAATGGTTCGTTCTTGCATTTGGCGCTGCGGTAGACGAAATGCCGGCGTGGTGTATAGTAGTGCAGTATGCAAACGGTCCCGTTTTTGGTAATGCGCGGAACATTCACTTCAAAACACACGCCTGTTTGGGACTCGTGGTCATGCATGCATGATAGTCAATGTTCTTGATTCTTTCTTCACCCGGGCGGGGGGTCGGGCTATTGAGATATGGTACTCGTCCAAAGGGTCGGCCATTCCAAACTATCCTTGATGCTTATTTACTACATTTGCGGCGTGACGTTCGCGTTCTCCACCCTCGCCATCTTCCTCTCGCGCCATCCGTGGCCCCGCCACTGCAGTAAAATGATGGGCAGCACGCTGACAACGGCAATAACGCCACACATGATGCCCGCACTACCCGCGATACCGACCGCGGCGAACATATCTGGGAACCTTCATACAGTCTCGTTAGCTCACTCTTCCTCTCCTGGACATTCCAACCACAGTCTGTTTTATTACAAAAAAAAACCCCAAAAAAGAAAAAAAGAAAAGAAAACTCACCAAAACGGCCCAATAAACCCCCAAGTACTGCGGACCAAGTTCACAAAAACGCCAATGCTGGCACTCTGCTCGAGATGGCAGTCGACCGCATAGGTCACCAACACCGTCGTCACGATCTGGTTCCCACAGCCCGCGATCGCGATCCCGACGATCGGGGTTACGTTCCAGTGGCCCGTGGCCGCCTGCTCCGTCCGCACGCCGAAGACAATAATCCCCACAATCGTCAGCAGGAAGCCCAGGTAGCTGAGCCAGAGGCGGAACTCCGGGCTGGGCCTTGCATCGGGATGGGCGCGGGCGCGGCGGTTCATCCAGTAGTCTGAGAGGGCGCCGCCGAGCTGCTCGCCGATGATCGTGCCGATGATGATGCCGAGGAACTGCAGCCCCAGCTGCTGCGGGTTGAAGCCGAACTTGGGGATGAAGATTTGCGGGATCTCGACGGTCAGGAGGACGGAGGCGAAGCCGAAGACGATGGTGTAGGCCAGCGTCGGCACTGCGATTGACGTGTACCGGAACAGGCTCAGGGGCTGGATGAACTCGTAGAAGGAGAAGGGTGCCGGGTCGAGCCGCGCAAAGGTGAGGTATTCTTGCTTGAAGGCGGAGCCCTGGTGCGGGACGCCCTGGCGTAGGTACCGCGTCTCGGGACCTAGGAAGAGGTAGGCGATGAATTGGACGCCGTTGACGATGGCCAGGATCCAGAAGATCCAGCGGTAGCCGACGTGGTAGGCGACGAAGCCCATGAAGAAGGGCCCGGATGGTGGGCCGAGAGTTACGAGCACTGTCCAGATGCCCATGTATTTGCCGCGTTGACGTTTGAAGAATGTCTCGGTCACGACGCCGGAGCCGATGGCGATGGCGGGAGAGATGAAGAAGGCGACGAGGGCGCGGGAGGCGGCCATGGCGCCGTAGGAGTGCGATTCTGCGCAGCCGATGTTGCAGACTAGCGACCCTATTGTCGAGAGGAGCCAGATGGGCCGCCGGCCGTAGCGGTTCGCGAGTGGTTTCCAGAAGAGCGGGGCGAAGCCCAAGATGAGGATTTGGAGGGAGGTGAGGTAGGAAGCGCCTTGGACGGTGGTATGGAGGTCCTCGGCGATGTTCTCGTAGGCGGGGATGATGGCTGCCGCGGTGAAGGTGGTCATCATTGCATGAAAGGCGACGAGGATCAGGTTCGCGTTTTTCTTCCATGAGGGCCAGTTGTAGGGGTCTGCTGGGTCTGCGCTGGGGATGGGGTCTAATTCGAGCGTGCCGTGTCGTGCTATCAGGTAATCTCGATGTTCTTGTGAGAGGTGGGCGGCTGCACCGGTGTTGATGTAGGTCGCGCGTGGGCCGAGCTCGATATCGTCGAGTCGGTCCACTTCATCTTCCTGACTCTTTGTAATAGACTGTGCGAGACCATTGTTGTGGGCATTGGGTATGAAGTCTCTGGTCTCAGTCTGTTGTTCCTCCTTTGGTTCCATGTCGATACAAATCCTTCGTATCAAGGTCTCGGAAGGAGTTGGTTCTGAATGTCAACTTATTGGGTACTTTATATCATGTAGACCATAAAAGGTCCGAATAGAAAGAGTTAACAGCTGTGAAACAAAGAGATGGCGATGAGAAAAGCTTGGTATGGAACGAAACAGCACCGTGAAACGGAAAGAAGCTTACAAGCTGGGGAGTGGTCATGCAGGTATACTAACGACATCATCTCCACAAAGATCCGCTGAACTCCCCATACTTCTCCGCTGGGGAATAGAAACGTGGTCTCCGCGCCCCAGACGATGCCGAAATTGCAGCCGATTATTAGCAGAGGGGCCAAGTGGATACAAACCATATAATAGACAGGGGAAGACTGTGAGCACTGGGTGCCACCTATCAGTCCCGAACCCTAAGTGACGATTACACGCGGCGATTGATGGAAAAGGAGCCGCATCAGACAGTCTCTGCCACCCTCTGGTAGGCTGAAGCAAACCAGCATGGTATCAGCGTGGTAGGGTGGCCGCTTTGTTCCATGAACCGGCGGAGAAACTAGACACGCCATGGCACACCATTGGACGGTTGACGGAAGCTTGAGGATGGACAATATACGGGTCGCCGACGCGGCAGTGAAACCGGCTTCGTCGGACGGCATGCCCATTGGAAACAGCGATGGAATTTCTAGAGGAACGCCGAACGCCGACACCTTGTTAGTCGCGACATGATGAGTTTACGTGGGTACTTGTGCTGATCCGCCGCTGTCACGGCCTCTTCCAGAGATGCAGGTTGGAGATGACGATGCATGACCTCGGGCTTGCATTTCCTTACACTCATGTACCTAAGTACGTGCAACGATATCTTCCGATTCGTCGAGCGTTTGTGGCTTCAGCTTGGTCGCTCCGGTGGGCGAGACTTCCAGGTACAGTACATGTCATACATGAATGTAGATTGTTGAGCAATAGTGTTACAGTAACTGTTGACATATCCTCCGCGCGGGGTGTGCTAAGAAACGCGGTGGGAAGCGTGGACGTTTGTGTGGGTCCTGGAGACTCCACAGAGTCCACATCCAGCTTCTGACAGCTTGCCGGTTTACCGTGCGCCAGACTTACAGTATCTGTATGTACAGTACCTGTCGAGTGGTCGCTTATTCGCAACAGACTGTAGATACAGGTATCTAAGAGATTATACAAGCTAGGTAAGCAGATATCCTCAAACGCTCTCTAAATACAATCTCCCAAAGACTCGTATCATCACCCATACCTTATACACATCTTATCAGAAAAGTCGTACAAAATATCATCTATGCTATTATATCGAGTCTGTCCAGAGGTGTCTCCCTACAAGACTTCTTGGAATACAACACCAACGTCAGATCTCCCACGATCTGATAAAGGAACGGTGAAAGGGCGTGTGAGCTGCCGAGTGTTCTGGTGATAGGCCTAGACGCTCTTTCTTAAACCACAGGAGCGAGGTAGTATCCGTCTGCTCTGCCCCACCCAACAGGGGCAGCTTGTCGACAGCCACTCCATGAGTATTATCCAGTACTTTCTGGCTCAAGCAGTATACCTCGAGGTCTGCGTATGTCCAAAGTCCGGACGAATTTGCTGTGGTCTTGCTACCTACATGTATGTGTGGGCTGCAAACATTCCAAACTGTCATTGCAAGTGCTGAGCAAGTCTCCTGCATATCCTGCCACTGCTATGCCCGCTAGCAACCACTCATCTCTTGATATCTGCTCATCCGTCTTCATGTCAAGGCAACTGCACCATCCTGTCTTGTGTCACCTTGAATGGTCCGCTGTCATTGCCTGGAAAGTCGCCGTCCAGCTCTTTGTATTCACAAGACCAGAAAATATGGTCAACATCAGAATTAGAAGAAAGCAACAGGGCAGAAAATAGGCGAGATGCAACGATAGCACGACTGCAACAGTTGCAGATGCATGCACAGTCTCTCGACACTATCAGTTATACGATTTGAATGCGGTTCGCTTGCACCCATGATATCTGGGCTTTCAGCCACTGTTCGAGGCAGACCCATAACATCTCCACCCGACAGCGAGCAAGTCTATAAGCATTCGAGTTCATTGCAGGTGGGAAACCTTCGAATGGAAGTGTTGTCTAGGATATAAATTATTGTCGATCAAGTGGTGGATATTCAGAGCGGAACGAATTCCTCACATCTCCACAGGCGTCGCTCACTGCCGACCTTGGTCCCGCATCCACCCCACATCCCCAACTCCCGAACTGCCCACACCCAAAGCAAAAACACGGCCTCCAAAAAATGGACGTCCAATTCCCCTTTCCTAGATGCTCAAATCATCCCTCCGTCTCCTCAATCGCATCCCAATCATGCAGAACTTCGAGTACAACGCCAACCCCGCCCGCGTCGTCTTCGGCGCCGGCACCATCCAGAAGCTCCCCGACGAGATCAAACGCCTGAACCTCTCGTCGCCGCTCCTCCTATCCACGCCGCAGCAAGTCTCGCAAGCCGAAACCCTCAAGAGCATCCTTAGCGGCCATGTCGCCGGTCTCTTCACCGAAGCAACGATGCACACGCCGACGCACATCACGGACAAAGCGCTGGCGTACGCAAAGGAAACGCACGCCGACAGCGTCGTCTCGATCGGCGGCGGCAGCACCATCGGCCTGGGCAAGGCCATCAGTATCAGGACGGGCCTGCCGCATATCTGTATCCCGACGACGTATGCGGGCAGCGAGATGACGCCGATTCTGGGCGAGACGGCCGAGGGCAAGAAGACGACGAGGTCGGATCCGAAGATCTTGCCTGGTACCGTTATTTACGATGTTGATTTGACTATGACGCTGCCGCCGGGGTTGAGTGCGACGAGCGGTGTCAATGCTATCGCGCATGCTGGTACGTGGCCCACTGAGCCATCCCATCCACATCCATATCCCCTCCAATTCACATCCCCCTAACCGCCTCCCAGTCGAAGCCCTCTACGCGCGCAACACCAACCCAATCATCAACCTCCTCGCCCTCGAAGGCATCAAGGCCCTCTCCTCCTCCCTGCCCGAGCTAGTCTCAGATCCATCCTCTCCCTCAGCCCGCTCCTCCGCCCTCTACGGCGCCTGGCTCTGCGGCATCTGCCTCGGCAACGTCGGCATGGCCCTGCACCACAAACTGTGCCACACGCTCGGCGGCTCCTTCAACCTGCCCCACGCCGAAACCCACACGATCGTGCTGCCGCACGCGATCGCGTACAACGCGCCCGCGATGCCGGAGGTGATGGCGAAGCTGGCGGATGCGCTGCCGGGGAGTGAGGGGGACGCGATTAGGGGGTTGAACTTGCTACTGGAGCGGTTGGGCGTGAAGAGGGGATTGAAGGAGTTTGGGATGAGGGAGGAGGATGTGGATAAGGCGGTTGAGATCGCGCTGGGGAATCCGTATTGGAATGTTAGGGCTGTGGAGAAGGGGCCACTCAGGGAGACGATTAGGAGGTGTTGGGCTGGGGAGGAGGCGAGGGCGGATCTGTAGGGGAGAGGAGGAGATGGGAGGGGATTGTTGGGTTGGGAGAGGGTGGTGGAGAGCAAGGGTTGTGTGTGGAGATGGAATAGTGGGATTAGCAATGCAATAAGGTCGTATCGGTTCGTCATTCGCTTCGCTTGTGAAAAAGAAACAAAACCCTGGAAACAAGGGAACTAGACTTGCCCTGGCCAGCCGCAGGAAATACCCGTCCCAAGAGCCTGCACCCAACAGCATCTGTGTAGCCTCGCGAGCTTGCTTGCATACCACACGACACCATCAAGAGTTGCTCCATCACCCTCAAGCCCCTTGCCATTCCACGCCCAGCCCAACCCTTAGACGTAGTACTGCCGCCTGCTGCTCGACCTGTGACTCCGACGTCCGCCGGAGCTGGGCCTGTAGCCACCATCATAGCTGCCTCCCCTGCTGCCGCCGCGCCGGTGGCCGTGACGGCTGGAGTGGTATTCACGCTTGACTACGACCCTGTCGTCGTTGCGGTGGTGGCGGGCGACAAGGAGGGCTAGGAGCTGTGGCACCTGGTTAGCACGTTCTGTTCCTGGTGCCAGACAGGGCAAAAGGGGATAAGAATGGATTGGATTTGGGGTCAAGGAAAAAGAAAAAGCCGCAAAAACATCGAAAGGAAGCGCACTTACAAAGGTGATGAAAAACAATATAATATCGATGATCCCCAACGCAAAACACGCCTTCAGCAACGCACAGGTTTTGTTCGTCGAGATCCCAAACCCGATCCCGCTACTATTCGCATATCCGCTCGTATGCGTACAATTCGCCCCGGCCCAGCCCCTCAGCTCATAAACCCCCGCAATCAGCGCGCCGACGAACGCCAGATCCACGAGCGCGACGAACAGCGCAGAGTGCCGCGCCCGCAGGTACGTGATCGTGGTCGCGATGGCCCAGGCGGCGGCGAGCACGGAGGTGATGAAGAGGACGAGGATGTAGGTGGGCGTTAGGGCGTTGGCGCGCACGTAGGTGTGCACGAAGCTGGCGAGGATGCCGAGGATGGGGATTAGGGTTATGATTTGGAGGAGGCGGGTGCTGAGGAAGAGGAAGCCAGAAATGGCCATCGTGAGGGTGTTGGTTTCGTGATGTGGTTGTGGTTGCTAGGGTTGGTGAGGAGGGTGTGCGAGGTTGCGCCTCTGAGTTGTGGGGTGATGGCGTGCTGGAAGGCTGCGTGTAGGCTGGTGGTATTGAGGTTCGATAAGGTGAACGGTCGGTGAGTGAGGTTGTGAGGTGTCGACGTAGCTCTCTGTACAAGGCTGCAGCTATGTCGATGTCTCAGCTGGACGAGAGCTCCACAGTGCACAGGGTTCCCAAGAAGCTATCTTTCGATCTCCCTATACAGAAACGCAACTAAGGTAAGGTAAGCAAGCCAGGCAGGAGACGGCTTCTTGTACACCGTCGACTCCAGCAAGAACCACCTGCAGGTAGGTTAGGTAGGCAGGTAATTGGCAGCAGCTTGTATGACGTCGTCAATATGCACAGAACATGAAGTGCAAGTCCGCAATACTTGATCTCAACGCGAAATCCAAGCCTAAGTTACCCTTCTGCAATCTGCAGAGGGTGGGCTACGACCTACGGGGTGCTTATATGCATGGCCCCAACCCATCTGGTGCATTGGCAGGATTCGTTGGAAGCTGCATCTGCAGCAGGTGGCTGGGTGGCTGCGATGCCACCGATGTTCGCATGGACAAAGCAAGGAAAGACACCGGGTGGTTAATCTAATGGGCAGGCAGGGTTGCTAGCTGACGCCCATGCATGCAAGCCATGCATCCCACTTCCTCCCCGCCCGCCGTTCTAGCGCCCGTTGTTCGGGACGGATCCGCGACACGTGAAGAACCGGTTGAAGGGTGTGCTTCACGGTTATTCGATGCGAGCTTGTTCCCACGCGAAGCGGATTTCCTGCGTACTTCCTGGTTACTGTATTGATCTCGTATGCATCTCTCGTCTCGTTTTGCTCTGGACATCAGGATCCAAGCGTAGGATGACTCGCTACACCCAGCCACGTACTTTGGCGCCATGACTCGCACCAATGTGATCAGCAGCAGGTCTGCGCTTGATGTCGTGCAGTGACTTCAGGTTCGGCTGGTCACCTTCAAGGTACTGGACCTTATGAGACAATACCTGTACTTTGTTGCGCTTCCATGATTCTGCTGCTCTGCATTATGGGCCCGACACTACAATACACATAGAGTTGGAGGATGCTAAGTGCGGTGTTATTCTGCAGAGTATTCGAATCTCTTGTGCTGGATCTATGAGACGTACAGTAATATTCGGTATCATGGCCAAGCATGATTAAACGTCCTAGCGGATTGTTATATGTAACGATAAGGTATGTTTCGACTGTGCCTGCAGTATCAAGTTGAGGTATATGGGACTCGCACACGTAACACAATTTTCGCTGGCTGTAGACCTTTGTACTCAGGTAGGTGTAGGGAGTTGTCTGTCGCGTGCGTTTTGCTGTGCTTCACATCGGCAAATCGGCACGGACCTGCTTCTTCGGTCGACCTTTCTCATGCATACCCGACACAGTCATTCCCATTGAGTCACCACCCAACTTGTTTACGCTGTAATACTCTACTCACGTCTCTTCCACGTATACATCCGATTACATTCGTGTCTTCCTCGTCTTTGCCACCACATTCTGGCTACAAGAACAGCTACAAATCCACATTGCCTGCTCCGCAGTCGGTGATCGAATGAAACGCCGCTGACGCCAAGGTATCGATAAAACACCCACATCATTGGATCAGCATCTTGATGAGCGAAGGCCATGCTGCGGGACAGTCTTCGACGTCGCCGTCTACACCGAATAGTACTGGTAGTACACTGCGAGACAGCGCAACTCCTTCGCCACAGAGTACGCTCCGGGGGTCCTTCGATAAGGATGTAGATTTACACCGCCTTGAAGCACGCCAAGGCGAACAGAAAGACTACGAGGACGTAGAGATTGGTGTCAGCAGCGATGAAGAACACGATCGTTTGCTTCCAAGCCTTGGGGCAGGTTCAATCCAGCCTGTTGCGGGTGCGAATGCGTTGCCCATAGACGAGATAGACGAGCCTCTGCAGGAGCAAGCTCCGAAACCTGAGAAACCGAAACAGATATCATGGTCTGCACTCCCACGAAAAGATCAACTGGCCATCCTGACGCTGGCACGATTGTCTGAACCTTTGACGCAAACCTCGTTGCAGTCGTACATGTTTTACCAGCTGCGCTCGTTCTCCCCCGAAGCACCAGACAGCACCATTTCGTACCAGGCCGGACTGCTCCAAGCCGCATTCACAGGCGCACAATTCTGCACCGCCGTGCTCTGGGGCAGGACTGCTGACTCTGAGCTCATGGGTCGGAAGAAGGTCATTCTGGTTGGACTGCTCGGTACCGCTATTGGAGCCGTGGGGTTCGGATTTAGTGGTAGCTTCGGCGTGGCCCTGTTCTGGAGAGCAATTGGCGGTGCGTTGAATGGGAACATCGGCGTCATGCGCACGATGATCTCGGAAATTGTTAAGGAGAAGAAGTTCCAGAGTAGGGCATTCTTATTGTTGCCCATGACGTTCAATATTGGTGTCATTGTTGGCCCAATCCTTGGGGGTTTGTTAGCCGACCCGGTATCGAGCTATCCAGGGTTGTTTGGACCTGGGAGTGTCTTTGGCGGCAAAGACGGAGTGTGGTGGATGAAGAAATGGCCGTATGCGTTGCCTAACTTGGTCAGCGCGATGTTTCTGCTCTCGTCTGCTATCGCGTTGTTGCTAGGTCTTGAAGAGGTGGGTTTGTTTCACGAATTTACACACTACTCAATCGCTGACGTGACGTTGTAGTCTTTAGAAGTTTTGAGAGGCAAGCCAGACTACGGTCGTCGCATAGGTTTGTGGATCTTGAGAACAGTGTTCCGGCGGAGGGCACGCTTCGAATACAGTGCAATCTCCGACAACGACATTCCGCCCGGTCCAACCGATACAGCGGACGACATCGAAATGCGACCGCACCTAAACAAACCACTCCCACCATTACCTCGCCAAAAATTGCCTTTCAGACGGATCTGGACGTCAAATGTCATCTTCACCCTCATCGCCCATGGCTTCCTCGCTAGCCACGTCGGCACCTTCAACAGTCTCTGGTTCGTCTTCCTCTCCACGCCCCGCTACAACCCCCTCTCCATACCCGCCAACAACGGCACCGACCCGAACGAGTCCCTCCACCTCCCACCAGACTACAAACCCCACCCACCATTCTCCTTCACCGGCGGGCTCGCACTGCCACCACCCAGCATCGGCACCGCCCTCGCCATCCTCGGCGTGATCGGCATAACCCTCCAACTCCTCCTCTACCCACCCCTCTCCTTCCGCCTCGGCACGATCCGCTCCTGGCGCCTATCCCTCTGCCTCTTCCCTCTCGCCTACTTCCTCGCCCCCTTCCTCGCCATCGTCCCTTCGTCCTCCGCACCCCCTCACCCGGCCTCAGGCGCCTGGCTCTGGCTCGCCATCACCGCCGTCCTCAGCGTCCAGGTCCTCGCCCGCACCTTCGCGCTCCCCGCAACCGCCATCTTGGTCAACAATGCCAGTCCGCATCCAAGCGTTCTAGGCACGATTCACGGCATCGGGCAGAGCGTGAGTTCGGCGGCGAGAACGGTGGGGCCGGTGGCGGCGGGTTGGCTGTATGGCTTGGGGCTTAGTAGGGGAGTGGTGGGCTTGGCTTGGTGGTGTATGGCGGGGGTTTCGATCGTGGGGGCTGCGGCGAGCGTGTGGGTGAGGGAGGGCGATGGGCATGAGATTTGGCTTGAAGGGGAGAGGGAGAGGGAGAGGGAGAGGGAGGAGGATGAGAGGGGGAAGGGTTAGATGGTGTACATTGGCCACGAAAGAAGTTATATGACTTAGAGCTTGCTCCATGCATTATGAGATACGCAGAAATTCGTTTCCTGCGCCGCGGGTGTGAAGTGCTTCCGTTCAGGCTCTTGCCCTTTCAGGTAGGTATTGCATCGTTGTGAGCCTTGGCGCGTCTTGAACTTCCCGTTCCAACTTGAACCTTCAAGCTTTCACCACAACCCACGTTCATCACCGGATAATCGACAATCTGCAGTGCTTTGGCCTTCTGTTCATTCGAGGACGCGCCATTGCCCTTGGCGAAAGGCATGGAGCAATATCCTTTGCCCAAATCCCCAATGTAATATATCTAGGTACCTAGTCTGTCGATCATGCAAGCCGAATCCGCCGTGCATCGACGCCCAACTGCGCGCCACGCGTTTCACATTTTCGACCAGTCTCTTCAGCCTTGTGCGGACAGGAAAAGCGGAAGTCTGTTATTGGTGTTAGTGAAATCACAGCCTTATATGCATAGAGCTGAAATATGCTCGTTTGACCTTGCATTCGTACTCGGGAAAGCAGTTCACCAACCCCTTGTCAGCCGCGTTTGCGGGCAGGGATATAGCATCTCGCCACCCCTCAGCAGAGACTCCAGAAGAAAAAGTAGACGACTTTTACATGTTACAACACTCGTTTCATACCAATTATACAGCGCTCATAACACCTGCGTATCCAATCGCGTTAGCGGTGTTCTGATCAGAACATGTACTAACTACATGTACTAACAACCTCATCCCACTTCCTGCTGTCTGGGACGTGTCCCCAGCCTCGTCTGGCACAAGCTCGGCCTAATACTTCGCTACAGCTGTCAACCCGTCTTGTCGGAACTGTCACAGTTTCTGAATGGCGATCACGATGGCTAGCAATGACGACGAGGAAACCGCTCAGGAGCAGTTCGAAATCGACAATCCATGTGAAGACGACAGATGCCGCGCTCCGAAATGGCCAGTCTGGCATTGTGTTGACTGTTCTAGTGACTACTGCTCGGAGTGCTGGCCACTCCAGGGTCCACACAAACCAGGGAAGCTGGGTCGAGACGGTGTGCCGCACGAAAAAACGGACCCTCAGGTCGTTGCCCGGTTACAAGACATTCTACAACCTACAGAAGCACCAGACGCGATACGTGACGCACACTCCAGAGATGAAGCATCCAAGTGGTTTGGTGTCACCAAAGACCTTACAGGCCGCCCAAAGTTCGAGGATTACGGTCGCTATGCTTCGCTCATGGCCAGCATTACCCCAGCCCAACATCGAGGCAACAGATACCCGCAGTTGGTATCCTTTATTGGAGTCACCAACGCCGGGAAAAGTACAATCATCAAGATGCTGATCAACCATCAGAATGCGGCGCCTGGCAAGCCAAACCCAGCAGCATCATTCCCGTCGCCCATTGTAGGGTCTGTGATACACGACGCTTTGCCAACATCTGGGGATGTCCATCTTTATGCCGATCCAGCAACGCATGCGCACACGCTTCCTCTCCTGTACGCGGACTGTGAGGGTTTTGAGGGTGGGGAGCGGTTACCGTTGGGCGCACGAGCGCGAAGGAGAGCCGGCTCGGATCCCCAAGTGAAGGAAGGTTCGGCATCTGCTAATGTGCACGCGAGGATTATCGGATGGGCAGATACGGAAGAGACGCGGCAACGAGAATTCGCGGTCCGGGAGCTCTACCCTAGACTCTTGTACACTTTCTCTGATGTGGTTATCTTCGTGCTTCGGAATCCGAAGACCTTTCAGTCTGCAGTACTGACGAAGCTGGTTGAGTGGGGTGTCTCGGCCTTGGAGAAGTCCATCAATCAACCTGCACTACCACATGCGATCGTCGTATTGAATGCTACAGACCCCGGCGTTGATGATCGGGAATGGGATACCAACTACGCCACTCAAAGTCTTTTGTCTTCCGTCAAAGGTTCGCTAGATCATGTCGAAGGCGTGCCACGATTACGAGAGCTGGCCGAGCACTGGAGGCAGCTGGGCAAGCATATATACACGGTAGAGGATCTGATCCTTCGCTACTACGCATCCTTCCAAGTCATACGGATACCGACCAAGCCGCGCTATATGGTCATCAACGAGCAAGTCGGCAAATTACACGCAATGATCAAGGATGCGACCGAGAAGTCATTCCGCACAAAGCGGAGTGCGCGCATGCTGACGAATTCGGATGAGCTGAACGTCTACCTGCAGTCGGGCTTCGATCATTTCACAAGCCACCTGGACATTCCGTTCAACTTCGTCCAGATTTCGCTCAAGAGCAATCCGATACCATATGATTTTGGCGGCCACATTTTGCAATTGGCCACCACCGTCGCCGCCCAACATCCAAAACAAGGCGGAAGAGCGTCGTGGCTCTTTGAGAAGTTGAGCGTTATGCTGGCCTCGTGCGTGCTTCTTGACTGTGCTCGCTTCCGCAAGGGTCGCATGGAGGACTTATTCAGCAACTACGAGCAATTCTTTGACTGGGCCTTAGCCGAGTTCTGTGAGCTGCATTGGCCATGCTCGTACGTGCATGAGACTGGCCGGCGATGTCTGCTTGTCAAAGCTCGACATAACGTCAAGGGCCATCAAGACGACACCGGGATTATTGCGGCTGGAGGCTACCAAGCAAGCTTTACAGTTGAGAGCTATGGTCCGGTATGGAAAGAGCAGCTTCGAAGCGCAATCACTTCACTTCAACGAGATTTCAACTATGAGCTCGAGCAGGCCAACCACGGCAATGATCTGGTGTCGGATGGCAAGATTGCGCTTGATTTGCACGAAGAGTATATCGCGGTGTTCTTCGCAACAGTAGGACACGCAGATAACATCTATTCTCATGCGACGTGCTTTTCTTGCCTGATGGAGGTTCCAGAGCACCCTTTACCGTGCGGCCATGTTCTGTGTACGCAGTGCGTCAAGGCTTTTGGGAAGCCTTATGGAAGATCAGGCGTCTCCTTGACGTCCTGCCCCCTCCACACTGCTACGACCCAGTGGTCAAAAAGTCTACAGATCAATTTCAAACCCGAGGGTGCCGGAGTTCGAGTCCTGAGTTTGGATGGCGGAGGCGTTCGTGGCATTGTTCAGCTCGAAGTCCTTCGAGAGATCGAGCAAGCGTTAGGCAACTTTGTCCCAATCCAAGACTTCTTCGATCTTATTGTCGGCACGGGGACTGGCGGAATCATTGCCACAGCGCTAGGCGTACAGCAGAAACCGACCCATCTCGTTTTGGATATGTTCACTGCCATCTGCGACTTGGCATATACGCCCAAAGTAAGGGGCTTTCCACTCCTGAAGTATGCGTCCGCTTTGAGCGGGGCCAGCAGATACAAGACCAAACCACTGTACAGAGCGCTCCGTACAGCCTTTGGCGAGGACTACCTGTTCGGTGGCATTAGCAACAGCGAAACGCCACAGCGTCTGAAGGTCGCTGTGACGACTACATCAGCTACCGGCCATGATAACGTGCTTCTAGCGAACTACAGGCGAACAGAAGATAACTTACCCTTCTACCATTTCGAGCGACCCCACGACCCAGCGGTCGAAATGAAAATCTGGGAAGCGAATGCAGCGACAACGGCAACACCGACGTGTTTCAAACCATTCGTCAACCCAAGCACTCATCGCACCTATCTGGACGGAGGGGTGCGATGTGTTAATCCTGTTGCCATCGCAGACCGTGAACGCAGGCTTCTCTGGCCAGATGTGGCCGATCGCGAACCAGACATCTTCCTCTCCCTCGGCACTGGCCAGAACCGGTTGAGCGTGCTCAACAGTCTCGGCCAGGCAGGCACTCCGAACGGCAAAGACAAGGAGAAATCTCGAGGACTCAGTCGGCTCTGGCAGGCTCTTTCCAACCGAGGCGACGACGTTCTCGAGGCGGAGGCGCAGTGGTCCGACTTCAAATCGAAGCTGCCGCAGGACCAATCGGACAGTGGTGGACGTAGGTACATCAGGTTCAATCCCGATTTGGAGTATGAACCGCCGGCGGTGGAGGACAAGAATGATTTGAGGAGCTTGCAGGCGACGGTGAGGAAGAGACTGTGGCTGCCGCATCGACAGGCGGCGTTGCAACATGTGGCGCATAGACTGGTGGCGAGTGTGTTCTACTTCGAGATCAAGGAGAAAGAGACGCTCGATGCGAAGGTGCGAGGTTGTACTGGTAAGCGCCCGTGTTAAGAAGAAACGATACTAACGTGCTAATTGCCGATGTCGTAGGAAGTATCGCCTGCAGGTTTGAGACCGGTACAGAGCAGCTAAGTGGGCTAGGAGGCTTTCTTTCAACAAAGCGCTCGTCCACCTTCCAACCACACTTCCTCATAAAAGCGAACATCCACGACCAGGAAGGCGTCAAGGTTCGAGCCATATTGTAAACATATTCGTATGTACTCGCTGACGGATCACAAGGTACCAATCGACGACGTCTCCCTTGCCGCCATGGTCAAAGGCATCGGCTTCAGTGTCGGCGACACCAAGATCCGCCTCGACGACGAGACAAAAGCGACGTCGATCACGCTCTTCCTTAGCCCACACGACGGCCTCGAGCCCGACGGTTTCGCCATCAGTGGGTTCCCGCACGTCCTGCTTGCAGAACCACCAGTCGCACGTGAGTAGCTAGCTACCTTCTCCCCTCTCCCCTCTCTCTGTCAAACCCGTCCCACTCAGATGTTCATAATTGTGCAGCCAGACGTCGCGGCCGCAGCTCAACCAAGGCTTCCTCAACCACGGAAGTCTTCCGACCCGACCGGCCCCGCCACAGGGCCTCCGACTCCACCGACACAGGCGTCCGCTTCCCCCGCTCCTCCGACGACACCGTGTCCCTGATTCCAAAACCGGGAGGTTCTCTCCACGCCTCCCACCCCTCGATCTCCCTCCGCACCCCCTCCGCCTCCACCTCCATCCCGGCCACACCAATCGATGCTCAAACCCTTCCCCACACCAGAAGCAGCGCCAGCTTTCCCTCGAACTCACCCGGGCGCAAAAGCAAAGCCGACCCACTGGGATCCGGGTCTGGGTCTGGGTCTGGGTCTGGGTCTGGGTGTGGAGCCCGTCCCCGCGCCCGCTCGAACAGGTTCTGGACCTACATCGGCCCGCAACACATGGCGGCGAACCCGTCGCTGTACACGGACGACGAGCTGCGGAAGTTTGCGCCCGACGCTGTCGCTGGAGCAGGGGTTCTGCCTGCGCCTGCTGAACTGGATACGGCGACACCGACGGCGCTGGCGGAGTTGGAGGATACGTGTATGGGTCGGACTGGGGGTGGAGGTGCGCGGAGAGGGAGAGGTAGTGGGAGTATGACGAGGACGGGTAGTGGAGGTGGGAGTGCGGGTGGGAGTACGATGAGGACGGGTAGTGGAAGCGGGAGTGGGAGCGGCAGTGTGAGTGAGAATAGGAATGGGGGTGGGTTAGGGGCCCCGACGGCTCAGGCGGAAACGGAGAGGCCGGTCGCGGTTGCGTTTCCGCCGCCGTATCCGGAAAAGGTCAGGAATAAAGGCTTTGAGGCTACGCCGTTGGAGATTGCGATTGCGACTACGGATCTGGAGATGGCGGATGGGTAGGGTGGGGTTGGGTTGGATTGGGGCTTGATGATGGTGTCTGGGGGACTTCTTCATAAAGGGGGATTTCCTTGTGCGCGGTGTTGGGCGGCGGATATGAAGGGCAATTGGCGCGGATGATATACAGTAACGGGCTGTCGATGAGGGCGAGGTAGTCGTTGCGTCAGGTTCGAGAAAAATTCGCATACGTGCGGATCGGGATTTTTGGATTCTTTCAGAGAATGTGGACAAGACCAACTAACTTTAATGCATGCCTCATGCACTCTCATCGCCCAGCACAGCCTTCCTACTCTCATCATACAACGGCGTGATATCCGTCCAAAGCTTGAACTGTATAAAAGTTAGCATTGTCCACGACCCTCACGTCGACCTCTCCAAGGCAACAGAAGAGAAACTTACCTGATGCACACCCTGGCCCACCAAAGCCTCCAACCCAGCCACAGTCCTCCACCCACTATTCTCCGCCAACTGCATCAGACTCGTGACACGCGGCTTATACGCCATCTCGAGCAAAACCCGCGTCTTCTCCCCCTTGGTCTCCTTCGCCTTCGCCTCAAACAGCGCACACAGCGTCTCGCGCATCGCCGGATCGATCGGGCTATCGCCGGGAATCGTACCCACAGCGACCGTCGGCAGCGCGCCGTCCGCGAGCGCCGCAACCTCGGTCTCGGAGTCCAGCATGCGGATGTCGTAGTCGGGCCCGAAGGCCTCGGTCAGCGCCGCCAGCTTCGCCTTGCTGCGGCCGACGAGGTAGATCGGCCCGTAGCCCATGGCTTTGAGCGCGTAGATGGCGGCGCGCGCGGTGCCGCCGCCGCCGATCACCATGCCGGGCTCCTGGCTGGCGGAGCCTTCGCTGCCGGAGGCGCCTGCGTGCTGGAGTGCGGAGACGATGCCGCGCCAGTCGGTATTGTGGCCGGTCAGGACGGTCTTGCCGGCCTCGGTGGGGTGCGGGACGGGCACGATGGTGTTGACGGCGCCGATGGTTGCGGCGGCGGGGTCGACGTGGTCGAGGAGGGGCATGATGTCGAGTTTGAGCGGGATGGTGACGGAGGCGCCGCCGAAGGATGGGCTGCGGATCACGGAGCGGACTTCGTCCACGACGTCGGTTTCGTGGATGCTGTAGTGGTGGGGCAGGCCGGTGAGGGCGAAGAGGGCGTTGTGGAGGGCGGGCGACCGGCTGTGTTGCACTGGTTTGCCGAAGATGTAGAATTGCTTCTGCTCGATCTCGCCGATGAGGCTGAGGCCGCGACGGATCTCGGTGGCGGAGAGCTGGCCGGGTGC
Organism: Zalaria obscura; assembly: GCA_024184665.2. Classification (NCBI taxonomy): domain Eukaryota; kingdom Fungi; phylum Ascomycota; class Dothideomycetes; order Dothideales; family Zalariaceae; genus Zalaria; species Zalaria obscura. The sequence goes on from JAMKPW020000042.1 coordinate 724,628, forward strand.
TGCGACGGCTGGGAGGGCGGGTGATGAGACGGGTGTCATGAAGCCGTTCGTTATCCGGCTGAGCTTGCCGTGAGTGCCCATGTTCAAGCCGATCATGGGGATGTCAGGGTGAGAAGTCTCTGCCCACGCCTTGAACTCGGCGAGAGCGAAGTTGTCAGCAAGGGATTTAGCGGTGCCGACAAGCTTGATGATGTTGCCGTACTCGAGGGCGCGGTTGTAGTGTGGAATCCAAGCGCTGCCGCCATTGGACCAAGACAACTCGCCGGCGGGGTCATGGTGAGAAGCGATGATGGTGCTGTTACGCTTGCTGCTGATAATGTAGTCTTTGAGGGATTGGGAAGAGGTGAGCTCGACGTCCATGAAGTCGCAGCCCATGCGAAGGGCGACGTTGTACAGTGCCTTGGCTCTGTCATCCGCGCCGTCAGGGAAACGGCCGCTTTGAGACTGGGTCCTCAAAGTGAAGATGATCGGCAGTGGCGTACTGCTACGTAGCAAAGCGATCTGTTCGACAAGGAAGTCAGGAGTCGCGATGCCATCTTCGGAAGACTCGTCGACAAGGAGATCAGCGCGAAGCTCGATGGCATCCGCGCCCATCGCGATCTCAGGGAGCTTCTTGATGGCTGGCCCGACCTGGGGAAGGGTAAGCGCCACAAAGAAAGAGTGCTTCTTCTGCCTGATTTTCTGGAGCGCGGAGGTCTGACCGACGATAGACCTCAGGATGCTGGCAAAATCTTCCATGGTGGTGGAGAGCTTCTTGCCGACAAAGTCGACAGTCTGGCTATGGTATTGGAAGTTGCTGCACTCCTCGTACCAAGGCTTCCTCCTCTGCCATACGCCTACCATATCCTCCACATAAGCAGGTCTTGTCTTATCAATGCGCAGGTAGTCCATAACAAGGTTGATATCCCGGGTAACCAGTAGTACTGGTCCGCCACTGGTGCGATAAGCGTTTAGGATCTCACGAGCCTCTGGCATCTCAACCACGCCACCTCCGGTTGCGAAGATGTGGCCTGTTGGCTTCTCCTTCAGAACCCTCTTAAGCACCTTGAGCTCCTCAGCGCGGAACTCATCCCAGCCCTTCTGCTGGATGAGCTCAGGAATAGTCATGCCAACGGTCGCCTCCAGCTCCGTATCAAGATCGACAAATTGCCAGCCAAGGATCCGCGAAGCCCAGCCACCAGCTGTGGTCTTACCAGCTCCTCTCATGCCGATGATGACGATGGACTTCTGAGAGCGAGGTGCGGCAGCGACACCGTTCGTCAAATCGTGAGGCTGGTGGGATTTTGGCTCGTGACCCTCAAGTTGCACCTTGAAGATCTGAGACATCTGGTCCCACCAACCAGGCCAGGTCTTGCCGGTGCACTCCCTTTCGAGGACGGTAGTTGGGTGAGGGGCAATCGCGGCAAGGACACTGAAGCTCATGGCTACTCTGTGATCATCGTAGCAGTAAATGCTCTCCTTCACTGCAGTAAGGTCAAGGCCACGACCATCGACCTCGATACCGTCATCCAGCTCCCTGCAGACAACGCCAAACTTGGCAAGTTGCAATCTCATGGCCTCGATACGGTTGCACTCCTTTACACGCTGGTTGGCAATACCGGTGATAGTAGTGGTAGCGCCGTTCTCGTTCGGCTTAGCAACAGCCGCGAGCACGGATGCAGTTAGGAAGGCATCAGTCATAGGCTCCATGTCCACGTGTGGAATTGGAGACAGCTCGCCTGGTGGAGGGCCAGTGACGGTGGTAGAGGTGGCAGTCTGCTCAACCTTGCAACCCATTGGCCTGAGCACCTCGATAGCGAAGCGAGCATCTCCTTGCAGCGAGCTAGAACCGATGTTTGGTACAGTGCAGGTGGTTCCAGAAATGGCGGCCATGGCGAGAGGGTAGGTAGCGGAGCTGGCATCACTCTCGACCTCGTACTCAGCAGGGTTGGTGTACTTCTGCTTCGGAACGTGGTAGGTGTTTGGCTCACTCTGAGATCTCTCGACTTTGACGCCGAAGGACTCCATCATGGCAATGGTCATGTCAATATACGGTTGGGAGATAACCTTGTCACCAACCAGGCGGAGCGTGACAGGCTTCTTCGCGTATGGCGCGCACATCAGGATGGAAGAAACGTACTGTGAGGACACCTTAGCAGTCAGCTCGATGTCACCACCCTCAAACCCGCCAGCAGCAGCGATGCGGAGTGGCAAGCATTTGCTGCCTGGCTTCATGTACTCGATCTCAACACCATTCGAGCGTAGCGCATCGACAAGAGGGCCCTGAGGCCTTTCCTGCATTCTAGCGTTTCCGGTCAAGACGGTGTGGGACACGGTGGATGGCTCGGCGAGAGTGACAGCAGTCGTAAGGAAACGGGAAGCTGTGCCGGCGTTGCCCAGGTAAAGCTCCTCTGGGCTGGCCTTGAGCGCACCCCCATTGCCGTTCAAGACAAGAATACGGCCCTCATCCTCCCAGGAGTACGTAGCACCACCCAACTTGTTGATGGCCGTAAGCATGACTTGAGTGTCGTCAGAGTGAAGCAGATTGCTGATCTTGCAAGGACCAGAACCAAGGGCGGCCAAGAGCAGGACGCGGTTGGAAATACTCTTCGATCCTGGCGGCTTGCAGGAGACGTTGAGCGAGCGATCAACGCCTGGGTGAACCACAATGGCCGGCGAGAGAACGATGCGGATGTCGCGGTCAGCGACAGTGCTCGCCTTTGGCTCGTAACACCTTCCGATGGCGGAAAGAAGTACGATCTTCTTCTTCGCACCATCGTTCTTCTTGTCGACAGCCATGATGCGGATGAGCTCGTCAACTGGGCACTTCTTGTTCGCCGACCTCTTGCGGACAGTCTTGTCCTCGAGCGAGGTAGGCAGACCGTAGCTGGAAATACACTTCACAAGTCTCGCAACAGCTCCTGGTGGAAGGACGCCCAGGTAACGTGCAAGCTCAGCTTCCTTGACCATACCAATAGCGACACACTCTCCGTGCAGAATCTGCGGAGTAAGGATAGCCTCCATAGCGTGACCGATTGAGTGACCAAAGTTGAGCAGGTTCCTCAGACCACCCTCTCTTTCGTCTGAGGAAACAACGTGTGCCTTGACCCTAGCAGACCCCAATACAATCCTCTTCAAGATGTGAGCAATCTCCTCGAATCTACCTGGGCCTTGCTTGCTCTTGTCATCCAGCGTCTTCATAATGATGTCCGCATTCTCCTCGAGTGCAGCAAATTCCACCTCATCCCAGATCGCAGCAGTCTTGACCACCTCAGCCATACCGTTGATGACTTCCCGCTTTGGGAGAGTCTCCAGAAATTGCAAGTCGATGTAGATCCGTTGTGGTTGCCAGAAAGCTCCGATCAGATTCTTGCCCAGAGGGGTATCGATTGCGGTCTTGCCGCCAATTGAGGAGTCCACCATGGCCAGGAGCGTAGTCGGTACTTGAACAAAGCGCACACCACGCATGTATGTCGCTGCTACGAAACCAATCATGTCGCCAATAACACCTCCTCCCAGCGCGATCATGACAGTGTCCCTCGTGCATCCTTGCGACAACATCCAGTCCTCGACTGCATTCTTTGTCGCTCTTGACTTGGAGCTCTCTCCTGGAGCAACAAGGTATTTGAGTAACCGTGGGCCATCAGATCCTGCTTGCGCCTTGAATGCTTCCTCGAAGATCGGAGTGTAGATGGAGCCAATGTTGGTGTCGCTGATGAGAACGTAGGTAGAGGACTTGATGTTGGTGAGGAGGTCGTTGACAACGAAGTTTCTCCAGAGGCCATAGTCGACCACGATTGAGTCCTTGCCCAAGATGGACAATCTGGTAGGGCTGCTCTGCCCATTAGCAGTAGCCATGGTTGTAATGGATCTCAGCAGCGATCATGCACTGCTTCGTGAGACCGCGTTGTGATTGCCAATTGGCGCTACAGTTGTAGACGAAGTAGTATGAGCACTACTTCTTATGCGAGTTGCTCGCTTCGATATGGTGGGATGGTATACGGTAGCTTACAAGGTGGGTTCCAGATCCGAGTCACCCAGAAATTGCGGCATAGCTCAAAGCCTAAAATTTTGGCGGATTGCGGGTGAGCAAGGGTCTCCTGATCTGCAAGGCACAGCAACGACGCACATTTACAATCACCAGAGTTGTTGTGCTTAGAATGTACGTTATAGGAGTAGATTGAACCATGATCGTACTGACAACAGCGATGGGGCCTACAGTCTGTATGGGCGACGAGTATCACAGCGAACAAGCAATAAGTGGAAAGTCGGCAATATTGTCTCTCGCATACGCTAGATTGGGCAACCTTTAAGTAACTCCCTTGAGACAGCACAGGGCTTTCCCCCAAGAGCCATAAGAGCTAATGGGTATCTTTCCCTCATGAGCGCCATTCTCTTTGATCCGGCAGAGCAAGGAAAGTGACGGTGATGAAGTTGATGGTAGTGGTATAGCAACAGTTCTTTCAATGATGGGATATCCTCCAGACAAACTCCGAGCTTTTGTGCATTTTAGAAGATGCTGATGACCCGTCCTTGAACGCGCTTCCTCTACCAGGTGGACTCTGGCTGAGTCTCGGCAGCAGTCTCAGTGGCCCAACCCTCGTTACCAGTCTGGACTGGAGCGCTGCTGGCAGCCCAGTCAGCACCCTCAGCATCCCAGCTGGAGGTAGCAGCAGCACCGGCAGTGCCAGTGGCGGCAGCGAAGGCACCAGCGTTGGCGCCGGAAACCTCCCACTCGTTGTTGAAACCGCTCTCAACAGCAGCAGCGCCAACCTCGTCAGCACCTGGAACCTTGGCCTCATCCTGGCCGGCGGAGTCCTTGTTCTCCTCGGCCTCTGGGTCGCGGTAGAAGTACAGATCGGTCATGACGTCCCACTCAGCCTCACGGCTGGCGATGGTGCCACGGAGGCGGAGGACCTCACGGGCGAGCATCCACCAGACGAGACCAATGGCGTGACGACCCTTGTTGTTGGTTGGGATGGCAACATCGATGTACTCAGTTGGGGAGTCAGTGTCGCAGAGAGCGATGACTGGGATGTTGACGTAGGAGGCCTCCTTGATGGCCTGGGCGTCAGTGCGTGGGTCGGTGACAATGATCAGGCGTGGCTCGCGGAAGGAACGGGTGATGTAGTTGGTGAAGTTACCCGGGGTGAAACGACCGGCAATGGCGACGGCACCGGTGTGGTGGGCGAACTTCAGGACAGCGCGCTGACCGTATGGACGGGCAGAGATAACGCAAATGTCGGCTGGGTTGTCAATAGCAGCGATGATACGGGCAGCAAGGACGATCTTCTCCCTGTAGCGAATTTTGTTAGTTTCGGTTGAACGCGAGGGGTAATTGCGCAATTGTCGCTATAGGTGCGCGGATTTCGCCATTCAACCCGCGACAATTGTGCTAAGGTGCGCGTACCAGGTCTTGCCAATGTTGATAACGTTGATACCATCTGGGCGAGTCTTCCAGAGGTATGGCTCCATGTGCACCTGGAGGTTCTTGGAACCGAGGTGGCACTGGGCAGCGAGGAGCATCTCAATGTCCTGCGAGGTGGCGTTGAAAGCCGCTGGGAGGTTGGAAGGGGCCATTTTGTCGAATTGTCGAGGTGAGTATGCTCGAGTGTCTGCTGTCGCTGCTGCGGAAGAAAGACCTTCAAGCTATAGAGCAGTTTTTGGTAGCGTTACGAGGTGCGAAGCCGAAGTTTCGGCGGCCGGAGCTGCCAATTAATCCGGATCAAAAGGCTTGGCATCTCCGAGTCTCCGCAAGGCTGAGAGACATCGAAGCCGTGCAGGAGGAACATCAAAGTGCTGTAGGGTGAGGGCAGGCTTCTTCATATACATACAATCATGGCTGCGCGCCCATCTCTTCTCTCAAGCCTACGGGCACTGAGCTGTATGTATTGCGCTGTTCGCCATCTAAAGCTCTACTGATTGTATTCCAGTGCACTCCCCATCCCCTTCGACCACCTGTAAAGCCCCCCGTGCCTTCTCGACTTCAACCGCAGATTACGCTTCTACCGTACAGCAAAGGAGGCGGCATCGTGACCCATATGCCCTTGCACAAGCTCGTGCGCGCAAAGCAGCCAACCTTTCCCGGCAAGAGATCTTGAAGCAGGAACGCGCAGCGGCTCTCGGCGATCCTGTTCGCGGTGTTACCACACCCTTCGTCGAATCTTTTGACAATGCCGAACCAGCACCCCTTGTCACTCCAGCTAATGAGGGCGAGTCAGTATCCAGCGATGCTTCAGTAGAACCATATCTCAACTTCTTCCTCAAGCCGTCTGAAGTGCAAGAGGCTATCAAGCGTACCGAGAAGCTGGCAGCACCAAGCGCTGGAATCACGGAGTTCACGAGAACCTTGGCCGATTACACAAGTCCACAGACTACGGAGGAGCAGGAACAAGCGAAACAGGAGAGGGAGGAGACAGCTAGGGAGGCTCTACGAAGAATCGCTTCGCTATCAAATGGATCATCTAAGGACCGCCTGCGCGTGAACATTCAGCGCTGTATAGACACATTCGGTCGGCATCATACCGATAGCAGCCTGCCGCCAAAGCCAGCCGTGGCTGGAACAATCGCGCAGGATCACCCCGAGAAGACCCCACGTGCAGGTCCAGACACCGGAAGCAGCGAGGTACAGATTGCTATATTGACGGCCAAGATTAAGACGCTGGCGGATTTCCTGGAGACCAGAGGAAAGGGTGACAAGATTAACAAGAGAAACTTGAGGGTGTTGGTGCACAGGAGGCAGAAGCTATTGCAGTATCTGAGAAGGAAGGAGAGGGGTGGCCCAAGGTGGCAGAACTTGATCGAATCATTGGGTCTGACCGAAGGAACATGGAAGGGAGAGATCAGCCTGTAATATGGAAGGGAATGTAAGATAACGATTAAGGACGTGCCTTTTGAGCAAAACCTACCATTCGAGATGGCGTTTCATTTTGGGTTTGCTGCAGAGCATTTGGCGGTCACTAAGACTCTAGACATGGCCACGGCGAGAGATTGAACCCATACCATTCGTTTTCAGCGCACTGAGTACTGTCGTCTGGCAACGGTTGTGGCCTATCTACAATAGTATGATGCTCGGCAAGCGAATTGCAGTACCCGAAGTTCACAACACCTTGAGGGCCAATGGCCACGGAGAGGCTATATTTCTCTCGGAGCAGATACGTTCCAGACTTGTTCAAGAAGTGCGATCATGTCAAATTGCCTCAGTCGAATATCATGTTAGGTCAGCGATCAAGAAGGGACCGGCGAGCACGCCAGGAGGCTTGTAGAGCCAGCTATTTTTGGTGGATGCTTGGGGGCTGAGCTGACCAACACTCCCGTCTTCTTTGCGCAGCACAATCTCTCCTAGCATCACTCTCAGCCTGATGAGACGGAACGACAAGCGATTGCATACATGTATACTGCAGCGTGTTGAACATGTCCGGGGGCATACGCCAGGCTTGATACACCACTGCTGTCCGCGGATAACAGTCTAGCTAGGAATGCAATGCTCCGCCCCGACAGTGCTACACAAACGCACTCCCCTGTACGACTTACCGTCTTCATTCGAGCTGATCTTGCATTGTGTATCTGCGCATGTGCTACACACTGCAGTAGACGAGACGAGTCATGCTTCGAGTCCGCCCCTGGTCCGCAGACGCCGTAAGCAGCTATGCGCCACGGCTGCACAGCTCCCAGCTCTAGGTCCGCAGCTGAGATCAAGCCTTGCCATAGTGCTTAGGTTGGACGCTTATGCTGAGGATAAAGGACAATGGCATCAACAATATATGTAGGGCCCTTTCTCTATTGAAAGCTTGTCCTCTCGTTTTGTCTCCTCCACTTTCACGGGTGTCAATTGTTTTGCAAAGTAGTATTGGAGTACTTTACACTGCCTGTTTGCTACCAGCTGAGAAGAAAGACATCTCACCATCGCCTCCAGCTCACCACCACTCTCCCTCCTGTCTAGATTCCGTACTGAACCCCGTCAATCGCCGTCAAGATGGGAAAAGGAGCGCGTGTAGCATGCATCTTCACCCCCATGGCCCTCTCCATCACCTCCCTCGTCCTACTCACTCTAATCCACCTCGGCGGCTGGTCACGCACCTCCCCAACACTTAACTCTCTCTACTTCTTCGAAGCAGACTTCAGCAACTACACCATGACCCCAACCAATACGTCAGCCTTGTCACAAGCACTCGATGCCGGCCGCTTGAATAGAAAGATAGCAGACATCTACCAAATCCACCTGTGGGATTATTGCTCCGGTACTGTCAACAAAGCCGGCGTAGGTGGTAACGCAAGAGAGGGCGATGTGATCACCTACTGCAGCCCGCACCAGACCGGGTTCTGGTTCAATCCTGTGACGATCTGGGGCTTGAACAATACAGCAACATATGCATCTGCCGCCGGCGACAATCCCCTCAGTAACTTGGAGAAGAACGCTACCGACCTAGAAAACAAATTACTGGGTGATGCCGGTAAGAAGGCGCTGGACGCGTACCATACGGCTTCGCGCTGGATGTTCGCTTTGTACGCGGCTAGTTTCTGGTTCCTGGGCGCTACCGTTCTCTTCGGGTTCCTAGCCATCTTCAGCCGCTGGGGCAGCTTCTTGACTTGGATTGTATCTTCTGTAAGTCCCAACTCGACTTTCCATCTCATCTGTACTCACACTGACCACCCTATCCAAACAGCTCGCCACAATCCTCTCCCTTGCCGCCAGCGGACTAAGCACAGCCCTCTTCAGCACCCTCGTGGTCGCACTCAAGGGCACACTCCACGGCCACGACATTACCCTCTCCCTCTCCGTCCACACCCTATCAATCACCTGGCTCAGCACCGCCTGCAGCATGCTCGCAACCTCCTTCTGGCTCTTCTCCGCCTGCTGCTGCAGCGGAAAATCCAACCCACACCACCACTCCAACCGCGCCGCGCCCGCCGCAGAATGGGGCATGAACACCGGCTCAGGGGCCGGCTACGGTGGCTATGGGTTTGGCAATATGTGGGGCAATGGTAGGGGAAAGAGGGGTGGCTTTGAGGCGGATGAGAGGGGTAGGGGACTCAGGGTTGAGAAGACGGGTGGGTATGAGAGAGTTAGTAGTCCATTTATAGGTGAGGATCAGGTCCCGTTGAGGGCGGTCAGTCCGGCACCACCGGGCGGGCATGCGAGGAGTGCGAGTGCTGACGGGAGGTATACGGCTGGGTATGGAGGTGGCGATTTGGGTCATGGTCAGGCTTATGAGCCATTTAGGCATCGGGAGTAATCGTTGATGAAGAGATGGCTGGGTGCTGCAGGTCTGAGGGTCTTCTAGGATTTGGACATTGGAGGGCGGGAGGCCGGAGTTGGGAGGATTGACGGCCAAATGAGCGTACCGTGGAGTATCATAACCTCACCGGGGATGGGGTATCTAAGAATATAATTTTTGTAATTGGGAGCTACATTACATTGCTTGCTCCTCAACATAGCGTTTCATGCCATCGAATTGTGTGCGACCCGTCTGAAAACTGTTAGCCACTTCAGTTACGTGTGTTGAGTCGGGGGATAGGAACGCACTGATATCAGGTAGCGGATATGATCCAAATCATGAACGTTCCTGTGCCTCTCAAATTCATCCCGTGCAAACTGCCTCATCTCATTTCTGGTAGAAGAAGCAGGAATCTCTGCGCAGGAAGTTAGATCTGAGGCGCTTAGATTGCATAAGAAAGGAAGCCGTACTATTCACTGCTCGAGTGATGTCTCGCCACAGGGCTAGAGCTCTTCCTCTTTGTACGAACTTGGAGGTGTCAGAATCTAAGCACTAGCGGTCGCTACTGATAGCGGGAGACGAGGACGTACATGCTCGAGAGTCAACAACGGGCCCTTGCTCCTCAGTGATCTTCCCGAAGAGATGGTGGCATAATGCCGGTAGAGGGTCGTTAAAGCATTACTGTTCCTCCACATGCCAGACTCGACCTGTTGCCTGCCAATAGACGGAAAGGATCTCGTGGACGTTCAGGTATGTTTCATATCATATGATGGAGGGTAGCTGGGAGATTTGAGCGGTACCGATACCCTTCTGGACGCTCGAAAGTTGCTTGCATGTGAATGGAACTTGACGATCCCGTCTCGGCTCCGCGTCGCGCTGCATGACGTCCGAAAGTGGCCGTCGCGTCCTCCTCAATACCACGCGTTCCAGGAAAACCCTCGCTGACGGACACTCGACGAATGGCATACAGTCTTAATTGAACGCGTGATAAAGGCGGATTGTGCTGCAGCTGACGCAATACTTGGTTCCCAAAATGCCCAAACGGAAAGCCACCGAAATATCTACCTCCTCCAGCACCACCTCTCTCGAACCTTTCGCCGCCTCCTCCACAGCCTCTCGAAGCACTGGCGTTACGCACTCGAGGATACCGAAACCGGTCCAGATCATTGAGCCAACGAACAAGCTCTCAACTTCCTCCTTCTCTGCACGACATCTTACCGACTCTCTCCTTACCTATAACCCGACTCCACGTGCAACACCCACCTCCACAGAGCCCCAAGCGCCACCTGAAGAGGAGTTCGAGATCACATTAAAGTATGCAGAGCACCTACACTATTTCGAGTTGAAGGCTTGTTTCCACTTAATCGAACTCACGAGCCGAGATGCATATGAAGAGAGCGCTTGGGGGTGGAAGCCGGTGAACAAAATAAAAGAGATGAGGGATAAGGATATGCGATATCTACTTGTGCGGCAAAAAGAGAATCCCACGGCTGTAGAGTCATCGACGAGAGAAAATGGCTTGGCTCATGGGGCTGAAATTGAGAAAGACGGCGAAGGTCAGGGGGAACAAGCACCGGAACAGGATGCAGAGCAGGAAGATACTGGCCCTGGGCGAGAGGAGCGAAACCCTCCCGCCGGCGATCCAAGCATTCTGGGCTTTCTCTCCTTCATGCTCACATACGAGGACGGCTTCGAGGTAATCTACATCTACGAGATCCACCTCCTCCCCGTCCTTCGCTCCTTAGGGCTAGGTCGCCACCTCCTCAACGTCGTAGAGCACGTGGGCAAAAGCGTCGGCGTGCAAAAGAGCATGTTGACGTGCTTCCGAAGCAACAAGGAGGCATGGCGTTGGTATGAGAAGAGGGGCTATGAAGAAGACGAGAATTCACCGGCGGAGAAACGGTTCAGGAATGGGAAGGTCAAGAGGGTGGATTATCTGATCCTAAGCAAGAGATTGAACAGTACGAACAGCTCATGGACCGACAACGACTAAAACAGTGGTATCGCATCCCAGTTTGTGTCCGGAGGCGGAAAAACAACTCCACCTCCCAAATTGGATACATCGCTAGCCAACCTGCGAGCAAAGTCCTTTGCGAACTCCGGCACCTCGCTAACCAAGCGGTTCGCTACTTCCGAAACAATCGAGTTCGGCTGAGCCGTCCGGTACACCAGCACTTCCCTCAGCAACCTATCCTCCGGTGACATCCAGGGAAATTCAGGACCATATACGGTCTTGACTAGTTGCTCCCATGCGTCAGGGTTGAGAGAGTGGAAATCTTGGGAGTTGAGATACTTGATGATCCAGCGCTTGAAACCGATTAAAAGGTAGCAGTCGGCGACTTTGTAGGTCCTGGCTATGAGATTGGAAGTTGTGTTCCAGGACTGCTGGAATATATCGAAGATTTCTATCTCGTCGTAGACGAAGAGTAGGCATGCGCGGACGGCGTCATGGGGTTCTTGATTGAGGTATAGCTCGTTGCTACCACCCTGCAGCTTCTCAGTCAGCCAGTTGTTCGCCCTTGATATGGGTATGTCTGGTCTGAAATGATTCGGCATTCAAGCTCACCTGGTAATGTGTGAGTTTCGCATTGAAGAATCCGCTTTGGCTGCATAGGATGGCTTTGTGGCCCTTGAACAGGCTGTCAGATAGGTAGACGTCGCAGTCGGAGCAGAGAGGGTTGTCATAGAACCTACACTGTTAGTGGGTCAATTCAACTAACTATCGGGACTGACAGGAATGGCTCACAAGGATACTCCATCATCGTGGCCGTTCAGAAAGCGATTCGTGGTTGCCATTGTTGAAGTAGACGATATGATGGTGTTCATTCAACTACTACGACTTAGACCGCTTCTTATACTGGTGGTTCTAGTCAAGCCCTCTTGCGTTATGCTGGACCATATTGAGATTCATTACTCTTGCCATTACGATCGGATCTGGATGTTCTGCGTCTGCGATGCTGCTTTTACGATCTTTTTGCGAGAAGCAGCCATCTGTGATGGAGAATCTGTGATGAAAATGGGCCTTGAACCCCTACCTCAAAGGAAGGTCGTACCGGAATACGTCTCTGAGATAAAGATTCAAGCTGAATGCTGCGATTCAATGTCCACTGCACTTGCACTATGAGCTTTCTTTCTTGACTTTGCAGATTACGCGAATTACATACCCCTGAACGCCTTTCGCTATTTGAACGTGACTAAGCCATCATCTGATGCAGGTAGCAAGCTTCGGAGTGATGCATCAGCCTCCAAGACACATATGGCGAGTTAGCCAACACCACCCGATGTTGCTGGAAGCTTTCGATGAGGCTTCTCCCTCTCTGGAATCTTTACGCGGCTGTGAACTAGCATCAAAATCTCACTCCTCCATATCATCCGCGGCCGTCCCCTCAGCATATTCGCTCGACGTCTTGAAAACACTACGAGAATCAGCATCGGCGTCGCTCCAAAACTTCTTTCCGCCAACGTACAGGTGTTCCTCGTAATAATCCAGAAGTCGTTGAGGGCATTTTTGCCGTATCAGAGTTAGAGGATGTTGGCTCTTGCGCCCATCATCCCACACAATGTAGGCTGCGAGCTTTCGGGCCGCATTCTTCTGCTTATCGACATACGGCACCTCCTCGATTGTGTCGATGGCTTGCACATGCTCCTCCCAAGAGCCCTCTGGCAGCTTCCTCGGACCTGGCTCGGCCTCCCCTTTCTCCAACGCTGCCAAGCCATTGAGCTTTGCCCTCTTGTTGCCGCGCTTAGAGGTTGTAGATTGAGGAGTTGAGACAGGAGTCTCCTCCATTGCAGTCGACTTTCTCTTGCCTCTCCCCTTCGGTTCGGGCTTCACTGTGACGTCGTTGTCCTTCTTGTATTCTTCAAGCGCATTCAGACCTTCGAGATTCGCTTCGGGTTCCCATGTCCGGTCCGCCACCTTTTCGAAACCTTCCCACTTGACCTGGTATAGGAGTGTTCCGTCTTCCGTGAAGTCGTGCGTTATGATCTTCTCCACTACGTATCTGTCGCTTGTGTCAGAGCTCGCCTGAAGTCGCTCTGGAATCTGCTGTAGCTTACTCGTCCTCACCCTCCTCGCCGCTGTCGTCGTCATCTGCGCCCTCTTCTACCTCGGCCTCCTTCTTCTTTCCCTTGCCCTTGGGCTGAGGCTGGGCCGGGATCTCATCAATGTCGTCCGATACCGACCCGGTGTCGCTCTCGTTCTCGATCATAGCTAAGTATGTATTGTTAGCAATGCGCTTGTAGTCAATGCATTGACGCGACATAAACGTTGCACTTACGAGGCATCTTGGGCGAGGTTGGAGCTTGCGCGCTTAGATGAATGCGGTGTTATAGGCGTCGCAATGTGACGAGAGCAGAGCTAGGTATAGCGCAAGTACTGAATACCTTGCGCGCAGACTCTGCACGTTCAGGAGGCGGAAGTGAAAGAGGAATGAATGTATAAAGGTGGTGTTTGATTGGGAGCTTGTCGCGAAGCGCGTTTACAGAGCTGCGGAGGGAGCGGGTGGTCTGTGCGGGAATCGCGAATTTCCTAGGGTCACGTCCGCCAGAGGTGTAAGGTAGAGACGTTGTAAGCTGTATACATCTCCGCACCTTGCAGTGAACGAAACGACGCGTCACGACCTCTAGTGGAACAGGATACGCTTCGGTGATCAGTTGGGAAGAAAGCAAAAGCTAGAACAGGCGGAAACCCTCAAGTAGAGGTTCAGAAAGTCTCCGGTAGGAGCACAGAAGGCAGCATGGCCATGCGTAAGTTATATCTTCGTATATCTGTGAACTCACCCACTGACCGCCTGTACAGAACTTGATATGTCGAACGGTACGCGCACATTGGCATTTCGCAGCCTGCTTATCAATACTGATTTCGTTATCCGTAGCCCAGGTAGCGAAGGATGAGAACGGCAGACCATTCATCATTGTCCGGGAGTACGTTGGATCACAATGAAGAGCTGGCAAATCTAGGCAGGAGCTAATCAGGACTATAGTCAGGGAAAGAAGAAGAGGTCACATGGCAATGAGGCAGTCAAGCAGCACATTCTCGCAGCGCGGACGGTATCAAACATCGTCAGGACATCTCTGGTACGGTTTATCTGCTATGAAGAAGCCAGATTTGATACTGATCATTGAACAGGGCCCAAGAGGTCTGGACAAGATCCTCATCTCCCCAGATGGCGACATTACAGTAACAAACGACGGCGCAACTATTCTCGGACAAGTACATCTCATCTGAACCGATACCACGAATATGTTGGCTAATCTCCTCAGATGGAAATCTCAAACCATGTCGCAAAGCTCCTCGTCGCTCTCTCCCAATCACAAGACTCTGAAATCGGCGACGGTACAACCGGTGTTGTCGTGCTTGCCGGCGCACTTCTCGAACAAGCCGCGGATCTCATCGACAAGGGAATTCACCCAATCAGGATTGCAGACGGTTACGATGCGGCATGTGAAGTGGCAGTGAAGAAGCTTGACGAGATTTCTGACACCATCCCGTTTTCCCGCGATGAGACCTCCAACCTCTTCAAGGTCGCCAAGACTTCCCTCGGCTCCAAGATCGTATCAAAGGCACACGACCAGTTCGCGCAAATCGCCGTCGACGCTGTTCTCTCAGTGGCCGACCTCGAGCGGAAAGATGTTGATTTTGAGCTCATTAAGGTAGACGGCAAAGTCGGCGGCGCATTGGAGGATACGCTTCTTGTGAAGGGTGTTATCGTTGACAAGGATTTCTCTCACCCTCAGATGCCATCAGAGGTTCGCGATGCGAAGCTGGCAATCTTGACCTGCGCGTTCGAGCCACCAAAGCCGAAGACGAAGCACAAGCTCGACATCACCAGCGTGGAGGAGTTCAAGCGTCTTCAACAGTACGAAAGCTCCAAGTTTGAGGAGATGATTCAGCAGATCAAGGATACCGGCGCCAACGTTGTCATTTGCCAGTGGGGTTTCGATGATGAGGCTAACCACTTGCTTCTGACTAACAAGCTTCCGGCTGTCAGATGGGTTGGAGGTCCAGAAATTGAGTTGATTGCTATCGCTACCAACGGAAGGATAGTGCCAAGATTTGAAGATCTGAGCGCAGAGAAGTTGGGTAGGGCTGGTGTGGTCAGGGAGATGAGCTTCGGTACCACCAGGGAGAAGATGTTGGTTATTGAGGAGTGCGCAAACAGCCGTGCTGTGACCGTTTTCGTCAGAGGATCGAACAAGATGGTGAGTGCGATGGACCATGATTGTCCGATGCAGTGAGCTAATCAATACCACAGATCATCGATGAGGCAAAGCGTTCGCTGCACGATGCCCTCTGTGTCGTCAGGAACTTGGTTAGGGACAACCGTATCGTGTACGGTGGTGGTGCCGCTGAGATTTCTTGCTCGCTTGCTGTTGAGGATGCGGCCGACAAGTCGCCTGGCCTGGAGCAATACGCTATGCGCGCTTTCGCGAATGCCCTCGACAGTGTGCCAATGGCTCTTGCTGAGAACAGTGGTTTGAGCCCGATCGAGACTCTTGCCACCGTCAAGTCCAGACAATTGAAGGAGGGTAACTCGAGGTTGGGTGTTGACTGCATGCAGACCGGAAGCAATGGTAGGCTTTCCTCCCCGGTTTTTGGTTCTGATACTGTTGCTAACGCTGATGTAATAGATATGAGGGATCACTTCGTCATTGACCCATTGATTTCGAAGAGGCAGCAGCTCCTGCTCGCCACCCAGCTGTGCAGGATGGTGTTGAAGGTGAACAATGTGATCATTGCCGGAAGCGATGAGAATGATTTCTGATGAGGTGGTACTGTCTGATGATTGAATCATCCTCCTGTACAATAAGATAGACCATAAACAAACATGTCGAATCATGCTATTAAAGCAAGTCGCTGTCTGCAGTCGAGGACCCTCATGCTGTCCAGGGGTCGACGCCCCTGTTCAGCATGTCCGTCCACCTGTCCTCCACCACCCGTTGCTCGCCCGCCAGGTCCGCACACTCCTCCACCAGGTGCAGGAACTCCACATACAGCTCAGTGACTTGATCTTCAAGTTTGAGCATATGCGGCGGTGTGCTCTGCCTAATGGCCCTCCGCTTCCTCCCGACCTCCTCATGGTTGATCCTCGCCTCCACCTCCGCGACCAACCGCACCGCCGAAAACGTCACCTCCCCATTCCCATCCTGCCCCTTGAAGGTAACCTGGTCGCTGAAAACGCCAGGGTTCCGGCGAAGCAGGTCCTCGTCCGCCTTCAGGCCCTGAAAGCACCCTTGCAAGCGCGTCAGATGTCCCGGCCCATCCATCGCCCCCGCCGATAGCATCCGCGCAATTCGCAGTACTGGATCCGCTCGTGAGAGCTGCGGAAACGCGGTCCGGTGCGGCGCTGCTACCACCGGAGCCAGCGCCGCCCGAGCCGTTACCAGCTCTGGGATTGGCGTTATATCAAGGCCCGAGAAGAGGTCAGGGGCGCGCAGGACTTGGCCTGGTCTCCGGGCGGGGCCTAGGCGGCGCGGAGCGGGGCGGGGACGGGTGGTGGTAGAGGGCGCGGAGGGGGTGGAGGGGCCAGCACCGAACAGCATCGGCGCGCCGCCTCCGCCGTGGCCGTCGCCGTGGGAGGAGGCGGGCGCGGCCGGAGGAGCTGGGACGGGCTGCTGGGGCGGAGGAGGAGGCGGCGGGGATGACGGCGCTGGCGGCCTGCTGGCGGGCGGAGGCGGGGCTACGGCACCGCTGTGACGGGGCGGCGCCGGGGCCGGGACGCCGCGCGGGCGCTGCTGCAGCGAGTCCTGCTGCGCCAGCAGGCTGGCGACGGGAGAGAGACCTTCTGCCGTCAGGGGCTTGAAGGCGGAGGTGCCGTAGGTGGTGGCCGCCAGCGAGGGGTCGGCGGAGTCGGCGTAGGGGCTTGGCGCAGGGCCGGCCGGAGGTGGGGGGCGGGATGGGGTGGCGGGCCCCGGGGTGGTGGCCGGAGGAGGAGGGGCGGAGGAGGTGTCCATGGGGGTCGCGGAGGGGGGAGGGCGGGCGGGAGGAGAGGGGGAGCGCCGTTTCCCCTGGCCGACGGTCGGTTCGACCTCCGGCGGGCCGTCTGCCTGGCGCTTCTTGCCTGCTAACGAGGCGGGAGGGGGCCCAGAGGGAGGGGGCCTAGAGGGGGCGGCGCCAGGAGGGAGGGAGGCGGGGAGCACCAGACGAGGTCGCTCTACCTTTGGAGCTGAACCAGCAGACTCCGCAGGGATCTGGGACGAAAGCCCAGGAAAAACCGGCTGTGCCGGAAGAGCTGGCTGGAGAGGGGAGGCTGCCGCCCCAGAGAAGAGAGGAGGGAGCGCAGAGGGCGCGGGAGGAGCTGGTGCCTGTTGCACCGGCTGCGGAGCAAACAGCACCTGGGCTTGGGGCGGAGCCACCATCACCACAGGCGCTGCTTGCTGAGGAGCGGCAACAGACGAAGGCTGCAGCTGCCCAAAGACCGAGGGGCCGGCGGCAACAGCGGGACCAGCCTGCTGTCCCATCCGCAACGGCCGGAATTGGGTTTCGAACATGCCTTGCGCCGGCGCAAAGGACATGAACTGCTGCAGGGGGAGACTCTGCGGCGGAGGCGGCGGAGGGGCGGCGGAGGCGGAGGGGCGGGGTGGAGGGATGCCGATGGGTCTCGGCCAGCCGAAGACCGGCAGACAGGACCTCACCCGCTGGGTCCGGATCAGCTTTCCGAAAACGGGGGACTGCCGCACCGGGATTTCGAACCGGGCCGGGACGAAGGGGGCCAGAGGGGGGGCGCGCCCGGTGTCCTTCAGGTGCTGGACAAGACGCTCAGCGTACGTGCCATACCGATAGACATCCAGGCGTGCCTCTCTGGCCCGCTTCTGCTGCTGCTCGAGGAGGAGACGGGCGCGCAGGTTGGCGTAGTCCTCCTGAGCGCGGCCCTGGAGGCTGGGAGTTCGTGGTGGAGGAGACCAGCTCCATTCGGTCGGGGCGGGAGGGGCGGGAGCCGGGACTGGTGATGGCGGCGCAGGGAAGGGGTACCCTCCCTCCGGGGGATGCGGGTTCGCATTGGCCTTGTCAAGGGCGGCTTGCAACTGATGCCTGGTCCAGCAAGCGTACAGCCCACCACCCACCCAGAAAGGGAGGATGGCGGAAACCACGATCCCCACCATGGAGAGGAAGCGCCACAAGGCCGGAGAGGAGAGGACGAGGAGGACGGCGGCGAAGAAGGGTTGAAGCCTGGACAGGAGCTCGCCCGCGAGCTCGACTGCTAACAAAGAGAGGACGAAGATCCACATCCAGCCAGGGATGGGAGAGATGGTGGTCGTGATTGCTGGCATTGTGATGGTAGGTTTGATGTCGAGGGTTTTCGAAGGAAGAAAAGAGACGGAATGTTGGGCGCGGAAGGCCGTATAAGTATTTCCCAGTGACAATAGCAGGACTTGACTATATCCTATTGGCAGTCCAATGTATATTGTGTGTTGACTGCTGGATAGCGGGATAGCGGACTGAATGTTGTGGTATTGACTTCTTCTGTGTCAATAACAAGATATGAAGATTGTGCGGTATTGACTTCTTCCGTGACAATAAGAAGGGATGAAGATTGTTATTGGGAGTCCGATTGTATTGCAATACAGCAATAGATTCTGAGGGATCGAATATCGCAGACTGATTGTTGTGATATGGAGGTTGTGGTATTGAATTCTTCCGTCACAATGCGAACAGACGAAGATCTTTATTGGTATTCCTGATTGTATTGCGTAGAGCAATAGCTTCTGAGAGATATTGTCCTAGACGCCGTGGGTATTGAGTTCTGCAACAGTGATATCAGGCACAAGACCGAAGTATTGAGGTAGTCAGGTACGGGAGAAGTCGTGCAGTGAAAGGCGAGACTTGTTATGGTTATGTCATGGTATTTGGTTAGGATGGACAACACGTTGGCACGTGTGAAATCACATGAAAGAGGAAAGAAAAAGTAGAGTGAATGTGTGTTTGCACGTAAGAAATCTCGATTTGTACAAAAGGGTTTGGGTATCTCATGAATCTCACTACAACCTACGATACGCTCCACAGAACCATCCAAGCAAACGCCACGCTACCTCGTTATAGAACAATAATCGGGGGCCCCGCCACCGCGAACAATAAAACACAACAATGGCGGCCTGCCTCACCAGCGCCCCCCATGGTGTTGATACTGCCCCGGCACCGCCGTCGCACTCCGTCCCGGCACGTCATGCTGCGCACCATCATCCCCATAATCATCCAACAAATCGTCGTACGCGCCCTGCTCCGGTGGGGCCGTGACGCTGCGCTGGACCGGCATCGCTGGAGTGAAGTAGTCGTTCACCGGCGCACGGACCTCCATCGGGCTCGTCACCACTCGTTTCGGTTGCGGTGGGAGATTGAGGGCCGGCGCGGGAACTGGCGAGGTGCTGTGGAGGGCTGGGTTGAATGCGATGTAACCTCCAGCCTTTAGTGGTGAAGACGATTGGGGCACCATTTCGTAGCTTTGGGGCTCTGGGGCGGGAGTGTGGCGGCTGGTGGTGCTGAGACCGGTGCCGGTGCGTACGGGAGGTGAGAAGGGGCGGTGAAAACTTGTCTGTGTCATTTGTCTCTGTACGGGTTGCGCGAAGGAGTCTTGCGTATTTTGCCGCACCGGTTGGCTGAAAGTGTCTGCCGTGTTCTGGCGGACAGGAGGAGTGAAAGAACGGTTGTAAGAATCTTGGGTATTCTGCCGGACAGGAGGAGTGAAAGAACGGCCATAAGAGTCCTGAGTATTCTGGCGTATTGGCGGACCCATCGGACGCCCGAACGAGTCTTGGGTGTTCTGTCGCATTGGTGGTCCCATGTATCCATCATCGCGTTCACCAAACGAATCCTGCGTATCCGATCGCATCGGTGGTCTATAAGCTCTAGCCTGATTGTCTTCCCTCGAGATCGGGCTAACGCCCGACGGAGCCGGTGAACCGCGACCTTGTTCATAGCTGAAGGCAGTGTTTGAGCGCACGGGCAGTCTAGGTCCCATTCCCATTCCCATCCCAGACTGCGCTGTGCCAGGTCTTGTGATGGGTGGGTATGGTCGCTGAGAGCCTTGCGAATTGCCCGTCAGAGATCTGCCTGGAGGTGGTCTTGACGCGTATGAACCGTTTGAGGCTTGTCTGTCGAATGGAGGCATCCGCTGTGCCGGAGTTTGGGTACGGGTTTCAGTGTAACCCATATCTGTGGCATTGTCCAACAAGGGCGCATCGGAAGAGTAACTCCCGTTTGAGTAGTCGGAAGCCTTGGTGCCGAAACGTGATGGCATACCAGGGCGCTGAGAAGGTATACTGACATCTGGAAGGGTGGGTTGTCTCTGCATACCGTGGTTTTCGTTGCTCGTGGGTGGTCTTGAAGTGTATGGTGGCAGGGTAGTCTCAGTGTCCTGCCTGACCAGACCGAACGCAGATTTCTTGTCATCCTCCAGGTTTGGCGAGCCCAGTAGCGGGAGGGTTGGTTGACGGACAGGCTGCGAACCAACTTTGGCTGGTAGGTCACCCTTCTTCGCCGCTCTTGCCAATTCCTTTTGGCGTTTCTTCTCTGACTCCTCCAATGCTTTCTTCACCGTATTATCAACGATCCTCTCAAGTCTTCGATCAATCTTTCTCTTGCAATAGATGCTCAAACGACCGTCGCTCTGTGGGACGTAGTGCCATAAAAAGACAAGGTACAAGACGAGAGCGGTGAGCAAACCGAGTGCGGAAATGACCCAGATGACGAGGGTGAAAAGCATGGTGAACAAAACCACAGCTTGTTCCGGATTCGAATCGGCGAGTGTTTGGATGTTCTTGAAGAACTGTACCACTGAGGAGGTGTTGTCCGTGGCTGCGTGAGATCCGGTTGGTACGAGATCAGCCTTCATCACGGAGTACAACGTCAAAGCATTGACGACTTGACGAGGCCCCTCTGCAAGAATGACTCTTATTGCTCCTGTTATTCTGTTAGCAAATTTTCTTACACGGAACGATTGCAAAGCTTACCTTTGAACGCAAAGTATACAAACAGCGCAACATAATCCGCTCCCTTCTTACTCTTCGTCAACTGCGCAAAGACTAGAAATCTCTTCCAACCCTGAGGCCGCATACTTTGCAGCGTCACAGCCAAAGGATCCATATAGCTCTCAGCAACCCCTCCTCTTTTGATCACTCGAACAGCTCTCAACCACTCCCATGCGGCCAGTGCCCATGATATGAAAATGCATACTGCAAAGATCCACTTCGAGTATTTGAATGGTATTGCCGGCTCGATCTTAGAGGACCACTTGTCGTATGCAAGGAGGTTGACGGCCGTGAAGGTGTCGGCAGCATATACGGCCACTGCGATTATGGCGAGGATCCACAGCCAGACATAGGAGATCGGTGTCCAAGCGGATGTTGATTTGAAGTCTGAGAGTGTCTGTTCCATGTCAGCGAATTGCTCTGCCACCACAAGATTCTTGAATACCTACCACATAGTCCCATTTCTGCTGTTCCTCCACATCTCCCTTCTCTCTGTTTCCCAAACAGCCCATGTTGGCAGATTGATTATCTTTCTTCTATATTCCTCGGTCGCGAGGTATGAGCGCGCTCAGTCCAGCTGATGCGCTGCTGCTGTATTGTGCTGTCCCTATATGACCGCGCTTACGCGATCTCGTGCCTCCTGAATGCGCGAAGCTGTCGTAAAATGGTCGCGTCGAAGCTGCGCGAAGTGTTATCCTTGTAGAAGCCGTGAAGTCGATCTGCCCGCAGATCGTGTGTTGTCGTTCAGTTGCACTCGGGTATCTTAAAAGGAGCGAAAGTGAGCGTCAAAATGAGTGAATGGTGTCTTTTACGAGCCTAGAATGGCTGGGTTGTTGGCGTGGGCTGGAATGCGAATGCGAACTATCAACGGTCTTGTTCGCCGTTGCGCCAGGCCGTTGTTATCCCTGATTCTCCTTACAATGGGGCAACAATGGGCCGTCAATCGTGATAGAGAGCGTGTGAATGAGAGGCACGTCAGCGGCTAGGACAGTCTTTGTCAAAGAGTGACAATAGCGTTATGCCATGGTCTCCGGTGCAATATGGGAGCCGGCGGCTTTGTGTAAAGGAGGTGATGGCGCTGGACAAAGACCGTTGGATACCAAACGGTTGGGCTGGCAAGGAATGTGTGGGCACAACGGCAGAGGAAGATGCGGCGTCAAAGTGCCGCTGGTACTGTAGAGGCAGGATAGCCAGAGAGGCTTGTGCAAGAGGTGGTTGTCCTACCTAACGTTACTCCTGGCCCGCCCGCACAGTATCTTGATACGCATGGGGCGCGTTTCATCTACGCGCGCCAATTCCTCCCGAGCCAATGACAACGCAGCGCCTCGACTTCAGAAACACCGTCACGTGTATCATATAGGACTTCAAGATCTCACGTAAAAGTATCATACGCCCGTTGTAACGAGGTATCACATATGCTGCAAATTTTAGAAATCTATGAAACGCCGACTGCCAATATCATATACATGCTACGCTTTTACAGCTCATCGTGTTCAGATGGCTCGTCGTCGTAGTCTGGCATGCCTCCGGCACCACTGCCGCCGTAAAGCTTGCTAGTGATTGGGTAGGCGACGTTGCTCAGCTTCTCCTTCTGCTCATCGAAGTCCTCAGCAGTAGCTGTGGCACCGTTCTCGTCGATCCAGTCCTGGGCCTCCTTGACGGCTTCGAGGATCTGATATTCATTAGTACAAGCTTTATCACTTTTGAGGAGATGGTTCAACTTACAGCTTCCCTGTCCTCCTCGTCAATCTTGCCACCAAGACCTTCCTCGTCGTTGACCTGGTTCTTCAAAGAGAAGGCGTAGTTCTCGAAGCCGTTACGGGATTCAATGCGCTCACGGGTAGCCTTGTCCTCGTCGGCGTACTTCTCAGCATCGGCGACCATACGCTCAATCTCCTCGGTGCTCAAGCGGCCCTTGTCGTTGGTAATGGTGATAGACTCCTCTTTTCCGGTGCCCTTATCAGCAGCGCTGACCTTGAGAATTCCGTTCGCATCGAGAGTGAAGGTAACCTCAATCTGTGGAACACCTCTTGGTGCTGGCGGAATGTTTGAGAGCTCGAACTTTCCGAGAAGGTTGTTGTCCTTAGTCATAGAACGTTCACCTTCGTAGACCTGAATCAAAACCACAGGCTGGTTGTCGGCAGCCGTAGAAAAGATCTGAGACTTCTTGGTAGGAATGGTAGTACCACGCTTAATCAGATGGGTCATGACACCACCAGTGGTCTCAATACCCAGGGTAAGAGGGTTGACATCCATGAGAACGAGGCCACCAGCTGCCTCCTCGCCGGAGAGAATACCACCCTGAACAGCAGCACCGTAAGCGACAGCCTCATCTGGGTTGATGCCCTTGCTGGCCTTCTTTCCGAAGAACTCCTCGAGCATCTGCTGAACCTTGGGGATACGAGTGGAACCACCGACAAGGACGATGTCGTCAATGTCGGTCTTCTTCATCTTCGCATCCTTCAGAACCTGCTCAACCGGCTTGAGGGTCTTCTTGAAGAGATCGTTGTTGAGCTCCTCGAACTTGGCCCTGGTCAGAGTCTCGGAGAAGTCGTTGCCATCGTGGAAAGCCTCGATTTCGATGCGGGTGCTCATCTGAGAGGAGAGCGTACGCTTGGCCTTCTCGACCTCGCGCTTGAGCTTACCCATAGTCTTGGCATTCTTGGTGATGTCCACGTTGTTCTTCTTGTTGTACAGCTTGGTGAAGTAGTCCATAACTCTCTGGTCGAAATCCTCACCACCAAGGTGAGTGTCACCAGCGGTAGCCTGGACTTCGAAAACACCTTCGTCAACAGTCAGGATGGACACATCGAAGGTACCACCACCGAGATCGTAGACGATGATCTGGCGCTCTTGGTCAGACTTGTCGAGGCCGTAGGCAAGAGCAGCGGCGGTTGGTTCGTTGACAACACGGAGAACGTTAAGACCGGCGATAGTACCAGCGTCCTTGGTGGCGGCACGCTGAGCATCGTTGAAGTAGGCTGGGACGGTAACGACGGCGTTTGTGACCTTCTCGCCAAGGTACGACTCGGCAACCTCCTTCATCTTTCCAAGGATCATAGAGCTGACCTCTTCTGGGGTGAAAACCTTCTCCTCACTGGAATTTGTGTTAGTCTGGTTCGCATCCGACGCAAAGTTGTGTGGAACGTACTTCTGAACCTCGACCTGGACGCGGGGCTGGCCGCTCTTGTCGACAACCTTGAATGGGAAGTGCTTAATATCACGTTGAACATCTCTGTCGTTGAACTTGCGTCCGATCAGACGCTTGATGTCGAAGATTGTCCTGTGTGGGTTGGAAGCGAACTGGTTCTTGGCTATAACACGTATGTCAGATATGTGTCCAAATCTCGTCTCTTGCGTCCCACGTACCTGCGTCTCCGACAAGTCTCTCCTCGTCGTTCCAGGCAACGTAAGATGGTGTGATACGGTTACCTTGGTCATTGACAAGGATCTCGACCTTGCCGCCCTTCATAATACCAACACAGGAGTAGGTGGTTCCGAGATCGATTCCGATAACTGTAGGAGTACGAGTCAGCTATTACTCGTATGCGCGATGGACATCCAGTGCCCATGTATATCATGCCGAAGCGTGGTCATACAAGGCTCCGGGATGCAGGATGTGCATACCTGGTCCGGTGGTCTGCGAGTCCTTCATAGGTGCTTGACCCTCCTCTTGCGCTCTAACAGTGGTGCCCATGAACACCATGGGGGCGAGAAGAACGAGGAGAAGATACATGACAGTGGTCCACGCAAAGCGTGACTCTGTTCTCGTTCGGCGAGCCATCTTGTGCTGAAGACGCTATTGCGCGTGTGAAATCCTGTAGTAGTACTGTAGCTGCCAGTCACTCGATAGACTTGGCTTCAATAAGACAAGGGTAGAGTGTCGTAAAGGTACAATCAAACTGCGTCGCCCTGAGTATGAGGGTCGCGAGATGATATAGGAGTGGTATGCAAGGAGAGAGACAGATCAGTGTCCACTCTTTAAGAAGTGATTGACGTTATGCCCAGCGTGGCATTTTCTAAGCTGCCATATCGACCACCTGTCATTTCGGAGTCCCGAGCTTCAGGGGATCGGCCAATCAGAAGCGCTTCCCCAACCTTATTCGCCGCTTCCGCCATTCAGCCTCAAACGCCGCTACTATTTCCG
The DNA here is from genome assembly GCA_024184665.2 of Zalaria obscura. Taxonomy (NCBI): domain Eukaryota; kingdom Fungi; phylum Ascomycota; class Dothideomycetes; order Dothideales; family Zalariaceae; genus Zalaria; species Zalaria obscura. Next base: position 749,936 of record JAMKPW020000042.1, read on the forward strand.
GCTAAGACAGGCATGTGAACACCTAGCATTCTTGCGATTTTGCAACGTATATCTATTCGCTGTGACTCGCACTCTTCTGTGGGATTCTTGGAATATTGCCATGAGTTACTATTCGTCAATCTTTCCATCCACAGCAACCGTGATCGATGGGCGTCGGTACTTGATACGTCGCCGAAGCTAACTGCCCGTTTCTCGAAGCTTCCCGCCATCTCCACGTTTGCGAGACATCATGACTGCGATCCTGTTCAATGTTATTTCGACTGACCTGCTTCAAATTGTTCATAGACATGAGTGGGGCTCTTTATGCTCAATGGAGGCGAAGCCAGATATCAGCAACCATGGTGTGGCAGAAAAGGCTACGTGTAGGTTGAGGAAGGGAGACAAACAGGTGAGAAAGGGCACATAAGGTAGCGACTGTATTCCCTTTCTGAAGATGCAGCAGGATCCGCACTATCAATCCTGCTCTTCACAATGTCCCGTTGCCAGCATCATCTGTAGAGAACCCATGAAGTCTCAGTTACCCTTCCACCGTTCATGATCCTTCGCACGCGTTGCCTCAACCTCACCACCCGCAGGATCTTCTTCTTCTCGTACCACCTTGAATGTCCACCTTGCCACTGATCTCAGTCCCGATATGTCGATGGACGTCTAGTACTGCTTATTAGGCGAGAAGAGGCGGCAGTGGCAATCTGTCCGCTTCACTAAGGTTGTTCACCCTTGGTTCCAGCCTCTTCCTCGACGGCCTCCTTGGTTATTGGGTCAGATGAACCCATAGCCGGATCTGACGTTTGTGCTGGTGTAGGGAGTGCGCCGAACCGCTGCGCCGTAGAAGGTAGTGCCGTAGAAGGCAGCGCTGTAGGAGGAAGCGCCGTAGAAGGCAGCGCCTCGGACTCGTCTATCGTCGCGATGCTTGCGCCCTGTTCTCTACCAACCTCACCAACATTAGTGCTAGGCTCTGGCACCTCTGGGGTATTCGCAAGCCACTCCTCTAGAGTTCGAAACTCTTCATCTGGCTCTAGCTTTTTGGCCGCATCCTCTTTTGCAGCCTCGAGGAGCTGCTTCGCCACTATTAACCGCCTTTCCATCTCTGCATTAGTATTGTCAGGCTCCCGCTCCCCTGCTATTACCGAGGCATGATAGCGATCGACAGCCCGCTAATATGTCTTAACGGCCTCTTAAGCGTGGACGAGATAGTCTTCGTCATACATTATAAGCATGGTATGCACTCCTACCCTGAGAATCAGGGGTAGTGTAGCATGTCGGAGAAGCTCGTAGGCAAGACGCGCCGCTTATTATGTGTCTCCGCTATTGAAAAAGACCAGCATCTATAGAAAGAGATTTCAGTTTCCCTATCACGCGATATAATGCCTCTTACTGCCCCAGTAGCCATGTAATGGAGTCGAGCATGTATAACAGAGGAGAAAAGCATAGTGGCATGATGACTCACCTGATCGTAGATGCCGTTAAACATCCTAGCCAAGTTTGAGGGCTCCTCATCTTCTTCCATATCGGTCCTGCCCGGTGTCGCTGGAGTTGCCATATCTTCGATCCTGGAGGCCCGTGAAGAGAAGGCGAACGGACTCTGGTCGTGTTTACGTGATCGGAGACGCGTTTGAAGTTGCGTAAAAGCTGGTAGGGGCTGGTGTTTCTGTTGGAAATACCTACCTTGGGTAACGAGGGGAAGCTGCAGGTACCTACACAGGCACTCGGTTCATATGAGAGTTGATGGAATCGAGACGAGATGATATATGCCGTCGGGGCAAGGTCAGCTACCTTACGGATCTGCTACACGACCTAGATATCCGTAGAAGGAGCTATGGGGTTTTCGTTATGACGGAGATTCACTTCAACCTTGGCCGAGCTGTAAACTTATTTTACACTGCCCGTCAAAGATGTATTCAGTCAGGATACAAGATTTTGATATTGCTCGCTTTTGCTCCATAATCTATCTACGTCTCAGGGAGATATGGCCCTGTTATACGCTTTCGAAGGCTCTCCTTAATACACAAAAGCAAAGCGCAGAGGGTAGGGGAGCAAAGCCGCCATGTCTGACATTTAAATGCAGATCAGTCAGAGCGGAGGGAAGGCGCCGAAGCGGAAGACCCCTTATAGGGTATACTGTGCTTGCCGCGAACGTTCCGTGTCGTTATCCTGATTGCATGAAATCAAAAGCAAAAGAAAAGCAGTATTGTCGTTGGTTATAATGAAAGCACCACCCGCAGAATCGTCTCCTTGTCGTACCACCATGAATGATGGCGGGCAATGTACACCCTCGAGCGCCAGATCCACGGCCACGACCACGAGCACCGCGTCCACGTCCACGCATGTCTTGGCCCGTGTAGCCAAAGCTACGAGCTCTACGGCCGCCACGAGAATGAGATCCCCGAGTGACGGCAGTGGAACCAGAACCTCCAGCAGATTCAGCGGAGCCGCTTCCAGCAGGCGCCTCAGGAGGTTGGGCAAAACCGCGTCCAGCAGAACCGCGTCCAGCAGGCGCCCCAGGAGGCCCACTAGAACCGTGTCCAGCAGAGCCTCCAGCAAGTCCAGCGGAGCCGCCTCCAGTAAGCGCCTCAGGAGGTTCAGCAACACCGCGTCCAGCAGAGCCGCGTCCAGCAGGCGCCCCAGGAGGTTGGGCAAAACCGCGTCCAGCAGGGGGCCCGGTAGGTACAGAAGAGCCGTGTCCAGCAGAGGCCGCAGGAGATACAAAAGAACCGCGCCCGGCAGGGGCACCGGGTGGTCCAGCGAAGCCGCGTCCAGCAGAGCTCTCAATAGGTCCAACAGAGCCTTCAGTTCGTCCGAAAGAAGTCCCAGTAGGTCCAGCAGAGCTTCCGCCAGCAAAGCCACCACCAAGGTCTCCTCGACCACCAGAGCCATGAGTGCTGGATCGACTGACACCAGAGCCCCAAACAGCTGTGAAGAGAGCCTCGGGCACTTTGCCAGATCCACTGCCACTACCATCGTCGTCGTCATCCTCTCCGTTATCTTCGTCGTGATCTTGTCTAGTGGCCGCGGCTCCCAGCTCAACTTCTGTGTCAAAGTCATTCATTTCCCGCACAACATTCTCGTCCAGTGCGACAACAAAGTCAGGATCAATATCATCGAGAATGTTTGGATCGAGGGCGAGGTTAACGTCATACCGAACGTTGCTGTCTGGCACGCCGACCGCTGTCCTTTTCGGATCGAAGTACTTTTCAGAGACATTCAGCTTTCCGGTCATTTCACGCAGCAAAGGGTAATGCCGCTCGGAATATTCTCCCTTGTACCAGTTTGAGGATTTCGTCTCGATGAGAATATTGTTCTTCTCATCTTTACGATCGCTCAACTTCGACGGGTTGGGCGACCACCCCGTCAACATAGCCCGCTTATGTACGCGATGAGCGACGGATACGCCTAGATGATGGCCGGCATATGGCGACATTGGGAGGTCCAGGAACTCCCTATATCTCGGGTTTGTTGCATTGCAGTGCTGGTAGATGAATTCGAGGAACAGAGTTTCGATAGTGTCCACCGTCGCCCAGTATCTGTTGCATGCGATCTCCATCCGGCGTAGTCGTTCTGAACAAAGCCTGAACCAACCGGCCCAACTCCAGTCAGGTGGCATCTCGTCAAGCCATATCCACGGTGCGCCGTCGTCTGCGCGTTCCAGCTTGATTCCAGCGATAGCTTCTATCTCTCTGACAATAGAGTCAAGGCGTTCCCGTATTTCGGGCTGCGTGTCCCATGGACACGTGACACCAGCCGGGAGTTTTTGCTTGCTGAATTTATAGAAATCCTTCTTCGGTGAATTTGGATCATCGACCGGCGCGCCTGCTATCCATTCGTCCTTGTCCTGCTGGACACGTTGCTTGTCCAGATCAGGCAGCTGCCTGATACGAGTCCTTTGCTGGAACGGGGTCTTGGATCGAACCTCGAACCTCAGATTGCTCAGTCGCATCATCTCACGCTTGTCTGCTTCACTGTGGCTACCATCTTGTTCCGTGCGCAAAACGTACCATTGAAGATCAGCGAGAAAAGCTGGAATAGCAACTCCCTTCAGCTTATTGTAAGCTGCAGCAGTGAGCATGATATTGCCCTCGCAGTGGTAGCCAATTGCCAAGCGGTCGGCTGAAATGTAATCTGAGTAGGGGAAGATGCCTTCGACGCTTGGGATCTGTGGATGCCCGTTCTCAAAGATCTGACCGTTGTTGTCTCTGATGGAGACATATTCCTGACGGTAGCCATCGTAGTAGACAAGTCCATCGCCGTCAGTGGGAATGCTGTCTCTCAGTTCTTTAACGGTCGCGCAGAATTTGGTCTGAACATGTGGGTCGTCCCATTTCTTTCCCGTACGCTGACACTCCGCCCTGAGGAGGTTCCTGAGGGCCCTTGTGCTGATCTTGTCGACAAGCCCAGATCCTTTGAGCTTGACTTCTTCGTCATAGCAGAAAGAGCAGATCTGCGTACCAAAAAGACTATCCTGACGACTTGCACAGACTGTAGCGCTGAGGCAGCGTCCACACGGATGAAGCTCCGTTTGCGATTGCTCTTCACTGCATTGGCATACGGAGGGAGGAAGAAGGCGGTCCAGAATTTGGGCGTTGACATCGTCGGCCACTCGGGCGCCCTCAATCCAAGCCTGAGTGACATCTCCTTGGGTGACATATGTGTACGTAATTGCACCGATGACGGGCAATAGCCATGATGCATCCAGAGTTCCGCGAATGCGAATAGCGCCCCAAGTGCCTGGTACAATCTGCTTTACAGCTTTCGTTATATTCACATCAATGACCCTCTCAGCGGATTTTGGCTGGATGAGGAACAAGCGCCTTTCGCCATAGATGTTCTTGGAGGCTTGAAACGGTCAGATGAGGTCTAGCTTCAAAGCAGAACAAAGGAGGGATGTGACAAACTTACTCTGTCGGTGCGCACCCACAGTGCGCATCCACGTATTCGCAATGTTATGCATGTCGGCAGATGTGCTGATCATATTTGTCATCCTCCAAGCTATGAATCTGCAGAGCCTCACGGCATTCTCATGAGCCTCCTTGGGATATCGTGACTTGTTAGCGAAATCAGCCGGTACAATTGAATCCCAAGACCTCGTGCCATCCTCTGCTAGGTTTGCAGGGACGATATCTATCTTGTGGCCACCCGTAAAATGTACGAATTCACAATACTGGGCCACCTCCGGTATGGTAGCATACCGTACTGAGCCGGGCGCGACGTCAACCGTAATCCGCTCAGTCAGGCCTGTGACCCGGTCAATGTAGGGGATGGTGACACGGTACTTGATCTTTTCGTATGGAGACTGATTGGCGGTGGGTCTCGGGGATGGAAGAAGCTTGCGGGCCTGTGGGTCGATCCGTAGGCGAGCTGCATGTAACATGCTTCTGCCGAGACCAACACTGTTCGTAGGATAGCGAATCGGCCAGCGATTCAGTATCTTGCAGAGCTCATCGCCGATCGCAGTCGCCATCTGTTTCTGATTCTGATCAACAAAGCCCCATGGTAGCCGGAATGTCCTCCTCTTGTCGAACAATGGCTGACTGCCCAAGTCTTCAATGTGGATCAACCAAGCGTGATTGTTCTTGGAAGTCGAACTGACACGACAGGCCCGACCTTCAATGGCAGGGACTTCAAACAGGGCGTCCAGGACGTCCGCAACTGGTTGATTGGTGGGTGCCTTCTTAACGTTAGGGACGTCGAATATGGTAGCGATGTTGTTGGTATTGCGGATGTGCTCCATGAGGCCGGATACGCGTCGCAAATTTGAGAGGTTCCTCATGCCCTCAATATATTCATCTGGCTCGGGCTCTTCAATATCTTGAGACATCATGTCACTCTCAGACTCATCGCTTTCGTCGAACCACCAGGTGTCGAGCTTGGCCAGGACAGAGTCGGGGAACCGCTGTTTCAGTACCGGTTCCTGTGCTTCAGGAAGAGCCTCGCTGTCAGAACTGATCACGGTGGTCTCTGTCTTTTTACGAGGTGGCTGTGCAGCGCCGGTGGTCGTGATAACATCGTCATCGTCTGAACCTTCCCCTTCCTGGGTCCTTGGTCGTTTCGACATGCTGAGTCTCGATATCCTACTGCAGTCTGTCCTTGTGTACGTCAAGATAAGTGCAGCTTGCTACTGTTGCACGACGATGTTAGTGTACTATACTAGGTTCCGAATCGGTCACCAAGCATACTTACCGGAATGAGCTGCGCCTGCGTGAGAACAACAGTAGCAGATGTTGCACGTACTGCCCACCGGTGTATGTGTGCTGCTAACAGAGGTCAGTAAGCGCTCTATAGCCGTAGTCCCTTGGACATACCGCAAGATGGCAAGTGAATGGTTCGATGAGGTTTAGAGTTGACGAGGTCTGTCTTTTGGGATGGCCCGGTACTTGTAGCCACTGACCCACGATGGGAATGCTCGATTGTCCTTTGATAGTTAGTCAAAGACTGGCGGCTGCAGAGAAGGCCATGCAGAAACTCAAAGAACGTGAGTAACAGAGTCTTACGTACAGGAAACATTCACTCGTTGGTGAATTAGACTGACGACATGCAGTCAACACCATTCACACATGGCAATTATCAGCTTTTCCGTCCCGTGCAAACGGGGAAGATTGATTGTGACACCAGCCATGCAGTTTGCCTCCCGGAATTGCGCGCTAGACAACAATTCACGCGTCAAAGGTGCAGAACTTCCCTGTTTACACAAACGATCACTTCGCAGCCAACCTCTTTCTTCTTTCTCATTCGACTCAATGATTGATTCATTTGCATATCTTGAAGCTGACTCTTGAACTTTTCTACCATCACCCTTGCGAGTAACGGGAGTCTCTGCAAAGATGTCATCAAGCGCCGCTGCTGAGGGACGGCCGTCTAACACCGCCATCGTGTATCTCAACCTCGCTAAGCAGGTCAGCTAAAATCCGGACTTGTGTTGCCGAAAAAGGGAACGCTAATGATGCCCGTCTAGGTGAAGGAATACTACCGCAATGGCGAGCTACAACGAGCAGAGACACTTGCTCACGACCTTCTAATGCGTGCGGACCTCCCTATCCTTTATCGGGCTCGTCTGCACCTTATACTAGCGACGTATGAGAATGAATCCCTCTGGCATGCCGAGCAAGCGGTCCTGTATTTCACGCAGACCATTGCTCGCAGCCAAGCTGCTATCGAGAGGGGTGACCGCGTACGTGGCGAGCGAGACGAGATCCTAGACAGCGACCTAGCTTTAGCAAAGGAGATGGTCCAGGACGCCGAAAATGAGAAAGCAGAAGCAGAAGGCGCCGAAGAGATGAACGAGCAGGAGGAGGAGGAGGGGGAACATAAGGAGGGAGAAGACGAGCTGGAGGGTGAGGAGGAGATGGGTCAGAGGAGCCCAACCAACCTCCTTCAAGATGTCAGCGAGGAAGAGACTCCGCTACCAGCTCCTTCTGGTCAGCGCCGGCGTAGGGGCACCGCACTGCCGACACCTGCGCCCACATCAGGACCAGCTGCACCCTCCTCCCCACAGACCGAACATGAGGATCGTCGCACGCTTGCCTCTACCCGTGCCAGGCGCCTATCTCGTGCACCAGACCGTTACGGGGCGTGATGCGGAGTTTTGCGCGCTCTACCTGGGCGCTCTGTCCTGGGCGCTCTGTTCTGGGCGTTCTGTGTGCCGGCGAAAAGGCTGCAGGCGTCTATATAAGCGTCGTGGCTAGGTGTTTAGGACTGGCGATTTCTGTAGCACCTTCCCAAACAGGTATCTTATCAGGCAATTTGACTCCACACGAAACATCCGCCGTAACAGTATCGTGATTGCTGTGTTTGTGCTCGCGGAATGCTCAAAAATACACGCATAGGTAGTCATCTGTACATCAATATCTACGTAGACACTCGGCGGAAAAATGACAGCGGCTCCGTGGCAGCTCCGTCCAATGATCAGCCGGAGATGAGCCGCTCCGTGGCAAAATTAGGTACCTACCTCTGTACAGGTATGTATACCTTACCCGATGGAATTCTATAGAACAGGCAATAGCTGGATATGATGTTCAATGGATACGTGAACGGGTGTTAACACAAGTGATCGAAAGGCTGTAACAATTCCTATGCATGCCACATGTGTATCTCCAACTCGCTAGAACTTGGACAACCAGCGACTACTCATGCGCGCATAGTCAAAGGTCTGGCTTTTGCTCCATGTAAGCATTATTGATAGAAGATAGGTCCTGCAATATGTGCCAGATGTAGACTATGACTGTTCCCTTTCTTGCTCTCGTTTCAGAGCTGCTGGGCTGCCTACATGCACATGGAATTGTATTCACAGTCAGTTTTGCGCACCCTTTATCGTCAAACCTGATATGAAGACGTGGTTGATTCCATAATCTAGTGGATAGTTTCTTTCCACACAAAGTCATATTTTCTAGCCCTGTGTACATTGCGTCGGCTACCTGTATAGTTTTATCCGTTAACGTGGTCTACAGAAATGCTATCCCACGTGTAGATTGGCGTGGGCATTGTTATCTGTAAGCATCGCTTCTATGCTTTCGGAAGGTACGATATTCTGTGCTCTTGAAGCCTATGAACTTCACCTCACCTCACGGCCCTCGTGCCGATTTCTGAATACTTGACCATCCTTCGCATTGCTGTCTTAGTACTTGTGATCTCCGCAACCTTCGTGGTCACTGCAACCCTGCCAATCATCTTGAAGTGCAAATGTCGATCGTCAGTGGAAGGCTTCCCGTTGCTGAGAAAGGATATTGGAGGAAAGGGAAGTTCCTCGAACATGCCACGCATTCAGTCGTCCATACGCCATATCCATAACATCGACGGCACCGATACTGTTACAGAGCCATCATCCACAGGTAAACGAGTCATTGGCTTCCTGGCGACCTTTCCAGTGTACTTTTGCTCGAGATGGGACGCATAACGTGCTAAAGAGCTCAGACTTTTCTCATTTGATGAGGCACTCAGTGGCTGTCTCGACCTAGATAGCACCTCCAGCGCAAGCGCTGATACACGGCACACTCTCAAGCAGTGAGCAGGCACAAGACTGCGTGTCAGATAGGTACGTGTTCCGGTTCGAAACCAGGTCCTCGACCGCAGGTCGATGCCCTGGAGCAGCACGAAGTGCTGCGTAATTTTCAATACAAGCCTTATATGCACTCCCAACACTCCAAATCTTCAACAATAACTCGTTCTAAGCAGGGCGCTTGGTCAAGGGGATGATTTTCGTTGAGCACTACTAACGTCAGGTGGAAGGATCGTACTAGGAGCCAGGAGCAGAGCCGTAAGTGATTTCGACTGTTCATTCCACTTCAGATATGCAAGAGTGCACATATTGAAAATACAATCACATTTCTTTTCCCTCAACGATGCATCAGAGTGTTCGCGAGAATGGAAAAGGCGGGCTACTTGGTGCTCGTCGGCTGCGGTCCGCGAAGCTGACTCGACGAAGCTTGCCCACCACCAACCATCACCCCCCTACCGCCCAACTCGGCCGCATCCTTCTCTCCCAACGCTCGACCGGAGGTCGAGTTCGTTAGAGCAGCGCGTAGCGCTGCGGCTGGGTATGATTTTCGCTTCGCATCATCTGAACAAGGTGAATCGGACTTGTGAAAATTCGTGGGGTGAGTCCGTAAGGGCTCGGGGGAAGCAAAATGGTCTTCCTGCCCTCGCCGACACCAGGGAATGGGTAAAAAAGATAACCAGCTGCTGGACGCTGTGGGAATTGAACTGTTTCATTGTTAGTATGCTGGAATGCTGCTGGAATGATTGATTTGACTCACCCCACGACCTTTCACAAGTCCGATTCACCTTGTTCAGATGATGCGAAGCGAAAATCATACCCCTAGACCAAGCGCCCTGCTTAGAACGAGTTATTGTTGAAGATTTGGAGTGTTGGGAGTGCATATAAGGCTTGTATTGAGTGGTGGGGGGCCAAAAACGGCAATTTGCGGTTTTCGAAGCCAAGTGGGGCGAGCAACGCCCCCCTCGGCCCCCGAAGCCTTTGTCTCGCATCAAAGGGTCTCGGGGAACATCACAGCAACGAGCTGGGCAAGCTAGGGAAGCAAGATATCGCTCACATCACATTTGGAGGCTGTGGGTGGCTACCAGGGGATTCGACGCCCACTCAGCCGTTCTAGCACAACCAACACACGATCTCTTGTCTGGAAACAAGTGACAGGACTTGCATCATCCTCGGCATTATTCTAGATAATTGGAGTCCTCCCCTGGCATCTCGTCCGGACAAAATCCAACGCCTACAGCACGACGCTGGTGCGGATTCTCAGACTCGACATGCAGCAATACCAACGCCGCATATGCGGCGTTCACACTGCTCAAGCGGCATGGCATATCCGGCCATAGCACGCACTCGGACGGCCTGACTAGACTGTACTCTATTCGCGTCCAAATCCGCTCCTCGAGAGGACGTACGCGGCCGCACCACCCCGGTCCTGGCACGCGATGCAGTGCAGACGCGGCCAACAGAATTTATAGCAGCTATCAGTACCCAAAACTGCGCTGAGTGAGAGTATATCTACAGAATGAAACACCTGCTTCAGGCGGTGATGATCGACGAAGGATTGGTCGATCGCCAATCCCTGGTCGAACGCCGAATTCCGGTGCGGGACAGTCTTCATGAATCTATCTGCCTGACGCACAACCTGCGGATATGCTGGAGACTACCTTACAATCATTATACTCGTTCGCCTAATATAAAGAGACCGTTCACTCGTGGTCGAGTATTTATACCACGACTCTCATCGTTGCGTCCATTGTTAAGAAAGCCCGCGCGACCCCGCCTTGTTTCGGCTGCACCAGGCATTGATAGCTATCACATTACTATTTCAACACCAAACATCGACAATTTCCTGTCATGCAGCTGCTAGCTCGCCTGTCCAGCATTCTGCCCGTTATACGGGCAGGTGCATCTGGTACTCAAGCGATCCTAAATGATGTCTCCACCTACTCGCCTCTGGATCCCTCCGCAGACCAGTATGTGGAAGGCCTAATGAAAGAATGGCATACACCAGGCCTTGCCATTGCAGTGATACATGAAGATAAGACCTGGGCCAAGGTATCAAATTGGACTTCCTCCTTCCCTCGAACCCAGTGTATCTTCGTCACTCCTCCATCACTATCAAAGACACTATAAGAACCAACCATTGAGTACATGTCTCGGATCAAGGATATTGCCTTTGTCTTCAATCTCAATATTGCCCAGTCTTGTGATCTATGGATGTAAAAACCATATCCTGACACATATCCAGGGTTACGGTTACGCAACACTTCCAAACGATACGGAGGATGAGGTAGACATCACACCGCATTCTCTTTTCTATGTCGGCAGCACGACCAAATCATTCATTGCAGCTACAATTTCTCTGATCGTTGATAACAGCAGCAACGATATAGACTGGACTACTCCGTTACACAAGATTGCCCCCAATGATTTCGTTTTGGAGGACGATTATCTGACAACCCACATCACCTTTGAAGATGCCCTCTCACATCGTACTGGTATGCCTCGCCACGATTTCACTTGGCTCTTTTCAGACCCATCCTGGCAGGAGATGGTTCGCGACCTACGCCACCTCCCCATCAGCGCTCCATTCCGAACAACGTGGCAGTACTGCAATCTGATGTATCACACCGTAACCTACATGATTCAGGTCATCACAGGTACATGGACTGGCGATGTACTTCAGAAATACCTTTGGGACCCCCTTGGCATGAACGAGACTTATTTTGGACTTCCCGAAGCAATGAAATGTCAAGATGAAAATTCAGCCTGCAATTTGGCTGTGGGTTATGTCTGGAACAACGAATCCTCGACTTACGAGTCCGTACCATGGGAGGATATGCCACCCCCAAACGGTGCAGGAGGAATTGTCTCGAATGTCATGGACTTCACCAAATGGATTCGTGTGTTGATGAATGAGGACGGTCCCATCTCCAAAGCTTCGCACACTGCGATGAAATACCCACATTCAATTGAGGAGGCAAAAAGCTACCCATTCACTGGACCTACGTGGTATGGATTCGGGATATTCGGAGCGTATTACCGTGGGCACCTCGTATACTTTCACAATGGCCAGATTGGAGGATATGTGGCTCGGATGACATGGATTCCTGATCTCAAATGGGGAGTGGCAACTATGCAAAACGCAGCCAACTTGGCACAGGATGTGTTGACACATAAGCTCATCGATGACTTCCTTGAGACACCCGAGAATGAAAGGGCGAAGATGAATGAGTAGTGAGTTACCCTTTCCGAGACTGATATGACACCCGCTGACTGAGATTTTCAGCTACCGAAATCTAACAGAAGAAGGGTATAGGCAAGTCGCCGCTGCCCCAAAAGAACTCTTCCCAAATGCTAGCTCCATTCCTATCCAGCCTGCACTTCCGCTACAAAGCTACGAAGGCGTCTATCACCATCCAGCATACAGAAGTGTCAATGTCAGCATGGAGCCTCCCGAAGGCGTCACGCCGCTACCATCCTCCATTGAGCACCCATCTGGTAGCGCGGCGTTACCATTATACATTACCTCCACAGGGAAGAGTTTCCTGAACATCCTGCTTACCATGCGTCATGTAAGCGCAGAATATTGGCTGGTGGAATTTCGTCAGCATCAGCGTGACAAGCGGATGCCTGATGGGGTAATAAAGGGGAAGTTCGAGGTTGGCGTAGACGGTAGGGCGGAAAGATTGCTCGTTGTTGCCGATCCGTTAGTAAAAGGGAAGAAAGGGTGGATAGTTTTCGAGAGGATATGATGATCTCGGACTACGATTTATGAAATTGGAGGGAAGCAAAGGCCGATTTTTTATATTCGTTGTCACACGCTGCTGCGTACACATGATAATCAGACTACATATCTGATAAGATCAAGTCAATTCTCGTATTTCTCCAGAGTGTTAACAACCCAAAAGGCGACAAGCATTCTTCCTATCTTCCTATCTTCTAGATCGAACAGGGAAGATGCCTGGAACCTTTCTAGTGTATATCTCGGCTCGCTTAAAAAGATCGCATGTCGCGTGAACAATTTCCCGATTTCGGAAGCTAGCGAGCCAAGATCTAAATTCGTCCCCACTCCGAACAACACCACACGTCCACACCCGGTCGAGGCTTGAGATAGTACATCTGGACGAGTCAGTACAAGATCGCACATCCTCAACAAAGGTATGAATGCAACAGCTTTCAGAAGCTTATATCACGATGAAGTCGAATAGCTGTATTGCGTGGTCGCCGGACAGGCGTGAGCAGCTCTAGGCTTCGCCAGAACTATCACAATCCTGCGTCCAACGGTCTTCCCCTCTAGAAGACCTTCAATCTACTACGCCGCTCGGACCTACAACTCAACGGCAATACTAATGGAGGATACCGCCAGCGGCGCCCACGAAGGTTGAAGCGCCCACGAAGATTGTTCCAAACCGAGGCACACTTGTCCTATCCCGCGGTATAGCCCTACACTCTAGTCGCTTTCGGACTGGCTTTCGGAATGAACCCTTCTTTCCAACGATAGCTCATTCATGAACTACACGCTACGGACAAGGTAAGTACCACCAGAGTATAGCCGTTAAAGATGGCCGCGCAAGTCAGGAACTACCCAAAACACTTGATGTAGATCTGTGGTTCTTCCTTTGCTTCGGACTCTATTACTCTCCGGTGTACCCGCTTTTCATATACAGGTCTTCTGAGACCATTCTGATTTATTGAGACGCCGAATTTCGCCTCGTCCTTTCATTCTTGCGAACATGTTTGGATTCGCTCTTGCGGCCTTTGGGCTGCCTCTGCTCGGCCTTGTCGCTGCCGACCATGCCATCTACACGGATTCGAACTACCAAGAGATGGCATATGGCCTTTACCCAAACCAGAACTACACCTCCAATCCGGACGTGAACTCGCCAATCTTTCAAGTAAACACGAATGCAACCGACGATGCGCAGCTGGCATCCCATGTCTTCATTTCTCCTCGTGGAACCGCTGTCAGCGCCGTGGACAATGGTGTCGCACCAATGATCTTCGATAGCTCAGATCTTTCTCTTGTCTGGGCAAACAGCTCGTACGGTCAAACATTCGGTATCCGCGTACAGGAGTACAAGAACGAAAACTACATCACATTCTGGTCTGGAAAGCCTCAAAGTCAGGGGTATGGACGTGGTTACTATATCATGCTGGACTCATCTTACAACATCGCCTACAATCTCACGGCAAAGAATGTCTCCGTTTTGGGTGACATGCACGAGTTCCAGCTCACTGATGCCGGCACAGCTCTCATCACAGTATATGAGCCAATGAGCTACAATCTGACCTCCTACGGTATCGAAGATGGCTGGATTGTTACCTCGATCTTCCAGGAAATTGACATCGCTACCAACGACCTCATCTTCTCCTGGAGCTCCATCGACTACTTCAACACCACCACCTCCTACGCCGATCCCGGTAGCACGGGCGACGCCGAAGACAATCCATACGACTACTTCCACATCAACAGCATCGAGAAGGACTCCGAGGGAAACTACCTCATCAGTTCCCGTCACTGCCACATGATAACCTACATCAACGGCACAGACGGAACCCCGATCTGGACTCTCGGAGGCAAGCTCAACGACTTCGAGGACCTGAGCGACGGCAACGCGACCAACTTCGCCTGGCAGCACGACGCGCGCTGGTACGGCAACTCCAACACCGTCCTGACCGTCTTCGACAACGGAGCCGCGGACTGGGTAGACACGGAGAACGCGACGCGCGGTCTACGCCTCGAACTCGACTACGACGCCATGACTGTGACGCTGCAGCAGGACTACCTGTCCCCAGACGGCATCCTCTCAGAGAGCCAGGGCTCCGTCCAACCACTGGACAACGGCAACGTGTTCATGGGCTACGGCAACAACGCGGCATTCACCGAGTACAAGCACGACGGAACCGTGGTCTGGGACGTGCAGTTCGGCATCATCGGCAACGCGAGCGTGCAGAGCTACCGCGCGTACAAGATGAACTGGACCGCGTACCCGGCCTGGGATCCGAGTATTGCGTCCAAGGATGGCAGCGTGTATGTCAGCTGGAATGGCGCGACTGAGGTTAAGAGCTGGGCGCTGTTGGCGAGTAACGAGACGATGAAGTTGAATAACGCGACGGATTTGTGGAAGGAGGTGACGAGGGATGGGTTTGAGACCAGCGTGGATGTCGAGGGTCAGTACAAGTACGTCAGGGCCGCGGCGCTGGATTCGAAGGGAAACGTTTTGGGTGCTTCGGATGTGGTCGAGGTTAAGATTGGCAATGTCACGTCTGCGAGTGGGAATGTTACGTTGAGTTCGAGCTCCACGACATCCAGCGGCTCCGGCGCCCAGCAGAACGCACTCCCTTCTGCGACTTCCACAGCTGCTTCGAGTAGCGCAACCAGCACACAGACTGGAGCAGCTAGTTTGACGAAGGCGCCGATTGCGCTATGCGTAGCTGCCGTGGGTATGCTATTCTTCGCCGGGCTTTAAGAGACGGCTGAAATGCTCACTAAAGAGCAATAATGTTTAATGCGGAGGAACAAGCATGGATGGGATGAAAAAGTTGATATTAACCGTTTGACGCTGCCGTCTTCGACACGGCAGACTATAAGATACCCTTTCGTAACACATTCTCGTACTAAAGCGAACCCCTCTCTGTTCACATCAAGCTTAGGACCGCTTGAGTACCTAGGCATCCCAGTTGTTGTGGTTGTCACGTCGCCAAAAAAGATCAGTCGGGGAGATTAGGCGCCATAGTGTTCCACTATACGTTGCCAGTGACCACATACAGGCTTCCTCTAGGGTAACATGACATGAAAAGTGAAAGTTATCTTATGATGATGTTTTTAGAGATGCTTCCTGTGCTCAGAGCAGGCTCCACTCTTATGCATCGCTGTACAAAGAGTCATATTGAAAATATATCAGAACTCTCTATACTCATGGTCGGATGGTGTAGTGGTTATCACGTCTCCTTTACATAGCGGATTCTTCCGGATATGTGCGGAGAATGTCGGGGGTTCAAATCCCCCTCTGATCAAATTCTTTTTTGCTTTTCTGTAGCAACTTTGGGACTCTGCCAGGTGTAAAACCAGTCACATGTACTGTAGTGCTCGCAGCTTTCCTTCTACGAAAAGCACTACGCTCATGCCCTGCAGATGTGTCGGAATATCTTTTGCTGCATCGAAACGTCCCTATGTTCCTGGCTAGCTCGAGATTGCCCGGACGGGTTGAGGGGCCGATCGTCGAGCTTCCTCCGCATTCCTGAATCCTACCAATCAGCGTCAGGCTGTTCCTAACATCAACCTCGACTAACGTCATCAGCATCGCGCCTGTTCGGAGTCAAACGCTTACTGTTCCCTTCTACACGTCCCTAGCAACATACATACTCACATCTTGACATCTCCTTACATCTAAGCTCAAACAATACGAACAAAATGGCAGGCATCTCATCCACCGAGTAAGTGAACCAACCACAAACCCTAGCAACACCACAAAGCTTCCCAGATCTCGCCATCCCCCTCCACCTCGAGATTCAGATCCTCCAATAACAGCAACTCAAATGTCACCATGACCACACACTGACATACCAACCCAGTCACCCCTACCACCCAGCAACAGTGCACTGGCCTCTAGCCTTCCTAACCGCCTCCTACGGCCTCGACGCCCTACACCCAATCCTCCCATCGCTCCCAAAGATCCTCACCAACCACCTGCCGGCTTCGGCCGAGCTGTCGCGGATCTCCTACTACGCGCTCTCCGTCGGCCTGCTCACCGCCCTCCCCTCGATCGCAACAGGCGTGCCGCAAATGCTCAAGATGATCAAGTCCCAAGGTGTCTACGAGCAGGACGGCAAGACGATCAAGCCAAAGGTCAAGAGCGTGGTCGTGCACGCTTTGCTCAACGACATCATCGTGGCCGGGAGCGCATACTCCTGGTGGTGCAGGCGGCAGGCCAGCAGTGTGGGGATGCTCAAGGAGGGGTTGAACCCGGTTGCGTACGAGCCGGCGGGCTGGATGGTCGCGCTCAGTGTGGTGTTTGGGGGCTTGATTCTTTTCGCGGCGAATATTGGGGGTACCCTTGTCTACAACTATGGCATGGGCGTGGGTATCGGCAAGAAGGGCAAGTCTTCGTGAACTAGGCGATTGGAGAGGGTACTACGAGTGGGCTAGATAAGCTTGAAATGGAAAGAGTGGATTCTGTTTCGGGTGAGGTATGTGTTACAAAAGGGTATCTTGTAGTCTGCCATATCAAAGACGGCAGCGTCAAACGGTCAATATCAGCGCCATGTATACGTAAAGTGCTAGTGGTACTTGCGGCCGCAGAACTAGCAGACCCTGCTAGCGCCGGTCAGCGATATGATAGGAATGGATGGAAGCTATGCACATACCCGGGAAAGCTCGACCTGGTGGTCATGTAGGTACGGGTCCTCCAGACAGAGCCGCTAGAAGCCATTCATTAGCAAGCAGGTTATATTGACAGAGCAAGATCCAATCTTACCATGGCCACGGTCAGGGCTAACGGTGGTACTCAGAGCCTGCATCTCTGCTAAGGCTACCTCATCAACTTCACCATGGCTAAGCTCCTCGACTTCGTCGTCCTCGAGTCTATATTCTCCAGCGTTATGATGGCTGGCTTGGGCGAACTGAAGGGCATCATCTTTTGCGATAAACCGTACTTCGAGTGCCTGTTGGTTGAAGTGGTCGCTTGAGATCTCGATCTGGTCTGCCATTTCATGCAGTTCCGGATAATATTCCTCATCGTACTCAAATTTGTAGACATTGGACGTCCATGTCTCAATAAGTATGTTGTTTCGAGCCTCATCGCGGTCATCGAGCGATGTAGGGTTCGACCTCCAGCCGGTCCGCATAGCTTGCTTATGACGGCGATGACCTACAGAGAGGTTGCATGGGTGACGGAGGTATACAGTAAGTGGTAAGCCGAGGAAGTCTTCGTACTGCTTTTCGTCGGAGCAGTACTGGTAAACGATCTCGAGGAATAGGGTCGTCTCGGTATCCTCTGTCGACCAGTACTTGTTACATTCCAGCTTCATGCGCTGTAAACGCTCGGCGCATAATCTAAACCACATGCACCAACCCCATCCTTCGGGCATAGTATCCACAGTGCCGATCCACGGTGCACCATCGCCGGCGCGTGGAAGTGTCATTTTGAACTTGAGCTCAATCTGACCCACGATATGTAGTAGGATGGAAATCTCTTCCTGGTCCCAAGGAGAGACATTACCTGCTGGTCTGAGAATGATCCTCCGACTGAAACCCTGCCTCCATGGCCCATCAGGGTCGTCCACTGGCACGCCGAGCTTAAATTCCGCGATGTCTTGCTCTACGCGGTCTGCGTCTACGGCGGCATTCGACAAGCGTGCCGATTGCTTGAACGGGACTTTGCAGCGAACCTCGTGGCGCTTGTCGAGCGTCTTGAGCAGCTCGCGTCTATCGTCAGCGGTCTTCTTCGTCGTCCTGAACTGTTGGATATCGCTAAGTACGGCCGGCAATGAAGTGAACTTGAATCGATTGATAGCCGCCGCGGTAATTATGACATTGTTTGCGCAGTGGTATCGGAGCTGCCAACATTGCTCGTGTTCGTTCCAGTATGGCACGTAGGGAAATACGGCCTCGACACTCGGGATCTGGGGGTGGCCATTGGGCAAGATCTCCCCAGATGCGCCTCGAATCTTGATCTGCTTCTGGCGGTAACCATCAATGTAAGAGTCGATACCTGTGATAGACTCGTTGAGCTTTTTGAGAGCACCGTCGAAAACAGCTTGGTTGGCCGGGCTTTCGAAGAGCTGATTCATCTGACGACACTCATGTCTGAGACAATGTCGAAGTCGGCTCTCGATTATGCTCCCAACAAGTCCAGGCCCACCCTTTTGCTGTTCGATGTTCTGGCAAAACTTGCAAATCATCGCACCAAGACGGCTCATGGTTCGTGAGCTGCATAAAGTGGGTCTCAAACAGCGACCACATGCGTGCAGTACCCGCGTGGCCTCAGCCTCGTCGCAAAAGCAGGCATTGCTAGGCGGGTTGTGGGCAAGGATCTGTGCGTTGACAATGTCGGCAATTTCTGCACCTGCAATGAAAGCCTGCTTGGCATCTCCGGTATCGATGAAGGTTTTAATCAGAGCAGAGCAGACAGGTTGAGTCCATGCAACGTTGAGTGAGCCGCGAATGTTGATAGTTGGCCATTCACGGCCTTTAAGAGGGTTGTCCTCTTGCACGGACGTGGATGCACTTATCCTAATAATGCGTGAGGCTCTCGTCGGCCAAATAGCGTATAAAGGACGATCGTTGTAGATCCCATAGTATGCTGATCGCACACAATCAGTAGGAGTTGAATGGGGGAAGGATCGATTGCTTACTTTGAGCTTTCCCAACGAGAACTTGTTGCCAGCATTGGCGAAGCCTGTTCAGATCTTGTTTCGTCGTAATCATGTCCGAAAGTCGGAAGGAGAGGAAACGTGCAAACTTGGCCGCTTGAGCATGTGCTTCATATGGAAGGCTGGAATTGGTCCCAATGTCGGGATCGACTCCGCTTGGCCAGACCTCGTCTCCGGCCGCGTTGAGCTCTTTTTCCTTAGGTGTCATTTTCCCGCCTCCAGTGAATTCCACGAATTTAAACCTGTCTGGTACCTCTGGTATGTCAGCACCCATCACCGTCGCTGGCCACACGTCTAGGTCCGCGCTGCCAAACGCCCCTGTGTTCGCGTCAACGAAGGGTATGTTGACTTTGTACTTTATGTATTCCTTGTGGGATGGCCCATGGTCTGCAGTCGGGCTCGGCCAAGGAATGTAGCGGAATGTACCTCTTCCGGATCGCAGAAGGGCAGCATGAGTCATGAGTCTGCCTAGACCACCTATATTTTTAGGTAGGGGCAGCGGCCAGCGATTGAGTAAATCTTTCAGAGCTGTTACCACTTGATCTGCGGCGTCAGTGTCTTCCTTGGGAACGAATGTGTAAGGAAGCCCCATTCTCTTGGTTTCCTTTGTGACTGTAGAGCTTGTTCCACCAATTGTATCCTTGATGGTGATTTTAAACGTCCAGTAGTCTTTTCCTGTCTCTCTCAACTTGACACAGGAGCAGGACCTGCCGGCCCGTGGCGGCAGGTCAAAAACGGTGGATATTAGCCTTTCCTGCGCGTCTGGGGTATAATTCGCTTTTTCGAGAATCTGCAATCCTTCCAATGCCGTCTGGATGCGATTGAGGTTCGACAAGTCTCTCTGACCTGTATTGCCCACGGCGATATGGATCTGCTCGGCTGACTCCACATCTGTGAAGCTGTGCGAGATAGAACCACGCTCTATGCTGCGTTGGGCATTGGTCTCAGTGCCGCGGACGGTGCCTTGTGCGATACTTCCAATGAGGTCTGGCGAGTTGTTATGTCTCCGGCTGGGAACGAGCTTGGATGTTTTCGATCTCTTATTTGGTTCAGGGTGCGCAGAGTCTCCCTCTGAGTCCTCCGCATCCGGTGCAGCTCGTTTGGTCATTCTGAATTCAGGACTGTATCGGAAAGTATTAATCAAGTACTTAGGTCCATGACAACCTCCTTGACCCTACCTGGTGATCTCCAATATATGGACACGGTTGCAGAGGCAATGACGTTGCTAGCTGCGCAGAATGTTCAGCCGGTACACAACAAAGAAGTTTGCTGAAGGTAAGGTTATTCGGATGGTTTAAGGACTTTCCACATACCGCTCCACCTCTTCAGCGCTGTTGGGTCGCCGGAAATCTGACGCAAAGCAAACGCGCTCGTGTTACATTCACTTACCGCCCCACTTCCCTAGTGCTGCTGGCAATTTCGGGTAGCTACTTTCGTATTCCATTCACTCTGCATCTCCCAGCATTCGCGCAGCGCTAACCATGTTAGTGCCACTAGCGTGTTCGGGACGCGACAGCTCTTTGCAATACTAAGGGGTACCTACTTACTTGCAACTCCTTCCTGCCGAACTCGCGAGCAACCTCGCACTCATAATTTACGCAACCTTAAGCGCGTCACTAATCGCCCAGCTCTTCCCTTGCACAGCGACAACCAGTGTGGTCCTCCCCTATTGACTCCGCCTCCAAGACCTGAATATGGCATATCAGACGCTGCCGGGTACAACTGACGTGGACGAAGACATGGAGCTCTCAAACCTGGCTAGAATGTTCAATAGCATCTACGATCATGTAAGTCATAAGCTATGATGTTTGTCCAAGCGGCAATAGGCACTTTTTTGTCTTGAGAAGAAACTGAAACATCCTTCTCTAGATGCTGGCTACCTTTAACGATGGCGACACGCAGCAAGCGGAGCGTCTTGCCTACGAGCTGCTCCAGCATGCTACGCTACCTCTGATTCTCAGGGCAGGGGTGCATACCATGCTCACAATGTATGACGAAGACTATCTGTTTCACGCTCAAGAGGCGGTCAACACATATCAGCGCGCCGTCGACCGATGTCGCGCCTCTGTCGAATCAGGGTCCCGTGAGCCTGATCATACTGATGCAGAGATGCTAAGGCGGTTGAGGGTGGCAGAAGCGCTTCTCGAGGACGCGCAAGAAGACGCAGACCGGCACGTAGCGCCAGGGGCACAGCTCCAGACTGTAGAGGAGTGGCTCACGGATAGCCCAGAGATGCAAGAAGCTGGCACCGACGATAGTGAAGTTGGCGAGGCGCATGGCGCAAGCGTCCCCAGCAAAAACGAGCCTGAAGCGCCGCGTCCAGCTACACAGCGTGTCGGCGCACTCCCTACACCAGCGCAAACGTCAGATCCGGTAATGCCTTCATCCGATCCAGCAACCCAGGAGGCTATCGAAGAAGAGGCTGAAGCCGAGGAAGGACGATCTTCGTGAAGCAGACCGGCTGCTCTCGCTGCCTCTTCTCGCCCAGCATGCGGTATCAGGCATCCATCAGCGAATCAGGGTTGGGAAGAATCGAGTAGCATATGGTGGCCACGGTGCATCCTCGCGATTGGGATGTCTCGCAAAGGTAGTGTAGATCGTGGGAAGTGTTAGGAAGCTGCCACAGTGTTGCCAAGCCCTATGGACTGGCTTGGCATGTTCTTCTTACTCCCGTTGCAAGGACGACCTACACATAGCTCATAGGTACCTACTCACTAATGCATACACTTTATGACCTCCATAATAAACCCATTCGAGACAGTGGGGTACCGTACGCAGTGCCGACATCGCAATCTATGTAAGAGTTTGCGGTCGACTATAGAATGGATCAACTCTCCACACCGGAGTTGACAAAGAGGGTGTCCAAATTGAACGTCAATTACTGTACATCCCTACCCTGCACTCGAATCTGTAAAGGAGATGTGATAACCACTACACCATCCGACCATCGATAATACTGAAAATCCGCTTCAATAATATGTATCTCACTGTCTGCGCGGCTCAGAGCCTGCTATGGCCCACAAGAAGCATCTGGGCGGCCTTAACAAGAACCTTCATTTTCATTCACATCACTTACCCGTCATTAACCTCGACATCTTAAGGTATACCATCCATGAATGTTACCCTAGAGGAAGACTGGTTTAGCCAGATACATGCATTTAATCACTATGGAGTCCGATTTCTCCGTTTAATCTTTTCGAGCAAGGCCACTCCCACAACTGGGATGCCTACCTAGTACACGATCTATTGACTTCCAACCCTGGTAGCTATCCAATATTCATTCCTAGCCTACCTAATAGCAAGCCGACTCCGTCCACCATCATCTCCAAGTATCGTCCTGGTCTTAAACCTCACAAACCCCGCCCCCAACTTCCTCGCCTCACACTCCCCACCCACCCTCAACAGCGCCTCCGTGGAAAACAACAGTGACTCACCAACCCCCAAATCCGTGATCTTGCGAAACAGCTCCGCCGTATCCTCAGCCGTATTCGTCAGCGCCGACGCGCCCGCGAAATGGCCTTTGATCGTGCCCAGCCAGTCCGGGCTGGTGAAACGGTGCACGATGGTCATGGAGCAGAGATCGAGCAGGCGCGGCGAGATGGTCGGTTCCTGGGTCGCGATGATTATGCGGGTTGCGTTGTGGCGCTGTTCGCGGATTGTGTCGAGGAGGTGGTCTGTGAAGGCTTCGGCGGCAGCTGTTGCTTTCATGTACTGGCGAGGCGTTAGTTATACGTGCTATTTGGGGGTGGCAGCGGACTGACTTTGTGGGCTTCGTCTAAGGCGACTACGAGACCACTGGCGGGTCTGCTCTGCTCGAATGCGGTCAGGCATACGTCGAATAGGACGCAGGCGGTTGAATCGTCTAGGAAGGGGTCGCTTAGGTCGACGATTGTCAGTGTGCCTGGCTGAGTCTTGAAGGTGTCCTTCTCGACAAAATTTCCCTCGAAGGCACTGTTACTGAAGTATGGACTTTTGGCAGTCTTTTTCCCAGAACCCTTGTTGGTGAATTGCGTAGGCACGGAGGGCCTAGCTTGAGGATCAAGAAAGCTCTCTAGTACATCCAATCGCAACTCCATGGTGGGTCTTTGTTCATTGGTGAGATTTGCGTTATCGAGTAGGTGTCTGAATTTCAAATAGCTGAAAGGTTGGTTTTCCTTCTGCATTTGACGGAGGATGCGCATGATTACCTGAAAATGTCAGAAGAAGCCCAACTCTTGATAGGATAGAGATGCTTAAATTACGACTTGGTACAAGGGTACCTTCTCCTTCTGCTCCGTGAAGCCCATGAGCTTGTTCATATGTTCAGCATTCAGATGGCGAGATTGCAAGAGAAGAGGCTTAACGGTTAAATTTCCAAAACTGGCCGAAATCTTGCTGTATGCCTCTCTCAGTCGATGTTGATTACTTGGCGAGACCAGAACCGTGACTTCAATGCCTAGTGAGGCGAGATAAGCTGCTTCGCAAATACTTCCCACAGAGCGGGTATCGTTGTGAAAGACCACACCTGCAAGAGGCTCGGGCAGCTTTCCAATCTTCTCATTGGAGTAGAGACAATTCTCCAACATGCAGGAGAGGGTGTAGCTCTTGCCGCTACCTTGGGAGCCGCAGAGGAAAGCAGACCAAGGTGTATTGGTGTTGAGGAGGATGGGATCAGGTAAGGTTTCCGTGCCTTGAGAGCACTGTATTGGTGTTGCTTCGCAGCCTAGAAAACCGTACTGTGGGAAGAGCGTGTTGCCATCACTGGACGTCTCGGGCGTCTCGGGCGTCTCAAAAGTTGACTGTCCTATAGGTACCCCGTTGTCATCAATCGCTGACTCCTCACCTGAACCATCATCAAAAGAATCCTTGACAGAGAGCGACAACAAGGGTGCCGTCCGAGCTTGCTCCCTTCTACCAGAACTAGAGGATGCGCCATGGCTTGAGATAAAGAGTTCCAGGTAACGTTGTTTCTCTGCATCTGTTGGTGCCATGTTTTCCGACTAGGACGTTTCGACCAGCAGGATTGACGTCCAGACAGAGGAGTATAACATGAACTGGGGGACTATGTATACCCCAACGACTGTTTGCAGTCAGTGATTGTCCCATCAGCGACTTGAGAGTACACACATTTGGTCGCATAGAGAAACATCTTCAGCCGTTCACCCGAACACCGGCCCTTTGTGATGTACACGGAGCAAGCGAGATAGCCGTTCTCATTTCCCACCCACCTCCAAACAGAGAGTTCCAGTAACCTGTAGCGTCTCACAATGAAGGCATGATGTCAGGCCAGGACGAAAGTTCTTTCATGCCACTAACACCATACACGATGCAGCATGCAGCTTGCCCCATCAAAAACAGGAAAGGACGAAAAGGCAACGCATCGAACGCGCAAGGACGCAATTAGACCACTTGAGAAGGGTATCCGTTTACACCCACAGCAAGAGAAGAAGAACGCCACCATCCATGCAAAAACCCCCTAAAAGCGCCCCAGTATGCCGAAGAACCTACCCAATGCAACATTCCTCCTCCACTTCCTTACTTCTGCGGCAAATCCCTAAACACCCTCTTGAAAATATCCTTACTCTTATAAAGATTGACCAACCTCAGTCTCTCATTATCCAAATGCGCGCTATCGCTCGCCTGCCCACACGGAAAATGCGCCGCGGGCGCTCCAAACTCCTTCTCCAGAAACCTGATGGCGGGGATACTGCCACCTTCGCGGATATACAGCGGTTTCCTCCTTGGCGATTCCTTTCGGGGAACAGCTGGCCGGGTGGCCACGTCATCGAGGGAGATGGGTTCGACTGCGCTTGTTGCGCTGCCGTTGGCTAGCACGGACGAGGTCGTGGGCGACGGCTTGCTGGCGAAATATCCTTCCTCGTTTGGGATCGTGACTTTGAGGGGTCCGGCAGCGACTGAAGATCTTCTCCGCGGGTCAGGGATCGGACCCCAGACGTCCATGATGGCCTCCTCAAGCGTCTGGAAGATCATGTTCTTAAAGTCGCCCAGCCAAGGCTCGGCTTGGTGGTCGATGGCCACGGTGAGTTTGTTGTTGGAGCCGAGCTTTTGGAATTCGGAGTTGAGGTAGGCGATCAGGGCGTTGCCAACGCCTTCGGCGGTTTGGTTTGGAACGAGACGGAGAGAAAGTGCGGCTTTGGCTAGACGGGGGATGATGGTTGCGTTGTCGGGGCCGGAGGTTTGGAATCTGTGGATCGTGAGGGTGGCTTCCCTCCATCTACGCATCAGAGATGCTGCAAGCTCTTTTGCATCTCCTAGTTCCGGATTTCTCGCAATCAGTGCCTCTGTGATGTCTGCGTAGAGATCCTCCTCAGCTGGGCTAAGACCAAGGATAGGCTCGTAGAAGCCTGGGATCTTCACCCTTCCATGCTTGCCGGTGAGTGTTGATAAGAGCATAACAAGATCCTTCAAAGACTCATCCAATTGCGCACTACCATCCACACCACTGTGTAAGTCGGGATGGCTACTCTCAACTTGAACTGTAGCATGGATGACTCCTCTGAGACCATAGGTCAAGCAGGGTATCCGGTCATCTAACCAGTAGCTGTTTGATAGCAGAATCCAGTCAACGTCTCCTATCACCGACTTATACTGCTGAACCGCTTTGGCGAACCCCCTTGATCCACTCTCCTCCTCACCCTCGATCAGGAAGACGATATCTGAACCCAGTGCTTGTTCGGATATCAACTCTGCGCAGGCAAAAATTGCAGCCATAATTGGTCCCTTGTTGTCGGAAGTACCTCTGCCATAGAGATACCCATCAATCCCTTCCATGGTAAAAGGATCGGTGATCCACTTCCCTTGTTCATTTTCTGCCGCAACGACATCATAATGTCCGTAGAAGAGAATTTTCTTCCTTTGACTTGCTGTAGCTGGGTTTCCTCTGAATTTGGCGAGAATGACCGGGTTTCCGTTCTCGGTTGGGAGCATCTCCGTAGCAGCGCCGAAATTCTTAAACACCGACCGGAGGTATGATGCACCTCTCCTGCAATCACCTTTGTATCTGGGATCAGACGACACTGTCTTGTACGAGACGAAGCGCTTCAGACATTCAAACATCTGCTCATTGCTTGTCCTATTGGTGTTAACGGGTGAGATGACGCAATCATTAACATCCCAGATTGCAATTGTGTTGTCGTTGGCTCCGGTAACGAACGTTGGTCTTTGCTTGTGGTAGGTGAATGCAGATGCTAGGATCCGACCCTCATGTGCGTGGAATCTGCTCGTACATTGATATTGGCGGTCAAATTTCTGCGTGTTATTAGCAAAATCTCACCATCAGAGGTAGATCTATCACTTACCCTCACGTATCCAGTAACCGCCGCACTAAACATGAAACCCCCTCCAATACAGATCGACAGAACATCATCTTTATGCGCCTTGATACTTCTCACCAATTGCCTCGTCTCAAGATCCCACACGTTGAGCTCACCACCAGCACGTCCAGAGTATAGGAACGTCCCATCCAGTGCAAGCGACAGGATAGAATGGCCCTCTTCTCTTCCATCATCCAACTTATACAACTCCTCAATGGCACCTCCTCTTTCCTCATCAAGCCGCCAAATATTAATCACACCATCTCCACCTCCTGTAAGCAAAACCTCCTTCCCTGCCGCTTCATGCATAACATTGCTCGCCAACATCATACAATACACATAACCATAATGGGCAAAATGCTTGATGTTATCCTTGTCAATCTCCAATATCTGTCCTCCTCTTGCATGCAAGGGTCTCTGTTCCGCATCAGCCGGTCTTGGTGTCCTTACTCCTCCCGGCCCTGGCGAATCGAAGAAAGGGTCTTGTCGCAGCATTGGATGGTCATTAGGTCTCGGTTTGGGCCTTCTATCCTTCTCTTTCAAATCGTACCATTGGATTGTCGTATTTTGCGCTCCTAGATAGACAGTCCGCAAGCGTTCGGAGTAGGATACGCAGAAGACGTCGCCGGTGTCGTAGGTAGAGTACAGGCAATATACCCGCTCGAAGGTTTTTGTATCCCATACATTGGTTATCCTGTCACCGGCTGTTGAGAACAGGAGCTGTTCATTCTCCGAGAGACATAATCCAAGCACACTTCCTTTGTGCGCTTGGATCAAAGCCACCCTCTCATAGGTATCGAGATCAAACACCAAGATCTCTCCACCTTGAGTACCAGCATAGATATACTGATCCGAGAGCGCAAGCGTAAGAATCGAAGTATCGTGCCTCAACCGGTGTGAGAGGGTAGGGAGCGGATGTTGCTGAGCAGCTTGCTGTTTCCTGCGCTGAAACGCAGCGGTATATTGCTGGTCATCCGTCTCCGAGCCTGTGAATGGCGACCCAGTCAGCGCCTGATTAATTAAACCAAGACCAGCCATGCTTGTCCGAATGCATCAATCGTGGAGGTCGTGGTTCGATATGCAAGGTACCAGAGACCCTGAACAATTCCAGTTCTTTGGGGAAAGCTCGCAGCTCGTGTGACGCGCTTTCACATGCCACTGCCACCCAACCTCACGGGACGGAAACTTACCATGATCGTATGTCGTCTGATCTCGACTTAGTTGGTGCGACAGCGGATATCCATCACCACAGTTCATGGCGAATTGCGAGGCGGGTAATGGGTACACGTTTATATGGATAGCTAGCCATGTACTAGAAAGTACTTTAATGCCTACTTGTTTCCAACGGTGCACGGAGGTCCAGACGCGGGCTGATGGCGTCTTATTACGCCATCAATCTCTCCACATTGATCCCTACTGCAGGTACACATCAAGCTGGAGAATGGAATACAGGTACAAAATCGATGATACAATATTCTGTAAAGTAAAAGCCCAGGATCCAGCACCGCCAAACTCCTGGCCTCTGAAATGCTGTCGTTATGTTAGAGAATATCGGAAAACCGTCATTATCCACTACCGCCATAATTATCGAACCGTTCCAGGTTATGAGATCAGGCATGACTCTTGAACAACATCTTCAACCCACTAGGTTCCTTCTTCTTCCTCTCCTTCTTGTCTGCTTTCTCCTTGCTCTTCCTCTCACTCTTCTCACTCTTCGCCATACTCCTACTCTTACTCTTACTAGACTTCTCAGATTTCCTCGATTTGAGATCATCCTCCCTAATCACGCCCTCCTCAACCAGATATCGAGTAGCAGCCGGCGTAATGAATTCCCCATCAACACTTGTACCCACACTATCCGCCCCAACATCTGCAATACCTCTACGCCAAGCCTCGATCCTATCCAAATCACTTCTGACCTCCTGCAGCTCATCGTATTCTGACGATGATTCCAGCTCTTGACCATCTTTCTTCTCTTTCCTCTGCTTGATCTTCTTAATGATCTTGTACCCGCCAAGCGCGATAACAGTCACTCCCACACCGACACCGGCCGCGATCATGAATTCCGGGGACAACAATAAAGCAACAGCAGCTGGAAAGGCACCTTTCATCGCCATAAGAGCACCAGGTGCCATCTTGCTGGCCAGATTACTGACCTCAGCTAGTGTAAGCGCAACAGCAGCAAGTGCATCTGGATTCTTCTGAAGGTTCTCAATTGTTGCGATGACGGAATGCTGCACAGCATTGCACTCATCAAGCAATTGCTGCAATCTTGTCATCTGTCCCCTCAACTCCGCCTCTTCGTCACGGGGACGGGCTGGTAAAGGTGGCGGAAGTTCTCCGTACGCGAGATCCATGTCGATATCGCTCAACGATGCTGAACGAGCCGTCTTGGGGCGAATCACCATCCGTCGGTCAAAACCTTCCGTGTGTCGACGGACTAGCTCATTTCGCTGGAAGCTTTCGTCGACCATACGACCTTCGGAATCGAACTCATGGCGTAGACCAGATGACCGATGATTGCGGGGGAATAGAGGGGTATCGTTAGTATAGAAGCTATCAGAGTATCCACGCTCAACAGGCGGACGTTCTCTATGCGATCGTCGTTTGGAACTGGAACTGGAAGCCCTCGATTGACGTGAGGATGCGCGTGATGAGCGGTCGTCCTCTATACGAAGGTTTTCGATGCGGGTTTCGATGCCCTTTCTTGCCCTCTTCCTTTCGAAGTCTGCGTCCCGGGTTGATTTGATCTCGGCTTTGCGTTCGCGGTAGGCGGATTTGGCTTCTTTGAAGATATTGACGAGGTGTTTGCTCTATGTAAGGTTAGCTACTGTATCGGAAATGAGAAGGGGTTAACACATACTGTGCTGACAACCTTGCCGGACTTATTGACCACTGTAATTGTCTCTCCAAGGCCCATAGCGTCGTTAATTGGGATTCGAGGTATATAGAATGCAGGTATAATGTAGATACAGTCGTGAAACGTAAGGTGTAAGCTTGTCCAGCAAGCTTGAAATTAAGATGTTGATGGTATGTTGTACGTCTGAACAGCCAGGAGGTATGCGGATGGAGGTGGGTCTTGGTCGATGATCCGCTTTGTAGAATGGCGGTGAAGGAGGCGTTATACAGATAAAGTAGGTCTTTGTGGTTATGGACAAAGAATGGACTCTACTTCTCGATATCACGTTTCGGCCAGCAGCGGCAAGCGTAGCCGTCACGATACAACAAGGCGGCCTTCAGGATCTCTCAGAAGATGCTCCCCGTGTTTTAAAGCTCGCCGATGTCAATAGTTGATGATTCCGGTGCCGTCCCCGTCCACTCGGCGAGACGACCGTCTTGTTTGACTCGGGTCGCACTGCGAATGGACAGGCTCAAAGCCAAAGATTGGCGGCAAAAGATCCTTTGTCCGTGGCGTTAATACCTGGCGAAGCGTGACTGGTGGCTTAATATGAGTTGGGCGGCAATGCGTCGAATAATGAACGGAACAATGGACAAGTGGTGAAGATGAAAGAGTAGGCCAGGGAAACCGTATATCAGAGATTTGTATACTACAGGTAGTGTTAAGAGATACTCGCCAGCCTTCTCGCCTGCATCACCAAGCTAGCTGGAAGGTGTGTGCTGCGTCTCGAGATTGGCTGGATGGCGGTGACATGCGCGCCACAGGTGACGATTTAGGGTGGCTGTGCTTTGTGGCGCGAATGTTCTCGCGTATCCAATCTCCTTCCATGCACCAGGTAAACACTGGGCAGTGTTCCTCACCGCCTTCTGTTTGTTGAAAGCTGTTTCTCATTTCTGCAGACGTTCGCGTTGCGAGTAATCGCCCGCAAATACCAACGCCCTCGGATATGTGTATCACGTACAAACGCATGTATTCAACCGTTGGCCTTCGGCGCCAGTTCTGTCCCCTACGGCAATCTCCATATCTCTCCGGCCTCGGCATTGATGACCCCTCCTTATGCCCTATGCCCCTCAATCACCCAAGTCTTGGTGGAGATAAGATGCCGGCAGAGAGCTCCACTCAGAGGGATGCAGCATGAGGAAGGTGGCACGATACAGGCGTTTCTCTGGCGTGCCTAAACATGCAAACAATCGTGTAGCACTATACAAATCGGGCAAGTAGAGTCGCAATCCAATTACGTTTCACTTCCTTCCATTACAACCTTGATCCGCTAAGCCTATCTATTACAATTGGTTGCCTTGCTACCCCATTTTACAGCCCGTCCGAAGCTTGCCTATCGACGCCTGTCCCGTAACCCCGCTGGTCCTGTATAAGTAATTGCCTACTCCCATCAGCCAGGCTTACATCCTGGCACAGCCCTACGCCTTACATCCCTGCCCGCTGACATAGCATTACGATCGCCCAAGATGCCTTCCGACTGGAAAGAGATCGCAGCTGGAAAGCGTGAATCTGTTCTTGCTCTCATTCCTCAAGAATGGCGCATTCCACCCCCACCGCCCGCCGAGGAGCAAAGAGACGTTACCGGCAGCTTCATCCAACAATACCTGGACAAGAAAGAGATTGAGATAACGGAGACAGATGCGGTGGGCATTGTCAACAAGACTACAACCGGAGAATGGAGCGCAGAGGAGGTAGCAAAGGCATTCTGTCACAGAGCAGCTATTGCCCATCAATTGGTCAACTGCCTTCATGAGATCTTTTTCGACTCCGCCATCGAGTCTGCAAAAGCTCTGGACGAATACTATGCGAAGAATAAGAAGCCAATTGGCCCACTCCACGGCCTGCCAGTCTCTCTCAAAGATCAGTTCCACGTCAAGGGCGTTGAAACACACATGGGCTATGTAGGCTGGATCGGTACATTCCAGGGCAAGAAAGGTACAGGCAAAGAGAAGGTGTATGAGTCTGAGATGGTCAAGGAACTCCGCTCTTTGGGTGCAGTTCTTTACGTCAAGACATCCGTTCCACATACCTTGATGTGCGGCGAAACAACCAACAACATCATCGAATATACCTGGAACCCAAAGAACAGAAACCTGAGCTGCGGTGGCAGTTCCGGAGGTGAGGGAGCTCTGATTAGCCTCAGGGGTAGTCCAGTAGGCTTCGGTACGGATATCGGCGGTAGTATCAGAATCCCTGCCGCCTTCAATGGACTTTACGGACTTAGACCCAGCTCTGGTAGACTTCCATACGAAGGCATGGCGAACAGCTTCGACGGCGCACCGAGCATTCTTAGTGTGGTCGGCCCTCTAGCAACCACACCTGGTGCTCTGAAGCTGCTGACCAAAAGCTTGATTTCGACCGAGCCATGGCTTCACGATCCTTTGGTGAATGAGATGCCCTGGAGACCCGATCAGGAAGAGACTGCCAAAGAGCTGGTTGAAAATAAGAAGCTCACGTTTGCCGTGTTGCGCACCGACAAGATCTGCACACCACACCCACCAGTCCTGCGCGCGATTGACGAAACCGTTAAAGCATTGGAGAAAGCCGGCCACAAAGTCATCGAGTGGAACCCACCAAGCCACCAAGTCTTGTCCGACATCTGCATGAAGTGTTGGAGCTACGACGGTGGCGAGGATGCAAGGAAAGCCTTCGAGCTCTCTGGTGAAACGCCTATGCCCCAGATCATCATGGATGAGACACCAATGGCGAATGCGAGCGAGATCATGGCGACGCAAGTCTGGAAAAGAGACGTCCAGAAAGAGTACATGGAGTACTGGAACAGCACGGCGGAATTGACTGGCACCGGAAAACCTGTGGATGCTGTTATCAGCCCGCTTGCTCCGTTTTGTGCTGCCAGGCCGAAGAAGTACACGTACTATACTTATTCGACCTGGGTCAACGTACTTGACTACACCTCAGTTGTTATCCCTGTTACGAATGTGGATAAGAGCGTTGATGTCGTGGATGAGAATTTCAAGCCGGTTAATGACACGGATAAGATTACTCAGGAGTCATGTAAGTTATACTACTTGTTGAAAACACCAAAGACCATCGCTAACGGGGCTTCACAGATGACCCGGAGATTTACGATGGCGCTCATGTCTCGGTACAAATTGTTGGTCGGAGGTTACAGGAGGAGAAGATGTTGACCATAGCGGAGTATGTGGGCAGTACGCTGCATGCGTAGGATGGATACATGTTCAACGAGATCTTGCAATGTAGATAGCGTGTCTATTCACTTGATCATCTCATATGATACACCCAGTACGGAACTCCCATAGTAACCTGGAAACCACCTGCATCACCTGGAGGACTATTGTAGTGCCAAGAGAATTGATATCAGGAGCTGGACCCTGAATCCGAATCCCGATCTCGGGTAACAGCCGAGCCGAACTAACGGCAATGACGTGTGACAAATCGCATGCGCTCAGTCTCGACCTCGAGGGGCCAACATCATCATCACCAGCAGTTCAAAATATCAAATCCCCGAGTGGCAGTGCCTCCTTCCTCCGACATCTCACCAACTCGCACACCCCAAAACCTACATATATCCCCCATCGATGCGCCTACCTTCCATCCCGAACCTAGTCCGCACATTCTACGCCTTCAGCAACAGCACGTTCCGCGCCGCCCCAGCTCCGCTCCGCTCAGCTGGTCTCCTTCGCCCTATTGCCCAGAAGTCTATGCCCACGATCCCGTTCTTGGGAGCTTTGTTTGGTACCTCGCAACGGAACGACATGTCTTATCCTTTGAAGAAGAGCGATGATGAATGGCAGGCTCAACTGAGTCCTGGTACGTCGTCCCCTTCACTCCCAGCATCTTTTTCTTGACGCCACACCCGTCGCCTTGATGACTCCAAGTTCGTAGAAAGAGGACAAAATTTGCTGACCCGGTCCAACCACAGAACAATTCCGCATCCTCCGCGAAAAAGGCACCGAAGCGCCCTTCACGGGCAAATACGACAAACACGCCCCCTCCAGCGGCGTCTACACCTGCGCCGGCTGCTCCGCGCCGCTCTACAAGGCAAACCACAAGTTCAAGAGCGGCTGCGGCTGGCCCGCCTTCTTCGACGCCATCCCCGGCGCCGTCACCAGGCACACGGATAACACGTTCGGCATGGCCAGGACTGAGATCGTGTGTAGTAACTGTGGCGGCCATTTGGGGCATGTGTTTAAGGGAGAGGGATATCCGACGCCGACGGATGAGAGGCATTGTGTCAACAGTGTTAGTATGAATTTCGCGGCTGAGGATGGTGAGGGGAAGCAGTAGAGAGTTGATCAGTGGTGTTGATACGGGAATGAGTTTGGAACATTAATACATCCTCTTATACCAGAGATGGATTTTGGAAAACTGAATCGAGACTTGCCGAAACATGACTTCGTACTATGATATATTGCCAATCGTCCATGATATTATTTAGGTCTTGAGGTAATCATATACATCTGATGCCATGCCTGTCACCCGGTTGCATGCGTGGGAACTCCCTGTAGAATGTAAATTCGGGCCTTGAAAACTCAGGCTATGGTATTGACCTACCAAAAGTCATGAAGCGCCAGAACCTTCTAACATCAGCAAATATATCAAATATGTCAGCGTCGATATCGAGAAAGGCGAGGACACTTCCAAGGTTCCAAAAGAATCCTACAGTAATGCAGCAAAACCCGCCAAGCCCAAGCGGGCAATATATGGCCCAAGCTTTCTCTCCCTGCAGCAACGGCCCGCCCCTCAAAGCTTAAGCCAGAACCTGGAAATCCCCAGACTTTCACATGTCTCGACCCTTGAAACATCCGGATAACCGTTTCATCCCCGACACGCATTCGTCCCTAACTCGTCTTTCCCAATCCACAACACCCCAGCAACGGCCTCCTGTCTTCTCCCATGATAATCGCAAATGGTATACATGTAATATAGGGGGATTACGATTCCTCTGACGTAGAGCGTAGAGTTGGAACTGGGAAAGCGAAACACGCACGGACCGCCCAGCCACTGCCTGCCACACGCGCAGGTGGCAGGCCCTCCAACCACAACTGACGGGAGAGGAACAAAAGGCGAGAGGAGAGCATCATGGGGAATGCGTTGCAACGGTTCTTTCCAACGTCTTTTGCATAACGTTTATACCATACATATCATCGCCCTTGTATACAGGTTTCGTCGCTGTTGTATACAAAATCCATAACGGCTTGCGAGACATAGATATATCCACACATTTCCAATCCCCGCCAACGACGGAGAATTAATCCGCCCAATTTCGCATCCCTATCCGAAAAAGGGAAACGAAGAAAGATAAAGAGAAACCGTCGGGCTTCTGAGCCATTGACAGCTTTGAACCATCATTGATCGGCGACTTCGGTTTGAAGAGGAGAAACACAACGAGGCCAAACCATACCACCCCAACGGGTTTCGAAAAACCAAACCGCCACCACCGCGCCTGCGAGAAGCAAAGGAGCAGCTGCCGATATCTTACCATACCCCTCGTACTCCTACACCAACCAGCCAACGATCCCGGAAAGCGTCTCGCTTCACGAACATCCCGCTCAGATCCCAGCGTCCGGATCCACCTTCGACCTTCATCGTCCCTCTGTAACACTACGACCCAACCTCACGTCCACTTATCCGGAATTCCGCAAAGATGCAACGCAACCTCGTGATCTTCGTGATCATCATCATCCTGTTCGTGGTGCTGGCGCTGATCGCATTTGCCATCTACCGCGTCACAAATGCTGTTAATCGCAGGGGGAGGGGGAGCGAGACTGATGAGGAGGGATAGATGGCCACTAGCGTTATATGCTTGGAAACTAGAAGGAAAGGAAGGAATTGGATGGAGACGGAGGGACAGAAGCGATCGACGGGAAAAGGACAGATGCTCGGGTTCCTTGCTGTGGAGGAGGACGGCGAGGGGCAACGTGGAGATCGAAAGATAAGAGGATAGCACGGTCGCTTTTTGTGCATTGGGACCTTGGATATATTCGGCATGGCGAAGGCGTATTGGGACGAACCCGAGGAAGAAAATGGAGCATGATGGATCTGTTTCCAGAGCTTACGAGCTACGAAGAGTGTACATATACATAGATACCCCAAATCCCATCTCGCTGCGAGAAAGCAGCGCATTCACTTCAGCAACTTGTCTACCGAACTAATACACTGGCGTAACTGGCACCGACATGCAGGACGGTGGAAATGGCTCCAAGCGAACCTTGGAAGTCACAGATCGTAAAAGTGTCACACTTGAATCTCCAACAGCAATGTATCCAAAACAAAACTTCTCTTACATTCGGGGACAAGAAAACCCAACTTTGCGGATGATTCTTCTTCCTCAGCTTCCGTAGCAGCAGCACTAATCCAAGAAACGCCTCGCTAGTGATACAATATCCCCGTTTCATTAGCATCCCTTTTGCTTTTGTCTCTCCCCTTCCACACACCCCGCTCCTCCCTTTCCCAATCCCGTCCCGGCCTAATCCCCAATCCCCAATCCCCAAGTTCAAGTATCACCTCCCACCACCCCTTCAACCCTTCAACTCACCGATGACTATCCACCATCGGACCCTCATGGTAGACCTTAATCCCCTTGGTCCCCCTCTCGCTCCCCAACGGCTGCGCAAACGCAGGCCGTTTGCCATTTCCGTTGACGTAGTGGCCCGGCCAGCCCTGTGGGTACGGAGGTGGTGGCCCGTTGCGTTGGCTGTGGCTGTGGCTGTGGTCGGGCTCGCCGTCTGCGTCTGCGTCCGCGTCGGCATCAGCGTCGGCATCAGCATCAGCATCGGCGTCCGCATCGGCGTCAGCGTCTGCATCAGCGTCTGCATCCGCATCTGCATCGGCGTCGGCGTCCATGTCCTCGTCGGAGTCCTCTGCGCCGCCGCGGTTTTGGTGCATAGGAGCCGTTGGGGCGTAGCCGTTCTGCCGTTGCTGGTGGTTGTTGGCAGCACCATGGTGGGACTGGGTGCGCGGGTTGGCATTGCTACGGCCACCGCCATTGCCGTTACCGGTACCATTGCCAGAAGCCATGGCGCCGATGGGGTCGATCATCTGAAATCCAAGGTTCTTGGCCCAGCTCATGCGGAGGTCGGAATAGGCTTCCGCGACCTTGACGTGCAGGTTGGGGTCGTCCATGATTTCCTTGTCCGTCAGTGGGACGGTGCCGTTCCCATGAGCAGCGGCACCTGCATCACCGCCTCCTCCACCACCAGCACCCAGAACGACCTGCTGCGTAACAACTCTGAGCTGGCTCCTCCAGCGGCCAACCAACTCATCAAAATCCCACACCCTATTCTGGCACTCCTTAGCTCCCAAACCCAGCTCCTCCGCCACCTTGCCCTCGACCGCCATCGTCCTGGGCGCCCCCTTGGCCACAAACTCCACGGGCAATTGCTGCCTAGCCAGCCGCTCGAACTGACTCTTGAGATGCTCCACCTCAGCCTTGACAACCTGCAACTCGGCGTCCTTTTCCCTAGCCCTCTGCCCGGCCCGCGCATACGCTCTCAGCACCTCCAGGTTCCACGTGGGCGCCTGTTCGCGCTCAGGAAGAGAGCGCCAGTGCGTCCAGGCGTCCTGCAGATGGGCGCGGAGACTGGCGGCCTCGGAGTCCGAGAAGTCGGAGATGCGGGATTTGGCGGCGGAGATGCGGGAGTTGAGGGCGCGGACGAGGGCGTCGTGTTGAGCGGGTCCGGGTGGGGAGAGTGACCAGGAGTCTGCGGATGCGAAGGGGGTTATGCTGAAGAGGGTCGGTGGGGCGGGGAGGAGGTGGAGGCATAGCGAGGGGAAGTTGTGGCTGTGGAAGTCGATGTCGAAGAGGGGAGTTTGGGTTGCGCGGGTTCTGCGGGTTGGATGTTAGTATGCGGGTGTGTGGAATGAAGGGAAAACAGTAATGGCAAAAGAAGGGAGGGTGGGACGAAGGGAACATACCTCGCAGCCTCCAAACTACCCAAAATCTCCCTCAACGCCATCTCCGCCGCCTTCCCAATCTCCCTCTCCTCAATCAACCTAACCGCCACATCCGCCTCCTTCTCCTCCCTCCGCATCTGCCCACCCTGACCATGCCCATGCCCGACCCCATTACCGGCTCCAGCACCACCCACATCCGCCATCCTAGGCGGCAAATTATTAATCACTCCCGTAGCCTGCCAATTAAGTTTATTCAGCACCATTTTCTCCCTCATGTTTTGACTATCTCGTACACCGACCGGACTATGCATAGCCGCGTCCCTATGGTCGAGACTGCGTCTTGCAACATTCCCTCCGCTACCAGCAGCACCAGCAGCAGTGTGACTAGGTGTACCCTCCATATACCCGGCTCCTGGACCGCTGATACTCCCCCTACCAGGCGTACCCATCTCGCTATCCCCATCCCCACCACCACTAGCCCTACTCTTGAGACTGACACGCGGCTGGCGTCGTGTTATCCCACCCCTCAGCATGCGGATCTTTTCGATATCGTGGACGCCGTCTGGGGGCTTAGGGTTCTTGGGTTTGATGTAGAGATCCAAGTGGCGGCCGAGTGAGGACGAGGTGAAAGCCTGCCCACAGAATGGACACGCCTTGTCCTTGGGGGCTTTCGTGGTTGAGGAGCTTCCAACGCCGATTGTGGTTGCGGCTTGAGAGGAGGGGGTGGAGGCGGAGAGGGGAGTTTGGTCCGATGGGGAAGCCATTGTTCAGGCTACGATATGGCTTTATGTGGTTGGGAGAAGGTAGGAATGTGCTCTTGGTGGTAAGAGTGCTGCGGAGCTGAGGAAAAGGATGGGGGAACAAGAATAATGGTATAGGAGGATAATGTAGGGGAATCAGACGAGTCAGACAGTGCAGACAGCAGGCCGAGACATTGCTGTGTGTAGATTGCAATGTCTCGAATATGCAGCGTCGTGGTGGTGGTGTGTGGTGTGAGTTGATGCTGTGCAATTGAAAAGGTACAAGACGGAGAGACAATGCACGTCGGTCGTCGGTCGGCATGCAGAATCCCGAGCCGCCGGGGACCACAATTGCAGGGCTGAAGGAACCCCAACCTTCCCTCTTCCGCCCTGCTTACGACTCAACATATAACAACATTCAAATATTAATATATTATGATAGTATACAAGGAACAATCCGCAAGACTGGCGATTGAGATACTGGCATGTTAGCTAGGAAATGGTAGCAACATGAAACGCTATCTTCAAGATAAACCCTCCCCTCTTCCTTACGACTTAACATGTAACAACATTCAGTGCTATGATTATATCTGATAATTCATAGACTGTGCTAGAGACATCCTAAAACGGTAGCTAGTGAACAGGAGCGAGACGAAACACCATCTTCAATATATACCACATCTTCAACTAACCCCTTATTTATCATCATTCAATGCAAAGAAACTCAGTCAAGGGAAGACGCACGATGACTGCAAGAGGAAGTGATATGCAAGATCCATTCATTCCTTACGAAACCTGAGACGAGGACAACTACCAAGTGCCACTACATCAAACAAAAGGGAGCTCAACCCATCACCCAGCGAGTCAGTCTCAACCCCCAAGCAGGGAGAGCCGCCTCAAGCCAGGATCAGGGGACTCGACCTTTCGCCTCCTTAGCGACAATCGTCCACCTCCGTCATCGCCAAGTTCCTGCTAAAACGACCGAACTGGAAAAGAAAGAAAATGCATCATGAATCCATCCAACCCCCAACGCCTCGCCTCGCCATAACCAAAACCCCGTAGCCCAAACCGAAGAAAAAGTCCCTCAACCGACTCTATACAGCACTAGACGTGGACGCTGCGTCGCCTACCAGCACCCAGGTCCACCTCATCCTCACTATCACTAATCCCCTCCCACGGCAACTCCTCCTCACTATCCTCAGCCTCAAACTCCCATCCCGCCTTTGCGCTTCCCACACTCCTTCTCCTCTCCTTCGCGCCCTCCCTCTGCGCCTTCCTGGCCCTCTCAGCCAGCTCCTCCGGATCAATACCCAGACTCTGTAGAGTTTCCTCATTGCCCTCCTCCTCCTCACCCTCACCATCCTCCCCTTCCTTCCGACCCTTCTGTCCCTCAAGCACGTCATAAAGCCCATAAACCTGCGCGCTCCTCCTCTCGACCTCAGCCCTCATCACCCCGATTTTCGCATTCAGCCACTCCCGCCTCTTCCGCCCAACGGCCGGATCATGCATGTTATACTCGCTCTCGTAGCCCGCGAGCCGCAGCTTCAAGTGCACGATCTCGTCCTCGAGCTGTTTCAGCACCGTCGCCAGCGCCGTAGCCGGCTCCTGCGATGGCCGGATCGTGGCGGCCGTGTCGTCGATGTTGCGGTCGGAGACGGGAACGGGCGTTG
Source organism: Zalaria obscura (assembly GCA_024184665.2). Classification (NCBI taxonomy): domain Eukaryota; kingdom Fungi; phylum Ascomycota; class Dothideomycetes; order Dothideales; family Zalariaceae; genus Zalaria; species Zalaria obscura. The sequence goes on from JAMKPW020000042.1 coordinate 789,793, forward strand.
GGATTGCGGGTTCAGCGCCGGATGGGTGCGGGCAGAATGTGCAGGTTGCTTTGTTGTGGGGGATAGCGTCGGTGGAAGGGGCGGACTTCGCGTGTAGGGTGATGTCCGGCAGGATGAATGCGGATGTCATTTCCTCGAAGGATTTGCTGCGGTGACGACGGGAGCTTGTGCTGAGCATGGAGGCATCGGTGGTGGCGTTGGGCTCGGAGTAGGAGATCGCGTCAGAGGTGTTGGGGGATTGAATGCGGACTTCCTTCAGCAGGCGGTCTGTGTTCTCGTCGAGAGGCTCGTCGAGGTTGAGGCGCTGGGAGAGGTCGCGCAGCGAGGACTTGCGAGGGATGGATTGGGTGCCTGTAGCGGAGCGGGTAGTGTCGCTCTTCTCGTTCATCAATGGTGCAGATGAGGCGCGCTTCTGGTTTCTAGCACGGCGCTCCTCTTCCAGCTTTTTACGCAGCTTGACGATCTCGTTAGCATCGGTGAAGCTGAGGTAGGTGATGTCCTTAGTATCATCCTGCTCTGCTGGAGCTGTCTTGTTCGGGATGGAGATCTCGCGGAGAGCGTCGCGGACTGGTCTAGTGATCTCGAGATCCGTTGTCGACTCGACCTCGCTCACGTCGTTCGCAGCCGGAGCCTGGTAGTTGCTGGAGGTGCGTCTGTGTGATTGGGATAGTGGCTGGCGTGACTGAGACTTGGACCTTGATCTGGTCTTGCTTGCGTTTGCCTCATTCACCTTACTGGCCTTTGTAGCAGCATCCGCACGAGCCTTGCGGATCTCCACCTCGACCTTGTCCATGATGTTGCTCTGCGTCTCCTGACCGAGTCGCGCACCCATGGATCTACGCTTCAACTTCCGCTGCTCTTTCTCCTCGGCCTCATCAATCTCACGCTGAGAGCGACTGGATGTCCTGCGAGATGAAGTGCTAGCCTTCTGTCCTTGCCAAATCTCGTTGGTCAGGTTTTTCATCTCCTGAACAGCCTCCTCGCGCCTATCAAGTCTGCTCTTGAGCTCAGCCTCACGCTGTCCAAAGTGCTGCGTCTCCTCTTCCAGCTGAGCTTTGACATGCGCAATCTGAACCCGGAACTTGTTGTTGTCATGGCGAAGAGCTTCAGACTCAGCCTTGAGCTCCTCATTCTCCTCGTGAAGCCTCTCGTTTTCGATATTCAGCTCCTCATCCACAACGTTTGCCTCCTCGGCATTGTAGTAAGCAACACCGAGCTGGGTAGCGAGACTATCACGCTCCTGGGTGATGCGCTTGACAGCAATATCAGAGACCGCCAGCTTACGGTCCGTACGGTCCAGGCGATCTTGGAGTGCCTTGATGTTGGCCTGCATTCTCGTGCGCTCCATGCGCCAATTCTCTGGTCCTGTTGCACCGCGGTCGTTGCTTGGGCTTCCTCCGCGTCTTGATTTTTGTTCCATCTCCAAGGCGGACCTCAACTCGATGACTTCATTATCATAATCCTCAATCCTCCTCTCAGCCTCCTCTTTGTCCTGCTCGAGCTGTGTGACTTTCTCTTTCAACAGCTGGAGTGAGGCAAAAATAGCCTTCTCCTCGTCAGGGATAGGGATACTCTGGATCTTGGCGTGGGATGGACCATTGTTCGATGATGGCCTATAGGATCCAGAAGCAAAGCGCGAGCTTGGCTTGCTAGTACGCTGGAAAACAGGTGTCCCATCCTTGCGCACGCCAGAGACAAGCTCAGTGATGTCCGGCAGATCAGGGAGTATGAAAGACTGCTGTGTGCGATTTCCAGTATACTGCGCAGAGTTGAAGTTCGGCGCGGTAGTAGAGCGCTGTGGTGTCTTCTGTGCCATATCCAATCCCTGTCCGGCTGTGAATCTGGTTGGGAACGCTTGTGCGGAAACCTGACGTTTACCGAAGCGTGTGTTCCTTGTGCTCATGGTAACGGTCGCCTGGGGGCGCCCCTCGTCAAAAGAGTCGTCGCTCGCTGCGTTTAATTTCGCGTGAATACCAGACACTGTGCGCCGCTGCGATCGTGTCTTCGTGGGAATAATGTCGCTGGTCTTCGTGGCCTCATCTTGCTGCATTGCTTGCCTGGTAGAAGCCTGTCTGCGGAGGTCTCCACGGTTTGCGCTGTCGCTCTTTCTGCTTCCTAGTCTGGGGCGGACAGGTGGTGTGCCAGTAATCTCGTACAAGCTGTCATTTCCCATGCTAAGAACAGGGTTTTCGGAAACGTCCTCCATCACACCACGTCTTCTAGGCGTGCCATTTGTCTTGACACCTCTTCCGACCTCAATAGAGAGCTCAGATGGGCTGTGGCTAGTGAAGTCTGGGAATCCGTCTCGTACATAGGAAGTATCAATATGTGGCTCAGGTTGCGACATCTGCCACTGGCCGAATCTGGCGGCGCTGGATCTGAGGTTTGGAAGGTCTGGTTCCTGGGTTGCTGTGTCGAATTGCTGCGTTGATTCATGTTCCGGAGCAAAGCTTGACATCGTGTTTTCATTACTCGGGGGGCGCGCAAGGTTTGTGAAGCGGCCTGCGCCAGGTCTGGAGGTAGACATGGTCTTGCAATCGATCCAGCGGTATTGTTTACGGCGTAAACTGAGCGCGGGTGCGCTAGGAGAATGCTGCGAAAGGATGCAACTTGATGGCAAAGCTGCTGATTAGTATTCCAATTGCACGGCAGATATAGCTTGGTGTCGAACAGCTGTGCAGCATCCAGTCGTGGTCGTTGTTAAAGAAGTCGCGTCTGTTGGTTGTCAATGTTGATTCGGAGAGGGTAAACAAAGCTGACGCAGGGACCACCTGCACCTCATTTTGGGGAAGGTCAGCCGAAGCAAGCTTCACCCCGTGCCTGTGGCGCCAACGCTACATGTACTTGCTCATACCTTACCTTACCTAGCATATTGCATGTACATATGTATGTAATACTGAGCCGCTGCTCAGGAAATTCTCATCTTTCGATTGTTGCTGATGTGACATCGTTATCAATGTTCTTCGTTGCTATGGACATACAAGCGCTAGGTTCTATCTCAATATTTGATATAGACAGTTCCCATGAACGGGAAGCACCAAAGAACGACAACCCAACATGCACACTACGAAAGTCTGCCAACGCTAAATATGCAAACTCATCCATAGAATGGCCCAGCGTTACTCTACCTCAGGCTACTCGTCTTTCCCATTGTCCCACTCATCACCGCTGTCCAAACCAAAGTCAACATCCACAGTCAGGATGTAGACGGAGCCGTCCATAACGCCGAAATCATGAGGCACTGGGAGCAAAGCATTGCCACAGAGCTTTGCACCGCTATCCATAAGCCACTGGATACCCTGATAGATGGCGCCGATGGGAACTTTGTTGTAAGTCATTGCTCTGTACTGGAATGTATCCATCTTCTGGAATTCGTCGGTGTACTTGCCGCTGTTAGGAACGAAAGGCACATACTGGACGTAAGCGCAGTAGCCACTTTCATCGCTTGGACCACAGACAACAGGGTCCAGGGCGCTATATGTTGCCTCCGGATCGGTCTCTGCTTTGTGCCGAATGCCTTCAGCGAGGTACTGTAGGCAGCCCATTGTGCCATTCACACGCTCGTCAATGGCAATGCAGTGTTTGGCTTTCTTGCAGTCGGGATGGCCGAGCTTGTTTGGGTAGGTAACGGCTTTACCATCTGTTGTAGTCCCTTTGACTTTCTTGAGTGGAATGTTGTGGAGTCCTGGACCTGGGTTATCAGGTGCCCTCCGCGTCATGACGCTAGAAGTAGGCTCGACTTTCCCAAGGTTCGTTGGATTCATGCCCTGGACTGTAACCTGAATGGTCTGTGTTTCTTCGCCGTTCGCTGACGGTCTATGCGCCATGCCCGTGTAAGTCATTGAACCGTCGACAAGCTCAATCTGAATCATGGGCTCGGAAGATGTTCCTGTCGCCTCGGTGAGCCCACTGCCCGCTTTCTCGGTCGCGGCAACGATAGACGCAGTGGCGACAGATGCAGTGGAAGACTCAGCAACATCTGCCCTGAGTTCCTGCGTGCGACTTGGACCGGTCGGGATTGGGTGGATTATCGGGAATGGCTGGGAAGTGCCAGCAGCCTCGATTTCGTTCTTATGAGTAGATTTACACTGCCAACATGTCGGGATAGGATGGATTATCGGGAACGGCTGATCGGCCGCTGCTGAGTCTTCCTGTTCTTGTTCGCTATCTCGGATCGACGAGTCCCGTGGATTGACTCTCAAAGGCGAATGAGAACCCACATGCAACGAGCCATGGGAGACTGTGTTATCGTCATCAATGCAGCCAGCATCGGTCTCTTGCCGCTTCTTCTTGTCATCAACCATGATCCCAACAGTAACCGGACCTGGCGTGGCCACAGCAAGTAACTCAACCCCGTACACCGTCTGTCCAGCCGTCAAAGCGTAGGTAGCATGCTTGCCGACCAGATCGTGTCGATACGGGTTACCCAGATAAGCCGGACCTTGCGATATTGTTTTCGGAAGGTCTGCGATGTAAGTGACTTCTTTCTGGATGACTTGGTATTCATCGCATTTGCGTGCTGCCTCGGCAATACCGTACTCGAGACCGACGCATTTGTCTTCGATGGCGATGCTGGCGAGCAAGAAATGGGGAAGGAAAGAGGCGATGAAGATGCGTTGTGTTAACGGCCGCATTTTCAATGGCTGCTTGTGTCAGCAAGGATCCTTTGATATACGCTCTGGGATGGGCAACACACCAGAAAGGTTAGTGGTATCCTCGAGAAAGTATTCTAGTGACACAAATTGTCTATAGCCCAAGGGGTCTGGAGACTTTTCGAAGCTGGGTTTGAGAACAGTGGAAAGACGAGAGACCAAGATGTTACACGTATTTACTTGAGAGACATGTTGCTATGGCAAGACAGGGGCAGGTGCCCTTCGAGTTCCCTCGTCATCTCCAAAATGAAGGAGCGATCAGTAAATCCGTAAAAAAGCAGGGACGAATATTCTTCGTGGATAAAATTGCTTGGGAAGTCGCAGGGACTCTGAGAAGGAAGGTAATCAATTTGCTTCAATTCAATCGCATGTTGGTGCTCGTGTCCAGTTCGATTTAATCCAATGCCAAATTGGTGCATGTGTCCAGTCTGATCTTGGGTGTTTAGTCCTCCACGTCCCACAAAGTGGATGTATGGCAATGCATTGTGCATACACACAACGGAGGTAAACGGACGTCCTCGTGTCCGTCGTCGCTCCCCTCAACATTCGTGCCCCCTGCTGTCTCCTGCCCTCCAGCTTCATCAATTTTGACTCCGCCACCCGTCTCATCTGTCCCGTCACTGCCATCTCCCACACCAAGCCCCATCTTCTCCCTCAACTCTGCCCACCAAAGCCGATCCTTCCTAGCTTGCCTGACTTTCTCATCAAAAGCTAGCTTCTGCGTTCGCTTGACGTATCCCTTCAATATGATAGGCTGACCTTTGATATAGGGCCAAGCCGCATCCAGAATCCACTCGACTACTGTCTTTTGGCACCCACCGTCTAGCCAAGATATATCCAACATCTCTTTCGGTGGTGGCATAATGAGCTCCAAGTGAGAGAGGGGCATGACTCTGATAGCTAGTACGGAGCAGACGGGTTGATAATCTATCACCCTTTCCGCTGCTGAGTCTTCGAGATGAATGCCGAAGAGCTTAAGGTATGACAGATGATTCAGAGCTAGCGTCAGTTTGCGTAGATGAAATATCGGTAATGCTGGGTTGCAAACGAGATTCGTGAATAGGCGGGCATGTCGAAGCATAAAGCAAGTTCGAAAGTAGAGTACTCCTCGTGCTTCACGATGCACCTGCCTGTTGACTTGTAATAACATGGTCTGAGGACGATGCCGTTCTGCAACACAATTGCCTCTCCAACAGCGAGCAGTAGGGTAAGGCTCGACTACGTCTGGAAAGTAGTAGCCGTATATCTTATTGCGAATCTCTCCAGGGAGGTCAATGAGTTTGAAGGACTTATACCTATTGGCTATCCACCATCGGGCTTGATGATTTGTGCAGAGCTCGGAATCGTAGTTCCCCTGACTATCAGTTCGCTCATTCGGGTCATGCAGAATCGGGAGTTCTTTGATGTAGTTGTTAAAGGATCGCCAGCGACCATGCAGTCTGACCAGGACAGTGGACGACACCGAGAGCTTGACACCCATCTTTCGTGCCGGTTTACCGTCAGGTTCGAACAAGTAGGACTCGTAAGTGTGATTTTCATTCCGGGGTCTTATGGGCCCGAAGATGCTGATGTCGAAGGCGAAAGCCGAGAAACTCGAAAGCCTGTGTTGATATACCACCTCGCGCATCAACTCCATCGTTGTATCGCGGGGACCCTCGTAATATGATTTTGTAGGCCAGATCATGGCTGCTGAGCTCGGCATGATGTTCAGAAGACAGTGTTATCTGCTGTGCAAGTGAGATAGCAGGCGGAAGGTATTTATATGAACGGGAACTGATCACCCCATTTGGGATCAGTGAAGTTACTGAGGGTGTAAATGAGTCAGAACGAGATATGCTTAGTGAAATTAGTGGGTCCGCAAGTAGATTGTAAAGGCAATTCTGTAACGCAGCAAGCCTGAATGGGTTCAGGTCCATGTGCAGGTATGTTGCTTGAGAAGCTATGGTGCCAACAGAGAGATGTTTGGTGAACCTTGTGTGGCAATAATTGAGTGGCTGGAAAGTGAGTTGGGAAGAGTTTAAGTATTTAAGCTTAATGAAGCTTAAATGTGTGATGGTTGACCGGGCTAATACCAGACCTTATTTTTCACATGCCACCAGCAGCCTAACGGTGACGGATAGAAGGGCCGCGCTCATGGCGTACAGCTACCAGCAAGTCTGAACAGCGAAGGACCTGATTCTCACAAGCAAGAGCCGTCATGTTGCCCGAGACTCGCGAATGGCAGTAGGATAAGCGAGTACCTGCCGCCACCATGATTCTGGACAGCAGGAGCTTGGGAAGTAGAGGTATCTGAGACCGAAAATAAGAAACAGAGATTATACAAACAGTTCCTCTTCGAAGACGGGTTAGTCTAGCAGCAATGAGATTGACATGTCCACAGGAGCAGGAAGAATGAACGACATCGAAATTGCTTTAGACCGTACGGTACATCGCAAATATACGGCTACGCCAGCTTCACGAGCGTAATACGTGCGTCGGCTCATGTTCTCAAATCAGCTTCTCGACCTGATATGTCAGGTCTCAAGATGAGAAGACACCGTGATATACCTAGGACGAGCGATTAATGTCAAGATTGGCCAATGAGAAGCGAAGAACGCCGACAGCGGCTTCGGGAGTGCTGAATGGTCATGTTTGTGCCTTTTGCTTGCCTTGGCATCCATATGGACATCACCCTCTCCATCATCGCAACCCTTTCTATCCCATATTGCAGCCCTTTGCAGAATGTCGCAAGAGTCTATACGAACCCTAGAGCAGCTGCGCGTGCGGCTAAATGGACTTGCAACATCTCTGGGTCAGGTTCGGCGCGATCTTGAGGTCAATGACCCATTACCATCCTGGTACAACTCTCCTACCTTCGTGCTACTACTCTGTGCCGGCGCATTGCGCTTGTTGGTCGCTCAGTACCGGACAAGCCATGTTTAGATCTTAGACTAACCAGTTCACCATCTCAGGCCTTCAATACAGAATTCAGCGAACATCCTCTCCCACAATCTATCTCAACTCTATCATACGCTCGCGAATGCGCAACCCTATCTTGACTCCGCCCACGCTTATCCGCTACCCTCATTTCCTGGTCGCACACAGGAAGATCTTCTCGGTCAACTTCTGAGGAAGAAGCTTCAGCCGCAAGTGGAAGACTGGATCGAAGAAGGCACACATCACGCAGCACCCTTTACAGACTCCGCAGACAAGTCACAGACCAACGGCACCTTGGCCGACGCTGATGTCGCATTACAATCGGGAGGATTGAGTTCTGCGCAATTGGATGAGCTTTGGAATTGGGCTGGACCTGAAGGCAACAAGGTGGCGCGTGAACTGGGGGAGGATGCATTCGATGATGTTTTCACGTTACAGGAACATGAAGATGGCATTGAGAATGTAGTTACCGGTCTAAGGAGAAAGCTATGGGAAAGTGATGACGAAGATGAAGACGAAGAAGGAGACAAGGCTGAGAAGATGGAGGTGGATATTCCAGAGAGGGATCCATCTGAACTTGTTAAGAGGATGCAAAGGAAGGGTGTTGATGAAAGTAGGCCCGCGATGCCACTTGAAACTATCCTGCGATTCGTCAGTACAGGTCAAGAGCCCAGCAGTATGAGTGGTGGCCCAATAAGAAGATGAAAAGAAAGGTTGGGGAGTGCGGGATAGTGCATGAAAGGTGTTGAGGTACTCTAGATACTTGAGATACCCCAGTGATACAGCTGACCAGTCAAAACGATCGGAAGTGTCCCAATTGAAAGGGACACGAATAAATGTATTGATACTTCTTTGTCTCATAAAGCCCCGCCTAGGTATACACGTGTTACTTGTTGAAATGTAACCGGTCACGCGAGCAATTAAGTTGAGTTAGTCGTAAATGAGAGGGTCTCCCCATAAGCCGACATCGCCTTCTCCGCCTCCGGAAATTGTAGGGAATGACGCGGGAAAGTCTGGGGGAGCCGAAATGTCATTGCAGGTGGGACTACCAAACACAGCACACGCCAACTCCGAACCAATTCAATTGCCGGGGACCCGCGACGATCTCCATCCAATGCTCTAGCCTCCTCCAATTCCCACCGACGTTCCCAGAATAATGTTGGGCACCCTGCTTACCCCTTCTACTACTACACGCCTCCTCGCCCTCCCTCCTACTCTTCGTCCTCTTGCTCTCCAAACTGCAGCTCTCCGCTCATTCGCATCTCCTACCTACGTCAGAAATATGGCTACTCTACCGCGCACGCCTCTATTTGAGGCCATGTCAAAACATGACCCTCATAGTACAGCAGTCATACATTCCATCTCCGGCCGGTCGTTCAACTATGGATCGCTACTGAAAGATGTAGCAGCAGCAAAAGAGCGGTTGGCAAAGGATGCTGGTAAATCCCTGAAAGAGATGGAAGGAGAGCGCATTGCTTTCCTTGTGGAGAACGGATTCGACTATGTAGGTGCGCTACAATCTGGTATCCCCTATTATCTGCGAAGAAGAGAAGTTGACGGCTATGTTGCTATATAGTGACATTACTCTCTGTCCTTGGTAGCAACGCGATTGCTGTCCCTCTCTCTCCAGCTTTTCCAGCAGGAGAGCTACGTTATATTCTCGATCAATCTGGTGCACTGATGCTTCTTTCTTCCGCCAAATTCGCATCCAAGGCCGAAGAGGTGTTGAAAGAGGGCCTAGAGCACAAGCCCATCGATGTGAAGGTGGACAAGGCTCTGGAGGGCAGTACTGTGGTAGAGAGCCCAAAGCTTGAGGAGATGCCAGAAGACAGGGGCGGCATGATGCTCTATACGAGTGGAACCACGGCTCGTCCGGTAAATATGCGCATGAGTTAGAGCAAAGGGAAATACTAACATCCACCCAGAAAGGTGTCCTCCTCCCGCAATCCACGCTACTCGCGCAAGCGAGCTCCCTCAACGAAGCGTGGCACTACTCACCAAGTGATCACTTGCTCCATCTTCTCCCACTACATCACATTCACGGTACCGTCAACGCAATCCTCACGCCTTTGCTGGCAGGTAGTAAAATAGAGTTCATGTTCCCGTTCTCTGTCGATGCCGTGTGGCAGCGCTTGGCCGCTCCTTTCCTACCAGACCAAGAGCCGGAGAAATCACCCATTACCTTCCTCACTGCCGTACCTACAATCTACAGCAGGCTACTACAATCACACAAATCACTGTCACCGGATCTCAAGGAGGCTACGATGACGGCACTCAGTCCGAAGAATCTGAGACTGAACATTTCCGGTTCTGCAGCACTCCCTACTCCAACAAAACGTGCTTGGGCTGAGCTCAGTGGCGGAAACGTACTTTTGGAACGCTACGGTATGACGGAAGTGGGCATGGCACTGAGCTGTGGATTGGCAGTTGAAGATCGCGTTGACGGTAGTGTTGGATGGCCACTTCCAGGCGTGGAGGCGCGTCTTGTGGACAGCGATACTGGAGAAATCATCCAGCATGGACAGGAGAAGGATGCTGATGGCAAAGAAAGGCCAGGCGAAATCCAATTGCGCGGGCCTACCATCTTCAAAGAGTACTGGCGCAACCCTTCGGCCACGGAGAAAGAGTTCAGCGACGGCTGGTTCAAGACAGGCGATGTGGCTGTGCGGCGTGTTGTCGAGGGCGCTGGGCTGGGTAGGTCTGGTGAATGGGCCAAGGGACCGATGTATTTCATACATGGTCGTAAGAGCGCGGATATCATCAAGACGGGTGGTGAGAAGGTGTCTGCTCTCGAGATAGAGCGCGAGATTCTATCCTTGCCTCAAGTATCCGAGTGCGCAGTGGTTGGCCTTCCTTCTGAAACATGGGGCCAGAAAGTCGCTACTGTGCTGGTGCTGAGTGAAGAAGGCAAGACTGCAGGAAGAGGTGGGAAAGCATGGAGTGCGCTTGATCTCAGAAGGGCGCTGAAGGACAGATTAGTGGCGTATAAGATCCCTCAGGATATGCTGGTGGTTGAGTCAATCCCGAGGAATGCGATGGGGAAGATCAATAAGAAGAATCTTGTCGCTGATCTGTTTGGAGATTTGGCGAAGATTCGAAGGAGGAGTGTCAATCAAGCCGACGAGAAGGCAAGGCAAAAGCTTAAGGAAGTACAAAAGTGATAAGATGGAGAATTAAATCGAAGCTCGGGATAATACCAAAGTAGCCTCTATACATGAAGTCTGTCTCCTGATGAACTCCTAATCGTCTGCAACAATCTAAGAATGCTGTGTAGAATGCAGCTGGTTACCTAAGGTACCTAGTACCAGAATAGGAATGCCGCCGCTTCGGGAAGTCTTGTCCGCAGTGCCGCCAAGAACCCCTTCAAAACTCTCTCAAACTCGCTCATAAGCAGCATCTCCACCACCCGAAACAGAACACCGAAACGCCATGCTCAAAACCCATGAATTTGAATCAAAGACCGGCTCTGATCAATTGAATCCAATGACACCATGTCTAAGCAATTCCGCGCCCGTCGGAGTGTCCTTGTAGAACGAGACCCTCCGACCAATCACTCCGTCACCTCCGACACCGAGATCAAGCTTGATGGGCACTTTAAACGCTTCCGCGCCTGACGTTGCCCATGGTTGTTTCGGCGGCAAGGGAAAGCGATGCAGCACGCTGTCCTCAAGTGGCATCGTGTCTGCGTTTCTGAGGTCTCCGTCGCGGCTGGTGGAGGGGTCAGCGTTTATCCTTGAGTCTCGGGGCGGAGAAGGTAGGTAAGACCTACTGGATTACTACGTGGCAGATGTCGATTGAGCTTCTGTCGGTCGCGACGGGAGAGTAGAGTGTTGCCATTGTTCTGTCTTCGCTTGGCTGGAAGGTGAGTGTCATGTCGCTGTCGATTTGTGCTGATGGGGCGCCGCTGGTGTTGTAGGGTGCTAGGATGGCGATTGTGCCTCCTACCCTTGGACGATTGCTTTCTCCGTTGCACATGTTTGCCGCTTGATACTGTGTTCGAGGCAGTTACAAGACCACTGGTAGGTGACTCTCAGGGAGTATTCGTACGTCCGTGAGTAGTCTGTCTTATGAAGACTGTTCTGATGAGATTTAAAGTATCAGGTTCCGTATCTTGACAGCGTAAGTTTGCTTCTGTTTCTCAAGACTGTTTCCGTTTCCCACGAGCAAGCGGGCTTACCATCAATTCCATCTTATAATGTCCATCTGTTTCATGTTCGCTCACTGCCAAGACCACAGCGAGCGAATGAGCAAGTTTCGTACAGCCACCCTGAGGATGCGCCAGTATGAGCATGTTTACACCTTGATGGCACCAAATGGGCACATTGATGGTCATGACGGATCCGAGTGAGCCCCACGGCATCAAGTCATTCTTACGATGTAGCAATGACCCGGAAGCTTGAGGGCTAGGTAATCTTAAGGTTCCCTACTTGAGCAGCTCTCCATCAGCCTGAGCCAACTCCTTCATCTGATACATCACAATCCACATCTCAGCATCTACAAGATATCGTCAAGCACACCACCATCATGGCGACCGAATACTCTCTTCCTTCCCTTCCATACGCCTACAATGTAAGTATCTAGCCTGGCCAATGAAACTGCCCGATAGCTGAGATCATGCAGGCCCTCGAACCGCACATCTCCGCCCAGATCATGGAGCTTCACCACTCCAAGCATCACCAGACCTACATCACCAATCTAAACAAGGCCTTATCAACCGAAGCCCAGAACGCTTCATCTTCCGATCTGCCCGCCCGCATTGCCAACCAAGCAGCCATCAAATTCAACGGTGGTGGTCACATCAACCACAGTCTTTTCTGGCGGAACCTCACTCCCGCAAACTCCTCGGAGGCGGATCCAAAATCGGCTCCCAAGTTGCAAAAGGCCATTGAAGGCCAATGGGGCAGCCTAGATAAATTCAAGGAGACCTTCAGCACGGCTCTACTTGGTATCCAAGGCTCGGGGTGGGGCTGGCTTGTCAAGAACGTGTCTGATGGAAGACTCGACATTGTGACGACCAAGGATCAGGATCCGGTAGCTCCGACCGTCGTGCCGGTCTTTGGGGTGGACATGTGGGAGCATGCATACTACTTGCAGTATCTCAACGGCAAGGCGGCTTACGTGCAGAACATCTGGAATGTGATCAACTGGAAGGAATCCGAGACGAGGTTTGAGGGCGGTAGACAGGATGCTTTCAAGGCGTTGAGAGCGCAGATGTAGATGTAGACGTAAGTTCTAGGACCACGCTTGGATGGTATATATCACGTATCGGAAGGTTCGCGCTTGTTGCTTTTCCACATGCCGGTAAAGAGTCAATCTCCACTTCGAAGTGTGACAGCTGTCAAGTATCTCAGTGCTTTAAATCCACATTATCTCGCTTGTCTAGCTCTCGCCATCTTATTCCATTGTGTTGATAGATGCAAGGTAAGTCTTCATGTATTGCGTTGCGCGGGTGAAGCAGCGGGAAAGGGAAGCTGGGGTTCGGGAAGGCTGTCCGTGAACCGAGCTTCCCCAGAAAGTTCAAGAGCATGAAACATTCCGTGCTCCCTAAGTTAGTCCTCTCCACTTCCAATCGTCTACCAACACCAGCAACCACTTCCGCAATGAATGTTAACAACTTGACCGGATTGACGCGTATTGTGCGGAAATCCCCTCCGCTCCACCAGATCTGGCATACGTGCCAGCCGAGGGTTGCACCATCACGAAGCTTCTCTGCCAGAGCTGCCTACTGGGCTACTCAACCTAGCAAAGGCCAACGCCAATCCGCGCCCAACACTGCTTCTGATCGTCCCACACTGGTTTACAAGCCTGTACCACGTCCGTCGAAGTCTGAAACGCCACCAGTCGCCAACGAAGTGGAACACACCGAACCGACGACCTCAGAGCCCAAGCCAAAGCAGAAGAAATTCGGAAGAGGCTACGAGTATGGACTAGAAGCGGCCCAGAGGGTTGTACGGGAGGGGAAGCTCCCGGAAGAATACAAGGCGCCTGGAAGACGGATAACGATGATCATTGCGGCGCTGCCGATTCTGATTGTGACGAGTTGGGTGCTTTGGCAGAGATGTAAGAGTGCGAATGTTGGCGAGTTTGAGGATCATGTGCTGATGTACGTAGTGGTTGAGGGCAAGGAGCAGAAGCATCTCGTGGCACCGCTACCCTCTGAGGATGGGGATACCCAAGTGATCGTGGCTGAAGCGGAGAAGGCGTGAGAAGCAGGCCTGATATATCGCTTTCGGTCTTTGATGCAGGAAGCTGCAACTCCGGCTTCAGATCATCTTCGACGAAACGGACTACGATACACGCAATCATCTATACGCCAAGCTCAATATCGAAACCGACATACATCTCTCTACCACGCCGAATGTCCACCATCCATGCGCAGGTCACTCCCAGTCATGAAGCTACTAGCATCACTGATCAAAAACACCGCCGCTCCACGATACTCATTCGGCTGACTGAGCTTCCCCAGCATATTCTGGGTGGGCCAATCGCGTCTCCTCTCGGGGTATTGTTCGAACAGAGCTTCCACCATCGCGGTCACGATGTAACCGGGAGAGATGGTGTTTACGCGGATGCCGTACTGGCCCCATTCGGATGCGAGGTTGCGCGCCAGTTGCATCACGCCTGCTTTACTGGCGTTGTAGGCGGGGCAGATGAGGCCCTGCGAAGAACTTTGTTAGCATCATTGGGAAGCTGGAAGACAGAGTAAAGTAGATGGGGGAAGCCTAGGGTTGGAAAGACGGAGGCAGAATGAAAACTCACCCTGTTCGCAATAGTCCCACTCATGGACGCAATGAACGCCATACTGCCACCATTCCCCCACCGAATCATCTCCTTCGCCACCGCCTGCGCCGTCATGAACACCCCCGTGATGTTGACCTCGAACATGGTGTTGGCATCCTTGGCACTGTAATCCAACGCCGTCGTCTCTTGCTGAATGCCCGCCGCGGCAATCAGGCCGTCCATCCGACCCTCCTTGTCCGAAATATCCCTAATGATCTCATTCAACTCAGGCACATTCCTTACGTCGATCTGCCGGTAGTGGAACGTCGTGCCTAACTCCGATGCCGCGCGCTTCTGCACCCGGTAGAAGTCGGGAGAGGGCTCCGGTAGGCGGTCGAGTGCGTAGACTTGGATTCATGGCGTCAATACATGTCCAACTCGTACGCCGTTTTCTGAAGGATTAGGTAGGACTCACCCGTAGCACCAGCCTCCAGCAGCGCCTCCGCCTGCACCAACCCCAACCCCCTCGCGGCGCCCGTAACTAGACAGACCTTGTCATTCAGGTTGAACTCCGCAAGCCGCTTCGTCGTGCCGAGGTACGTGGCCGGATTGTAATTGTCCTTGAGATTGGCCGCCTCGTCCTTTGGTGGTTCCGGCGGTCCACGGCCGCTGACTGGGGGATTCCCTTTTGGTGGATCTGACAGCGGGTCCTTTGCGTAACGGGCGGAGATGGAGAAGGGTCGGAGTAGAGGCTGCGATGGAGGAGAGCGTGGGAGCGTGCGTGCGAGCCGCTGGAGTGTGCGAGGGTGGATTGACATTTTGGACGGAGGCGCGGGAATATTACAGGGTTATCGGTCGGCTAGCAGAAGCCCAGGCAAACAGATGTGGGCTCAAGAGCACATGCACAAGGAAGGGAAGAGAGGAACGAAAGGTCCCAGGAAGTGCGCCGGGAAGGGACCAGCTACTTGTACTTGTACCTTACCCAGCACAGGGCAGCCAACCTCGGTGTCGCAAACCCTACATCACCTTCTCACGACCCGGTTTGGTACAAGCGGGCGCCACAAAAGCAGTCAATTTCTTGCGTTCTAGCGCCGACATTGGCAGGCTGCAAAGGGAGCTCCAGCGCAACAATTGTGAGCAACTTCCGGCGGAATCAACAGCGGGGAGCTTGCTTTGCTGCGGGCAACGCGGGGAAGGTCGGATTTCCGAATTGGGACATCCGTGAGCCGGGCGGTCCCTGGCTGTACTCAGGGTCTCCCGACCGGTGCGGATTGCTTGTGGTGGGTTATTCTTGATCCGTTGAGCCCATTGCTTAGCTGGATATTCACTTGCGACAAATTCGGGACAAAACAATAAACTGGACCTCGTGGCGTCTCAGTAATCATCTCGTTGACATTTCACGACTATATACACCCGGACGCTACAGTTACCACGACTAGTAACCGGCAGGGACATTCTCCATCGGATCCTCCAAAGGCTCGGTTCCAAACCCGCCAACAAAGTAGTTACTAGTCTGATGAGTTGCTGCTGGACGTTGCGGCCACTGATCCAGAACGGCAGGACTACCACTCAGCGTGAAGTTGACGTACGCCAATGGTTGCGTGTCAAGCATCAAAGAGTAGTCGCCCGGGTACAGCACCGTGTTACCCATATCGTCGACACGCGCCAGGGACCCGAGAGTCAGAGCCAGAGAGGCAGCCTGACTGCTACCAGCTGAGACACCGTGGAGACGGGTGTACTTGACTAGACTCTTCTTTGGGTATGGCTGTGGTCCGAAGGAGCCGGTGAGGAAGCCCAGAGCGACGTAGTCTGAGTCGACGGAGCCGGTGTTCTTGACCTCGAAATCTAGAGTCGTGAATGCGCACCGGTCCTTGTACTGCTCGGTACAATTGGCCATGAGGTTGCTGATTGTGAAGTTGCAGTTCGACATAGTAGGCGCGGTGGCGCTGAAGTTGGTGTAGTGCATTCCGTAGCCGAATTCGAAGACGGCAGTCCCGTTGTACCACTTGTAGGTACGGCCAGGGTTGTTCTCACCCGGTCGCAGCGACATGTTGGTCATTGGCACTTGCGCAATGTAGTTGGCTGGGTATTGGGTGGTTGGGAGACGGCCGGCAGGGGCAGTTTTGCCGGTGATGATGTTGAACATGGCAACACCACCATCTTGGCCTGGGTAGCCACCCCACAGAAGAGCACTGATGTTGGGGTTGTTTGCGATCGGCGACGAGTCAATCTGGCCTCCACCCATCTGGAAGAGGAGCATGGGCTTGCCATACATAGCCAGCTCCCCAATTGCGTCAAGCTGAGTGCCTGTCCAGGCAATGGTGTTACGGTCCATACCTTCCGACTCAACGCTGTTGTCGATACCGCCGACGTAGATGATAATGTCGGATGCGTTGGCAGCAGCCCAGATGGAATTCCAGCTATCAGTTGTTGGATCGCCAAAGCCGGGACCGTATGCATAATTGACGGTAGCACCGAGCTGTTGGGCAGCGTAAAGTGGGCTGTGAAGATAAGGAGCTATGCCCGCATAGTTGCCTTGCATCTGGGTAGTTGCATTGGCCCAGTCCCCAATGAGAGCAATCTTGGTCGAGTTGTCGATCTTCATTGGCAGTAAGCCATCGTTTTTCAAGAGAGTGATACCCTCTTCGGCAGCCTGCAGAGCAAGTTGCTGCGACTGAGGAGTGCTGACATCGGCGAATGTCAGGTTGCGATATGGTACGAGATCACCATCGAAGTAGCCAAGACGGACCAGCGACGAGTATTGACGGATAAGTGACATATCGAGAGTGGACTCATTAAACAGTCCCTGCTCAAAAGCCGCCGGAAGATGATGCTGGTAGTATGTACCGCAGTCAAGGTCAGTACCCGCATTAAGCGCGACCGCCGCAGCTTCTTCACGCGTCTGAGTGTAGTTGTGGGGAAGAAAGATGTTCTGAACAGCGTCGCAGTCAGAAGTGACCCACTGCTGTTCGTTGGTCCAGCCCCAGTGCTCACGCAGAATTGTCTGTAGAAGGTATGGATCCGCGCAGGTTGGTACGCCATTGACAGCGTTGTAGCTGCACATGAAGGCGCCAACATTCGAGTCGCGAGCGCAGCTCTGGAAAGGTGGCATATAATACTCGGCCAGATCCTGGCTGTCGATCTGAGCATCAAACTGATATCTGTAGTTACCATTCCAGCTCTCCATATCGTAAGCGACAAAGTGCTTGCAAGTGGCAACGATACGCTTGTATTTGGGATCCTCGCCGCCTTGGAGACCGTTGATCAAGGCGTGTACATAGCTGCTCAGATGATATGGATCTTCACCGGGAGTCTCTGTGAGACTTGTTAGCAACATTCCATATTCCAGGCCAATCGAGGTGATCGAAGGCTTAGGGTTGTGGCTAGGGTAATACCTTGACCTCGGCCCCATCTCGGGTCTTTGAAGGGGTTGATGTTGGGGGTCCAATAGTCAAGACCTGCGCGATCATCGTTGTTGAAAGCGCGCGCTTCAGTACTGATGACCGTGGCAACGGCAGTGATCAAGTCATCGTCAAATGCAGCTCCCATAAGAATGGGTTGGGGGAAAGAGGTGGCGTAACTGTAGTTGCCCGAAGTGGAGAAATTCACTCCAGGAGAAGAAGCGACTCCGTGAAGAGCCTCTTGCCACCACGTGTAAGCGGGTAGACCAAGACGTGGCACACCAGGGCTAACGTGGCCGGTATTGTTTAGCTTCTCCTCCAGAGTGAACAGGCTGATCAAAGCTGTTGCTCTAGCCAAAGGATCTGGAGTCAATTGGGTCAGCGGTGGCTTCTGATGCATGTCATGAGTATGCTTCACTTACCAGCAGATGTATCGCAAACGGTGTTGTTCTTCAGTGGTCCATTGATACAGTCTGGGAAGCCTCGACCTTCCAGCTGAGCAAAGGCCTGGCCAGCCAAGGCAAGAGCTGCAATTCCTCCGAGGATCGCAGCCATTCTGTAGATTAGTCACGTCGGCGTTGTATACGAGAAACACTCAACTCGAGAAGGAAGGAAAGAGGGGAAAAGAGATGTATTTGTAGGCATCCTACCATTGACTCTGACTCTTTCCACCGTGACGTCCGAAAGAAGATCATTACGGAATCGAGGAACTCAACAAACCCATCAGGTGGTTATGCTGCATCTGTGAGGCTGGGAAAATGCAGTCTCCATGCTAGACCCACAGCATGGCCAGCATAACCATCATAGTTCGTCTTGGTAATCGCAGGAAAACTATCGTCACCAAGCTCCGCGGTGAAGAAAAGACCCGCTGTTGTTCAGTCGGCATCCAGTGAAGATCGTCCAATACGCAGATCATCGCCGGCTCCTCAGGAACAAAGTTCCCTGGACAAGCAGTGCCTCACAGGACCCGCTCTTGTAACAACCTTTTCTCCGCAGTCTGGAGATGAAACTCCGGGGTTAAGAGAGGGGGGGTCTGCACTGCTGGACCAGGTTGTTGTACCCAGCTGTCATCGCGCGTGTGCAGGACAAGGTATGAGAACGAGAGAGTGACCTTGCAGCTTCCCTCTCGTGTTCCATCTCGACACCCATCATCGATGCCGGTTTTCCGCTGGATTATGAAGCAAAACATGAACTTTGTAGATACCTGCGGTGTTGGCGCATTTACCCATAACAGCCGGGTAGGGAGGTCTTGGCTAGACTCGATGGGCCGACGTGGTTGCGGCGTTTTGTGGAGTTCACCCGGTCGTTCTTTCCCGCCTTCACTTTCTTTCTCCAGTCCCCCCACCTCCCGTCCTCCGCATCGACCTGCATTGAATTTACCCGGTAGACGAACCCCACAACGGCAACCCTACGATCACCCGCTCCTTCCAACTCCTCCCCGGTCAGCTGCGATCACCCGCTCCAACGCTCCTTCTCCAGATGTAATAATCCAGACGTCAATCCAGACTCGAACTAATCACATGCATGGGTCCGTGCTCGTATTGGATAATTGCCCTGCCATGGCCTGCCCTTGTCTGCCACCTGCATCTCCCGCGCCTCGTCTGCCCACGCCTATACCAGACAAGCGCCAATACTGGTTCCCATCAGGCCACCAACCAGCGTGAGACGCATGTATCATGCTCGGTCGGCTAACTACTTCAGTACCTAGAGTACTTCCAACTCATGTACATGTGGTATACCACCCTTGCTTTTTAACCGGCCTCTTTTATCCCGGCACGTGAGATGCACTCCCGCTCCCCAACTCCGTATGAGCCGTGCGCTGCGATAGGCTGAGACTGGCATGGTAGCATTTGGCTCGATGTACAGGGTGGTATGTTATAGATAGTGCTGCATGCCGCCCATTCATCGTCTGTTCGTCTAGTCAGGCAGGTCCTTCTTACTTATACCACCTTCATCGAAAGGTGCATCCCTTCATCTATCTTCATCAATCCAATAGCCTCCAGATATGGCGCCAATCTCAGGTAACGCTCAGTTTGACCATGCGGCCTTGGCTCGTCGCCAGGCGCTTCAGGGTAGCTCAGGCCCGGCAGCCTTGGTAAAGAATGCTCGCGTCTTCGCCATCGCTTGCTTTGCTTGTCTGGGTGGTCTTCTCTACGGTTACAACCAGGGTGTGTTCTCTGGTGTGTTGACTATGAACAAGTAAGTGATGCCAACACAAGCCCAATATTCAACTTCTGACGGTCGCTTAGCTTCAACGCACATATGGGCGTATATACTAGCGATCAGACCAAGAAGGGATGGCTCACATCAATCCTCGAACTTGGTGCTTGGTTCGGAACTCTGTACAGTGGTTTCCTTGCCGAGATCTTCTCTCGTAAATATGCCATCATTCTCAACACTGGAATTTTCATCATTGGTGTCATCGTTCAAACTACGGCCATCACCTCTTCTGGTTCCTCTTCCATTCTTGGTGGACGTTTCATTACTGGTAAGAATGACTTTGAGCGACAAACTCTTTCCCAGAACAATCTCTGACGCATAGACAGGTATGGGTGTGGGCGCCTTGTCCATGATTGTCCCTATGTACAACGCCGAATGCGCACCTCCAGAAGTCCGTGGTGCACTGGTCGGTCTTCAACAGCTTGCTATTACCCTTGGTATTATGATCAGTTTCTGGATCGACTACGGCACAGTGAGTATCCCTACACGAATCCAGACTACGCATTTGCTAACCTGTCATGACAGAACTACATTGGTGGAACCGGTTCGACTCAGCATGCTGCAGCATGGCTTGTACCCCTTTGTCTTCAGCTTGCTCCTGCCGTCCTACTCGGTGTTGGTATGATCTTCATGCCATTCAGTCCTCGGTAAGTCATCGAAAACACACTACATTTGAATTATTACTGACAGTCACACAGTTGGCTTGTACACCACAACCGTGAAGCCGATGCTCGTCGCACTCTTGCCAATCTCCGCGGCCTTCCACAAGATCATGAGCTTATTGAGCTCGAGTTTGCCGAGATCAGGGCTCAGTCTCTGTTCGAGAAGCGCACTACCGCAGAGCACTTCCCTCATCTCGCTGATGGTTCTAACTGGTCTGTTATCAAGCTTCAGTTTGTTGCTGTCGCCTCTCTTTTCAAGTCGAAGCCTATGCTCAAGCGTGTCGGTGTCGCCACAATCACCATGTTCTTCCAGCAATGGTGAGTACACCCCTGTTTCCACAAGTTCAGAAAGACCTCGTCTAATGAAGCATTAGGACTGGTATCAACGCCATTCTCTACTACGCTCCCCAAATCTTCAAGGGACTGGGTCTGTCCTCGAACACCGTCTCACTCCTGGCGACTGGTGTTGTTGGTATTGCCATGTTCCTCGCCACGATTCCAGCAGTCATGTATGTTGACAAGCTTGGCCGTAAGCCCGTTCTTACCATCGGTGCTATTGGTATGGCAACCTGCCACATCATCATCGCCGTCATTTTCGCCAAGAACCAGAATCAATGGCCAACCCACCAAGCCGCTGGTTGGGCTGCCGTTGTCATGGTCTGGCTGTTCGTCGTCCACTTCGGCTACTCCTGGGGTCCATGTGCCTGGATCATCATTGCTGAAATCTGGCCCATATCTACCCGCCCATATGGTATCGCTCTCGGTGCTTCCTCCAACTGGATGAACGTAAGTTCGCCTATACAGGATCTCTGATGATACTGCATGATACTGACCCCTCTCAGAACTTCATCGTCGGTCAAGTTACCCCAGACATGCTTACAAGCATGACCTACGGCACCTACATCTTCTTCGGTCTCATCACCTTCATGGGTGCAGCCTTCATCTGGTTCTTGGTGCCAGAAACCAAGCAGCTTTCTCTTGAGGAGATGGACATCATCTTCGGCAGCATCGGTACCGCCCAGGCTGATGCTGAGCGCATGCGCGAGATCAACAAGGAGGTCGGTCTGGACAACTTGGTCCACTCTGGTCAGAGTGGCGACAGGGCTAGCCCGACTTTCTTGGATGAGAAGCAGGGTGTTGAACACAAGGCTGGTGATGTTAGTGACTAAGCGTTTGCTCTACGGCAAGGAGAGGGAAGATTGTTGATTTGGAGGGGATTGTATCTCGCGGAGACGCTCGCTCTTGATTCGCATCGATGTGTTGAGTGATTTGATACAATTAGTAACAGAACTAAATGCTAAATGCTACACATCACTCTTGGAAACTTTGGATTGTTGATCGCAGCTCTGTGATTTTAAGATCCTGTAGTAGTAGCCATAAGGGCACCCGACTCGTGCGGCTCTGCGGGGTTCAAACGCGAGGCACAACGGTGACGTTCTTCCCCACACAAGCCACGTACCTGCCAAGTTGCACCAGATCTAGGCATTGGGAAGCCCTTCAGCACCTTTATCCACTCCAACACCGACAACATGCGTTTCACAGGTATTACCGCTGCAATTGCGCTTCTCGCGACCGCCGTCTCGGCCCTCGACAAGCCGCTCGACATTCAGGTCGACAAGGCTGTTGAGTGCTCAAGGAAGACCATTGCTGGTGAGTGCCACTCTACCCCTCGCTGGTTCCTCACACAAAGGCCCCCTTCTCTCGCAGGCAACACGCGTGACAAGAATACATCCACTAACATCAGTACAGGAGACAAGATCGCAGTCCACTACCGCGGCACCCTCGCCAGCACCGGCTCCGAATTCGACGCTTCTTACAACCGCGGTCAACCATTGACCTTCCACGTCGGCAAGGGTCAGGTCATCAAGGGCTGGGACCAGGGACTGTTGGACATGTGTCCTGGTGAGAAGAGGACTTTGACTATCCAGCCAGAGTGGGGTTACGGTGACAGAGGAATGGGCCCGATCCCGGCGGGCAGCACATTGAGTACGTTATGATACCACTCCTGGAGCATACCTTATAGGGTGTTGCTCCAAAGCGATTGAACCGGAAAAGCTAATGGATTGTAGTCTTCGAGACCGAGCTGATCGATATTATTGGTGTCAAGAAGGACGAGCTTTAGATACGGATATATCCAAAAATAATGACAAGTTGAGATGTGACAGAGTTGCGCAACACCTTTGTAGAAGTCCATCAGCATCTCAGTCGGCCGGGGCATGACCTTCCCATTCACACGACGAACAGGCCACCCCTGCGGTTGTTAGCAGTGTCTACACGCTCGCTCGGACCAACACGCGATTGGCGCGGCGGGCAATCTCTTCTATCCAGAATACATCCAGACTTTAACCTCCGGGACATTTTGCGTGGTGTCCTAATCCTGGTTCATGGCCAGCTCCTCCATAGCCTTCACAGCATTCTCCAGCTCCCTTATCCTATGTCCAGCACGGTTCTTGACCTCTTCTGCAAGTTCCGCATCCGGGCCTTCAACAACCGCCCTGTAGGCTTCCTGTAACTTCTCCAACTCTTCACGTGCAGCCTTTCTGTCCTCCTCAGCGTATACCGTGTTTGATTCAGTCTCTTCCATTGCCATTTCGAACTGTTTGAAAACGCAGTAAGCAGACCGAGCATAAAACCCCGGAGATGCATTAGTTTGTCTCCGTACCTCGTCCTTCGCTGTCGCATAAAGCTCTGTGATTTCCTCGATCTTCTCGTCCGCGAGAGACTTGGAAGACAGCCATCTCACGAGCGGCGGAGTGTGCGATGCCGCCCGAGTCTGCAACGGAGCCTGTATCCTTGGTCGTGCGAGCGTGCGGAGGTTGCGAATCGTCGGCTGGTGCGATTGGCGCAGTGCGCGGAGGAACACGGCTCGAGGAAGCATGTTGTTTGTGGTTAGGGGGATGAGGGAGGACCAATGACTTCTATCTGGTTAGATGGCGCGTAGACGTGGAGGTGGTGGGTTTAGGACGACAACTTGACCGGACGGGTCCCGCATGACGTTGATCTTCTTGAGATCTGGGCGTCAAGGTTGTGGAGTGCAGTGCGGCGAGACGCCTCACCTCCGAAGAGCCGCAATCATACATAAACATATCACCCTTTCGTAGTCGTGTCGATCGCAACGGGATATAGATTGCTACTCAGGGGAAGCCATTCCATTATGAAGCAATAACGAAATTGAACATGGATTTGGCCTTGTGACCTGAGCCCAACACCTACGTTGCCATCCTTAGTCGCCACAGGAGGCACATCTTCTCTACGCGCTTCTACAACATCACCATGGCCCTTCTCAGTCTGTCATTACTCTTCATCTCTATTCTTTACTTAACTTACCGGCATCCCCCAGCATCATGGAACTTTCTCTCTCAGTGGCTTCGGTCCCGTGAGCATCAGCCTGTCGACCTGAGCGAGAATCGGGATAAACAAGGCGGGACGACATCGAGTACACACACTACGACAGACCAAAGCACCGCACCATCATCTGATCAAGTGGCTTCGGAGGCACAAAATGCGGCAGTAGTGCAACCACTCGAAGACGCAGCGATATCGCCACAAGAGGACAGGACGCCGAAAGCGCAACCTACTACCACGGGATCTAGTGTACCATCATTCTCTCTTGACGAAAGTCATCTGGAAGAGGAAGAAGAGGAAGAGGAAGATGAGCGCAACATGCCGCCACCAATGTTTCCTGCTGCGAACTCTGCTCAGCGTGCAGGTAGCATGGCAGCTCCACCGACCTTCTCAGCTCCCAACTCTGCACCTCGCGTAAATGGCATGGCACCTCCACCAAAGCCGTCTACTGGTCTAGGCAGCTCTACTAGTTTAGGCGGATCTGGATTAATGCCACCCCCTGCACCACGCCCGTCGACCCTCAGGACTCCTCCTAGCGCACCATCATCACTGCGTGTCCCCTCTACCGGACCCCTTCCCAACCGAGGCCCACCGCAGTCTTCTGCCTCAACAGCTCGAACCAGTCTCGCACCTAGCGCACCCACGCAAAACGCGCGCAAGAAGATACTTCTCAAACCTGGTCATTCCCCTCTCGACTGGGCGTCCTTGACCCGGTCTGGGAATCTTGCTGGCGTACCCACTTTCCAGCGGGTGACACCATCGATGCTGAAGTATCACAACGGACGCAAAGGAAGGCCGGCGTGGTCGAGTTACCTGGGAAAGGTGTACAACATCACCCCTTATCTGCCTTTCCATCCTGGCGGCGAGGGAGAATTGATGAGGTGTGCTGGTAAGGACGGAGCGAAGTTATTCATGGAGGTGCACCCTTGGGTCAATTGGGAGAATATGCTTGGAAGCTGTTTGGTTGGTATGATGGTGCCTGAGAGCGATACGGATGAGGGTCTAGAGGGAATGGATTAGACGTTCCTAGGTAGATAGTTCTGTGTTGCGGCGCCTTGGAGTTTGATTGGTGAGGTACAAACGAGATACCCATATAGAAAGATCCAGGATAGAGCGATAACATCACATCACAAGATTGAAGATCGAGTCTGAAGATCAAACATCATTGATGTATTCTTTATTGCTACTCAGTTGAATACTGCCGTATTAGGACATTTAATTGAACACACGCGCACGTGATAGCGTGGTGGTTCGCGCAGGTGCCTGAAATTGGTTTCGCGTGCATCACCGAAACGGGACCACCACGATTGTCGCTTCACGACATTACGGTCCACGAATCTCACGAACAAGAGACTGCTAACCAGCGACCTCTCCTATCATCCTGGTGTCATGACTGGAATCTAACGACATGTGGTTCCTCGAGTGCGACGGCCAGCTCTTCGACCATAAGCGAGTATGGCTGAGACCGGGCACGCAACACCTGCTTGGCAGGACTCGAGGAGACAAAGACTCCAAGGAGCGCATACGCTATATCGATCACAAATCAGTCTCCCGGAAGCACTTGCTCATTCAGATTGACAGCGTCAACCCTGGCGACAGTGCGCATCTCCACACCAAGAGCAAGCTCACCGTGACCGACGGGTCGAAGCTCGGTACGACTATAGACGGGCAAAGGCTTGTTAAAGAGGCGAAAGTACTGGATAAGGATGAGCATACTCTGAAGCTGGGGAGTTATGAGAATATCTTCCGGTAAACCTTCCTCCGATGCGCGACCACACGAGGCGGCATGCTGACGCTTGCAGTCAGGATCAAATGGCAGCCAGTGACTTTCTCTTTCACCTCTCTCTCGCGATCTTCCAGACAAGCAAATGATCCTCTTCAAGCCCATAGAATGCGCTTGGAACCACTGGACATCAAATGCATCACGGAGTACTTAACGCAGCATACGACGCATGTCATCTCCAAGAAAAGAAATACTGCGGCCGTCCTGCAAGCGCTTGTCAATGGGAGGCATATCGTGACGGACCAGTATGTGGATGCTGTGGAAGGGGTGGGACAGCCCACCGTGACTCAGACGGGCGAGCAGCAGTTCAAGATCTCGTTACTGGAACAAGACTTTGACGCGGATTGGCCGGAAGAGGTGGAATACCTGCCACCACCGGGAAATGAACCCAACCCGCTCCCACCAAGAAGCGTGGAATATTCACCAAAGTCGGAAAGATCGGAGATGTTCTCAAGGTACACGTTTGTATTTTGCGATCAAGCGCAGTATGACAATCTGTTGCCGGTGGTGACAGGCGGAGGGGGCAAAGCGTTGGTGAGGGACGTCACACAGGATCAAGCGGATGTGGGAGACATGGTTGACTATGTGAAAGAGGTGGCAGGGAAGAAGGGTGTGGGGGCATTCAAGTTGAGCCAACAACCTAACAAAGGAGGTGTCATTGTCGTACGGCCAAGTGATAAAGTCCAAGCTGGAATGCCGGGATTCTTCAGCAAACTTGACCAAGCGCTGGATCAGAAGAGTATGGAGCAGAATGAGTTTCTCGAAGCTATCCTAAAGATCAAGCCTGAGATGCTGAAGCAACCACTTGACCCTACGGATGTGGAAATGGAAGATACTGGGCCACAGCAGTCACCTCCTCGTCGGGAGAGCAGCGCCAAACATGCAGCAGATGTTCTTCCATCTCAGCCGTCCCGTGAGCTGAGCGTTCCTCAGGAAGAAAGGGCAGATCGTCCTCGCGACGAGCCTTCCCAACCTTCTGCCACTTCTCAAAAGCGCAAGCCACGTCGCATCATTACGCAATCAAGGTTCAAAGGGTTTGATGACTTCGACCCTAGTCAGATCTCAAAGTACCGCTCCCCAACGCCGCCAGAGGATTTGGAAGAACCAAGTCAAGCGCCTTCTTATAACGAGGTTATGGATGTCGAATCCCAATATCAGGCCCCAGCAACACAACGTTCACAGCCTCCATCACGGAAACGACCCGCTGCATCTGCTATCGAAAAACCTCAGGAGACTGTCGGAGACGTCATGGATGGAATGCTTAAGGGTGCTGCAGCAATGAAGAGGCGCCGTATAGCGGAAGGAAAAGAACCAGCAAGCAACTCGTTCCAAGCTAACGAAGAGCCAATCCAATCGACTGTCACGAAGCCCAAACGCAAGAAAGAGAAGGAGATTGATGTCCGGGCCGTCGTCGCAGAACGCAGAGCCGCAGAAGAAGAAGCGCGCCAACGCGACGAAGAGAATCTGCGCGAAGCACTCGAGGGAATGGACGTCAGTGACATCCGCAACCTAGCCCAAATCGAAGAGATGGAGGTTGTCCGACGGCCGCCACCGTCACGGCGAGATGGCTCGCACGACTCCAGATGGGACGACCGGTGGAACGGCAGGAAGAACTTCAAGAAATTCAGACGGGCTGGACGGCCGGGTGCAGAAGGCGTACAACGACAGAGGGTTATCGTCGGATTGGAGGAAGTGAAGAGGAAGAACTTCGGCATCGGAGAGGAATACTGGCTTGAACCTGTCAGTGAGACGAGGAGGAAGGAGAAGGAGAGGAGAGAGGTCTCGCAGAGTCAGCATCTGAGCCAGGCCGCTAGCTTACCCACTCCTGGCTCCGCGCCACGCCGCTCGGCCAACGGACGCTCCCAACCTACTGCGCAGACCGTGGACGACGAAGAGGATGCGAGCCGTTTCCAGCGCAGAATCCGCAACTCGGTCGTCGAGGACCTGAGACGTGAGGACGCCGAAGAGATCCTACCAGAAGAGATTGCAGGCCCTGCGAGAGATGAGGATCTTGAAGCCATCAGACGCGGGACCCAGAACTCAACACAGACGCTCAGGGCCACGGGGACGCAGAGGAAAAGACCCGCTGCAGAACCCGCTGGTGGCGCGGCTAAGAAGAGGCAGAGATTGCCTGCTGCTGCGCCCGTTGAGGTCGAGGACAGCGATGATGACGATGCACTGAAGTTTAGACGACGGAGAAGATGATTGGTCGCTGACAGCCATACATGGCTTCGCAAGAATGCTTCGTTTGCTCCTCTAGCTCGATCCAGAAACGACCTAGACACCATTATGAGTATCATGAAATTCGTAACTACGCCAACGCTATGCCTTCTCCTCCTCATGTGCACTGAAAATGCTGCTGGTCCGGCTATGTCAAAAGTCAAGGAAAGTTCGCCAACGTCGGAGACACTTTCTCTAGATCTTCTAGATCAACACGGAGTTCATCTCCCTGATCGTCGCTTCAACCCCCAAGCTAGCATCCGCCCCATCCGCGGTCCTATCCTCCTGTCTCTCCTGCCTCTCCTGCCTCTCCTCCCTTTCCTCCGCCTGCTTCAACGTCGTCGGCGGCGGAATCTGGCTACTAAACTGATGCCACACATTCGGGGCTTGCAGCACATACTGCATCATGCTGACCCTAAAGCGGTTCCTATAATCCTTTGGACTCGTAATCGTCGGCTTGTTCTTCCCACGATCCTTGATCCAGCTCTCCAGCTTCTTGTCCCAGGTATAGGTACGGATGCAGTCGATGATGCCGACGATGAGCTGCTTGGCTTCGTCGTCGAACCCGGCCATGAGCGAGTAGTCCATGACGTTTTGTTTACAGAGCCACATCGTGTCGTTCCAGACAGACGCCCGGAGTAGTTTCCGGTTGTGCTCGCGCACGAAAAGAGGGGTTTCGAAGATCGTCTCTACGAGATTCTCATCGAGCAGGACTTCGTCTGGCTGGCCCGTACTTTCGATCTTGCGGTTGCGCATTGAGCCTTTCAGGTCGAAGCGGCGGGTGGGCTTGCGGTCGTAGAAGAGATTCTCCATGACCAGGAGGTAGTAGGAGAACTCGACGCCTGTGGCGGGGTTCTTGATGACGACCTGGAACAGACCAAACATCTTTGCGATGACGGAAGGGACGCCGTGGAACAAGGTGTGTGACATGAAGGCGAAATAGTCGGGGGCGAACTTCGTAAAAGCCTTCAGCTCCACCTCCTGTAGCGACTTGATGACGAACCGGTCGTCAAGAGTTTTCAGGAATAGAGACTTTGTCTTGCCACCTTTGGAGTCCCACTTTGCACACCGCGATAGCGACTCGACGAACCGCTCGCTGACACCACACTTGCGGCGTAGAGCATCGAAGGACTCCGCATAGAAAATTTTGCACTGCGCTTTGACTTGACCGTGCGTGAAGCTATACCGCATATGCGTACCAACATCACCGACAAGAGAAGCCTCAATCGCTTCCTGTACGCTGGCCTGATGTGTCTGCGTGGAGAAGTTGCTCACTTGAGAAGCAGTATGAGCATGAGCATTGGTACGGCCACGACGCTTTTCCCGGAATCCATTCTGCTTCATCATGTAGTCTGAGCTGGACAGGGCTAGAGCAATGACTGAGCTTGGCTCATCCTCACGGACTATGATGTCTGAATCATCAAAGACGTGTTCGGTAGGTAACAGTGGATACTCCAAGGGAAGCCAACCGGAAGCTGATCGTTCAGACCAGAACGAGGTCAACATCTTCATCAATGTTGACTTCTCATGCTTTGGAAGTGAGAGATCAAGATGGACTTCCATATCGTGAGGCGAAGAAGGGGAGAGCAGAGTCGTTGACGATATGCCGGACAGTGGATCGGATTTGTCACGCTGCCGGTTGGTGTCCGACAAGACTTGTTCCGTATCAGTCGTCTCTCCATCACCATCAGTATCTGAAGCGGTTTGTCCCAGAGTAGAGCCACCCATCTCCGTGTCCGTATACTGATCAGTAGCTTCACTCGTTTCACTGAGATGACCATCTGCCTCTCGCACATCAATGGTTGCATCTGAAGTTTGATCTTGTCCTTGAGATGCATCACTTGACGTCTTGTCCACATCAATACGCAGTTCATCATTCTTTTCTCCAACCGCTTCACGTGCATCCTTATAGACCTCCACGACAGGCCTACTGCTCGCCAGTGGGTTGGCTCTGTTCTGCCTGCTTCTTGCAGCACGTAGCCTACGCTCGCGTAATCTCTCTCGCTCAAACTCCCGTGAAAGCTGCTCGAAATGTTTGGCCAACGCTGATACACGTGTTGTATTGTCCTGTTTCGATGGTATAGAACGTGGGATCAGGGAGCCTGCAGGCTTGCCGGATTTGAAATATCCGGGAGCCAAGCGGTCTGCAAGTCGTTGCTCCAGCGTCTTTGTAGGTTCCTTTCCAGTACCACTTGTAGCACGTGCTTCGTCATCTGATGGATCTCCACTGGCTACAGTCTCGATGCTCGGCATATCAACAGACATGTCTGCGCTACGGGACGGTATATGGCCAGGTTGGGATTGGGCTCGGTTGAGAGCTGGAGGGGTTGATGAGCCATTAGTCCCTTTGCGCAGATTGGTGAGGCGAGGTATCCTGGATTCAGTAGGTTGCGGATCTGGTGAAGTCGTGTTTGTCGCCGCAGCTGATGATGATCGTATCTGCTCAATGCGCTCCAAAATGGATGAAGTCAGGGGCTTTGGATCTGTTGCGAACGGCTCGGGTGCCGTTTGACTATCGCTCGTACCAGGTCTCGTGGTTTCCTGTGAAGTTTCGGCATGTTCAGATGGTTCTCCATCACTGGAAGGCTCCGGCGTCAACTTTGGAACCGCTAAATCGAGGTGCTTTACATGCTCTCGTTGAACCGTCTGCGACTGATGTTCACCAGGCGAGACTTGGCGAGAGAGGCTTGGCCCAAGAGGTGCTTCTAAACTGTCTGGAACTGCTGGAGGGTTTTCAGAATTCTCTGCTTCAGGTACAGAATTACCGTGTTCCTCCTCAACCACAGCACTGAGCATGTTTTGCGCCTTCTCAGAATGCAGCTGCTCATCAGTAAGTTCGAGCTCCTTGGGACGTGGGCGTTCCTGCATTTCGACACCATCCTCCGTGTCACTAGCATTGCCGTCGCCAGCTTCTTTGCTATCAAGGAACAACTTCTTCAGTTGCAAGGTAGCGAGCCGACGGATATCATTCTCGGAGGGGAAGAAGTTGCGTTCGAATTCGGAGAAAGCTTCGTCCCAGGAGAGCGCCTTTTCATCCATCAACCTCACCGCACGATTCAGCGGCACAAGCTCATAGAATCTTGAGCTAGTGTATTTGTCCTGAAGCTTCTTTAGCATTTCCTGGTGGTCGTTTTCCGCACGCATGACCATCTTTTCCACAGCTGCTGTTGCATCGGCAACCTTTTCCGGCACGACCGTGGAGAGATTTATCGAGTCTAGACGCGCTTTGATGGAAGCGGTGAAAGCGGCAAGACGAGTGCGAAAATGTGAGAACTGCTGATTTTTGAGGGTAAGATCCGCGCTCACTTCCCAAGTGATAGAGGTTCCTGGTACTATCACGTCGTATATATCAATATTGTCGTACTGAACACGGACGGCTAGGTCCTGAAAGCCGAAGCAGCGCACAAAATCTTTGTGGACATCGTGTGGACAAAGGCTGGCTCTCGGCTTGAGAGGTGTACTCCAGAAGCTCAGCTCCAGGTACTTGCCAAGGGAATATTTCCAGGTGCTTTCAGACATGGGGATGACTGTAGTCTCTTGGCCGCATATTTTACAAGTCGACCACATCAGAATAGTACTCCGAAGACCGTGCATCTTAGCTGGATATCGCTTGACTGATATCGATAGTTGACCAGATCCATGGACGTAAGAGCGATGATGATCGTGCATCTTCCGGTTACAAACTTTGCAACTGTTGCTTGAGCCTATGCAGATATCCTCAATGAACTGGCCAATAGTGCAGTCTTCCTCAAACCCTGTATCTGCATGACCGTACCCTGCGTAGAAGCCTAGCTGCATAAGTTCGGGGCCAGCACATGGCGCAGAGGTGACACTGGACACCACAGAATGGAGGACGATGATATTCTGGTGGCTGAAGGGGTCGAATGGATTCTCGTTGCTTCCCGCATAGAATTGTTTCCATTGTCGTCGCTGGATGTCGTATGTTTGAAGCGCCTTCTCATACTGTGCGTCGTGGACCGCGTGCAGGAAATCACGGACCGTCCTGGACTGCTGAGCCGGTATTGCTTGCTTGATCATGTCTGGTTGGACAAGTTCAAATTGTTCGGCTTCTTCATCCTTCTCGTCCGCCGCCTCATCATTGGTTGCAGCGTACCGATCCCGAAGCTTTTTGAAATGCTCGACTCTCCGCTCAGACTCATAGGCCTGAGTGAGGAGATGGGGTTCCGAATACTGTACAAACGGCGAAGAAGAAATAATCCGAGTTCTGGCAGTCTCCACCAACTCCCGGTACTCTGAAGGTATTGATGTATCTTCAGGCTGTTCGGAGTCCATAGGCTGCTGCTCCGCTGGCTCTTCCGGTGCTTTAATCGTCTCCTGATCTTGTCGAGAATGATCCTCTGGGTTGTCCGAGATAACCTTGTCTTCGCCAGTGGTATCACTGGTGGTAACTACATCAGCGATGCGCTTCACAGCCTCAGAAGCAGGTAAAGAATCGATGTTTTCGATAGGTTTCCGTGCCTTGCTTGGATCGCAATGCGGTGCCGCAACTCCCTCGTTTGGCGTGGATGGTATCAAGACGAACTCGTCCCTCATCAGACAAGTCTCAAGTTTGAGGTTGTACACGACGTAGCACATGAACTCGGTGATACGCTTGACCTGGCGAAGGGTTTCGGTCTCAGCTCCTCGCAATACGATTGTACAACCCAGGTCGGCTTGACAACCGGACATGTAGATATATGTCTTCCTGACTCTGTCGTGCATGAAAGTCTTCACATCAAAGCTCTCGCATCGTCCAAGATTCGCCGGGTCAATGGAGAGCTTATCAACCGACTTTATCATCGCTGTCTGAGTGACTCTAGCCACAGCCGCGAGGACCGACTGTTTGATATTGTAGACGACTGTGATGCCAGCCTCTTGCAACATCTGTAATGCAAGACCAGATACATTACGCTGCACGAGCAAGACGTGAGGTCGTAAAGCAGCAATCCGACCAACTAAGCTCCGTAGATACTCCCGCTCTTGGGCAATAACCGGCTCGAGGCTCATGAAATGTTGGTTGTGCCGTGCGTATTCGATGGCGAAAGTGACAATAACGACACGTGGTTGCCTAAAGCTTCGCTTCATGCTTTTCAAGGCAATATTCTTGCTGAATACTATGCCCGACACGTAAGCGGTGTCACCGGGTCTTCCGCCTGGTATTTTCTTCAATTTGATGTAGTTTCGAATATCCATATCGTCGCCTCTCTGTACATCAGGATCGACATCATCAGTGCATTGTAACAGTATAGGTAGCAAAGCTTTCTCCCAGCTGCTACGATGCGGTATTTTGCCGTCTCGAAGTAGCTGTGAGAGCAGTCTCCGCACATGCTGTAGGCTCGCTCTATTCAGTTCAACCACCGGAGCCGCGGCGCCATGCATAGCAGAGCTACGTTTGATCCTAGACTCCGCTTCACTTGACGTGTTCAAGTTTTCGAATACTAGTGGCGACATGGAAGCCATATCCGGCATGCTACTCTCATCCAGATTCTTCAATATATGGTGACTGCGGCTTCTTCTGGGAGAGGGACGGACATTCATCAAGCTTCCAATACTTGGATTCCGTCTGCGCGCCAACCGTGGTGTATGCTTTCCCGATAAGCTCACATTGTCGGCATCTCGGCCACCGGTAATGCTG
The DNA here is from genome assembly GCA_024184665.2 of Zalaria obscura. Taxonomy (NCBI): domain Eukaryota; kingdom Fungi; phylum Ascomycota; class Dothideomycetes; order Dothideales; family Zalariaceae; genus Zalaria; species Zalaria obscura. The sequence goes on from JAMKPW020000042.1 coordinate 823,347, forward strand.
GGTGTGCCAACGCTTCGATCGCCCAGCCGAGACCGACCTTTCTTGACAGCAGAAGCCAATAAGGACGCGAACCCAGCTCTTTCACTCTCTGCCGGAGAGTTGCTGTGCATGTCGCTGTTCAAGGATGCAAAGATATTAGACTGATCGTCATCCGAGCCCTCATCCGAGAGGAACGGAGCCAAGTCTGGGTCGATGATGTTGTCATTATGAAATGCAGGCAGAGGAGGAAGACGTCTTTCCGAGTCCAGTGCGTTCTGGTAGAAGGGACCGCGATCATCGGAGAAATGTCTTCCAGTCCTCATATGCTGGTGTCGAGAATGATGACGTTTATGGCTTGACGACCTTGGACGACCAGTGAGAGACTTAAGCGATCGCGAAGAGCTTGGACGTGCAAGTACAGGTGGCGCGTCGAATTCTATTACGGCTGATCGTCGTTTCGCTTCCCTATTCCTTCGCGACACAGGTATGCCAATGGATGGAGTAGCGAGAGTCGCATCTTCCGGTCTGAACTGTGCTGCTCCATCCAGTTGCCCTTTCAAAGAGGGTGAAGCTCGTAAGTGGTCCTTACCTGGGGAGAGAGACTCTTCTTCGTCACTGAAGACACTTGAATCATCGTCACTGCCGTAAATCATGGCTTCGCAGGGCTTGCAGAGACGAAGGGTGCCCGGTTGCCCAAATGGTTGACCGGGTACAAGTGATGTGCACTTTGCGTCGAAGATTTGTCCGCACGTACGGCAATGATGCTTCCTACGGAACGTCGAAAAGGCGCCGCCGCAGTAGAAACAGTCTCGCGCATTCTCGTCCTTCATCCAGAATTCTTTGCTGATAACCCGTCGTTTCAGGGAAGCAGGTATGACTGCACGGCCTTTTCCACCGTTCTCGGAATGCTTTGTAGGCGCACGACTTTGTTGGAGACCAGCATTGAGATTGGCGGATGGTTCCAGAGGTTGCTTTGTTGCATCGGTATTGGCGGAGCTGCGTAAAGATAGTGCATCACTGGAGGAAGCGCGCGAAACCTTGAAGCTGGGCAAATGCGATTGGCTAACACGTGGATAGTCATATCCTGGACGGTCTGGTTGGTTCACCGGCAAGGTTCGCGGGGAAGGAAGTGGCGATGGCGTATTCGAGATAGCAGAATCCTTCCCTTTGCCGGTCTCTGTGCTTAGCGTTCGTAGGTGTTGGTTATGAGTCTGATTACGAGACGCAGTGCCTGCGCTGGATCCCTTTAGAGATGTGTTGATTGATCCAGCAACACCCGTCCTTTCCACAGGCAGCTCTAGAGGACCATCGGACTCATCTTCCGAATCCAAGGGCGTATTACGCATTGGAGTAATATCTGACCCTGAAGGTTGTAGGTGCTGAGATCTTCTTGCCATGTTCTCCGACCTAGAGTCTTTCTCCCCCGCGCCATCCTCGGCATCTTGTATCGTTGCTAGTTGGGCGACATTTTTCCCATTGTCTTGCCCTAAGCTTGGCGAAGACAAAACTTCGATGCGTCTCTGGTCTAGCAGATTGTCCTTACCGGCATCTCTGCCTGACACTGCGGAGTTTCTGATTGGAACACCATCTTCAGGTTGAGCTCGACCGTCCTTTCCTGGATGAACTAGAGTAGGCGTTTCTGTTGCACGTACTGCAGGTGACAGCAGGTCGGAAGTGCTGTTTCTATGCGACCTATTGGCTTCATTTATATCGTCTGACGCAGGCTGAAGGTTATAGGTAGATGTGCTCCTCACAGACGAGGTCTCCGTTTGCCCATGACTACCGCGACTAGCAGGTCTTACGGCTTCCGGGCTGGAATAGCCAGCTCCTACGCTTTGTCTGAGACGACTGTATAGTCCACTGATCCTTCCACCGACGAGCTCTTTCGGTCCTGCGCTGCGACTTGGACTACCACCGCCTTCAAAGTCGTTGAACGATGTGAGAGTTTCCGATTTGGAGGCTGTTGTGTGTATCTCATCTAAGGCTTGTGCGAGAGTTTCTTTGTCGATAGGACCCCGCGAACCAAGGGAGGAGACAGAGCCTCGACGTGATCGGAAGCCAGTCAAGGTAGGCTTATAAGATGAGGCGGAGGGTGCCCGCTGATGCGTAGCCATCGAGAAGCGGTATTACTGGTTTCCCAGCCAGGCAGCATACCGACACTTCGTTATGACCTGCTATGGGCCAGGATGGTTCAGGACCGAGACATGGCGGGGGTGTATCGATAGAGAAGCCCCTAGGTATTTTGGGAAGGGAGCGAAGTGTTGGTGTTGTTCAGTAGGTAACCCCTGGCTATTAATGTTCAGAATACCCTTGGGTCTTCAGTAGGTGGTGTACAGGATGTTTTTCCTGTGGTTGCAGGTGTATACGTGGACGCGTTTCATCGACATGGAGTGGAGTGTGGCATTTCACATACCTGAGATGACGCACCGGGAAACGACCTCCCTTCTCCGCAACTTCCACTTCCGCAACGCCAAGACAGTCGCGTCCACCTGCCACACGTGCCGCTCCTCATCTGTTTGTGGCCATATGCATGTACATGTACCGGGCATATAAGGTAGCACCGCATTATCATGCACTTAAAAAACGCGTAGGACGCGCAGATTTCTGCCGCCCTTCATTTCCCCTTCCTTTCCATCCAACTTCTGCTGGAACCATCTACCAGCGAAGTAAACCACCGCTTGAGACAAGCTATGTGAGTGCTGGTTGAGCAAGAAAAAGTCTCCATTTCTCGACATGGCTTATCGGCCTGGAGAGTGGCTTGGGGACCTGATCGAGCGTGAACTCCGGAATGCAGTAACGTGGAGGAAGTTCACTGCACCAACCGACAAAGCAAGCGAGAAGTATGAGGACAACGGCTCTACGATCCATATACAGTTAGGACAAAGGGACTTACCCGATGCCCCTCTTCTATATATTGATGGAGTGAGTAATACAGTAGCGATTGGTCATGACCAAAGCACTAATTTCCTCGCAGCAGGTGGTCCAAGGGTCTGGAGAGGTCCAGTGCCGTGTATCAGACGAACATACATCAACGAATGCTAAGATTAGCGGCTTCAGCCATAGTGACAAGGCTGCGCCTCGCTGTATTCTAGTACGCTCCATGCGTATCACGATACAACCTCACAGCTTCCAGAGTGCGCAGATGCGGTTGCTTGTCACTGATTGGACGCCTTATTCTTTTACTGCTAGGGCCAGTACGTCAAAAGTGACTTCTCTTCACGTCCGGCCCAATGTCGTGAGCTTGATACCTCTTCTGGCGCAACTAGAGCATCAGTCGAACGAAGGCCTGATTCCTAGCAAGGAACAGGAAATGGAGAGCAGCATACAGTCACAATCTCACAAAACGCAATCCCACCGCCGGTCATTCAACACCCAGGCCTCTATGGCAACGCAGATTGAGCGAGCGTCATATTCCGCGCAAGTGGCCTCTGAAGCGCCTCAAAAGGACTTGGAAATCCTCCGTGGACCAAATCTACGCAGGCCCGTACCAGCAACACGTGGTCCTCTTTCAGACGCAGAGAAGCTATTAGCATCGATGAAGATGCTGCCTATTATGCGTACATCGGATATCAGTGAAGTGCAGAAAAACCCCATCCGTCAAGAAGTGATCCAACAAGAACCGACCCTGCCAGGACCCATCCATCAAGAACCGAGCCGACAAGGACTGATCAAACAAGAACCAGTCCGACAAGAAATTGAAGGATTGAGCCAACAATCAGCGGCTTCTCAGGCCGATGTGCCGTCAAGTCCACCGGAGCTGGTCAGAACGCAGGAGTCACCGCGGAGGATTGCGCTAGATGAGACTCCCCATGACGGCACCAACGGCAGCAACTTACATGCTCCGCCACCGGCACAGGAGCCAAAGGTACAGGAGCCAAAAGCCCAGGAGCCAACGGCCCTGACTTTCGATTCCGCCACGGACGAGTGTCGTCTGACACGTCCCTCTTTCGTAATGCGACGTCCAACTCGGCTCTATATAAAGTATGCGGGGAAAAAGGTTCCAAAAGACCAGATGTACCTTCTAGAACGTCGCGAATCATGGGTACCCTCTCTACCAGGCCATTCGTTTCCATGTCCGAATGTCCCTATCAAGTTCCTTAAGAGCCTGGAAGCTCGCTTTAGAGATGAAAAGAAGAGCAATGGCACCGCTAGCGTGGTAGAGGTCAGCACACGTGACCCCGATGAGAAGACAACCACATCCGGGGACGAGACAGATGGGGATAGTGACGAGGAACTGCCTTGGGATGCTACTCCAAGTCCGTCCAGACTTCCACAACCATCCGGGCTTCCTCCGGATAGTAGCGCACCTATGAGCTCTCACCACTCTCTGGATCAAAATCAGCAAGAAGAAGGAGAGGAAGAAGAGCCAATGGACATATCTGATACGTACGACAGCGATGACTCTAATCTCGCTATTGGATTGCCTCGCCAGCTTTCTACTACTAGAGCAACGGAAGACATACCCAGGACTACAACAACCGTAACAGGACACAATTCTTCCCCACGAGGTACCAACGGTAGATTTGTAGCACGACAACTCCCAGAATCTCCCGTACAACTCCCAGAGAAGCCTGCCTTATCAGCTGCATCCGCGATACCTGGTCTCGGCGCCGAGACCCTCAAAAGTGCACCAGCAGAAAACGCATCAAGCCCAAGTCAGCGCAGGAGTGAAGCAAATGCCAAAGTCCATCCGAGGGAGAGCTCGCCAGAGGTGATAGTAGCAAGTTCGCCATATCAGAGCAAGGCGCAAGCGAACACTGAAGTCCATCTGGATACGAGCATGCCGGATGTGATGGTAGCAAGTTCTCCAAATTCGGGAAAGACTAAAGCGAATGTTGAAAGCCATCCAAAGAGGAGCTCGCCAGATGTGATGGTAGCAAATTCACCAAATGGGTGCAAGACTGAAGCGAACGTTGAAGTCCATCTGAAGAAGAACTCGCCTGTGATCGTAGCAAGTTCTCCTGTTCTGGAAGGCTCGTCTCAGCGATCAACGCTTGAAGCTGGGCCTATCATGGAGGATGGCGTACGCAGGTCTGATGCAGCCAGGGCACCTAGCCCTCTTCTTAAAAGACCAAAGCGCAAGTCAACTCAGCTTGACTGGTCAAGCCAGGACGAGTCCTCGAAAGAAGATCCTTTCATGCTTCACCACCAAAAACGGCGGCAATTCTTCAAACGTCCCACTATTAACCCCGTTGCAGATACTGCAGAGGCGGCGGCTGTTGCGGGTGAAACAGGCTCGCCGACAGCCCCAAACATAAGCTCGCAGAGTATAAACCCACCGGTGTCCGAGCAGCCCACGATTACCCACCAGGTCATACTGGATACCGCCACCCGCTGGTTAGAGGAAAACTATCAGTTCGACAGCGAATCCTTGCTAGAGCAGAAAGTCCTATGGACTCATTACACTAGAGACATTGCTTCTGAGCGCCGGCTTGGTCCTCTCCCGCTCTTCAAGCACACATCCGAGCTCTTCCAGGCATTGGAACCGCATGTTGTAGAGGTTCAAGGGGGCGAGACAAAGTACTACATTCGAGGACTCAAACGCCGGGTTGCTGAGTTTGGGGCCATGAATCCTGCCCGGGAAAGGGCTCTACGAGAATCTATCGTTCAGTCCGTCGAGGCTACTCCGCCGAGACAGGTACCTCATGCCTCTACACCACGTGGGTCGGACAGCAGACGGGTTCCTGATTCGAATCCCCGACATCCCCAGCAAGGTGCTCAAAGGCCACCCCGAATGGTGCCACCTACCGGCGGTCAAGCACGCGCTGGAAACACCGCCCACGCGATACAGAGCAACGGTTTGCCGTCAAGTACCCCTACAGGCCCACGAGCTGGCCCGTCAAGGCAGCGACCCTATCCCTCTGGTTCTACTCGTGTTTCAGATGGGCAAAGTCGCCCTGGAGCCCATAGAACAGGCTCACTAGCTGGCCCATCGTCGCAGAGCCCCTATCCATCTGGATTCAGCCGCGTTCTAAATGCGCAAAGCCGCCCTGGAGCCGAACAAGCGGTGAATCGCGCGCCTATGCGGCAGTCCCTACCTCCAAGGCCAGACCAGAGGAGCACTCGCAGACAGGACACCTATCCGGCGACTGGACTGCCAATCGGCTGGGTGGTCCGCTGGGAGGTGCGACATCACAAGGACACTCCTTACTATTTCAACACAACGACGGGAGAGACTCGACGGCGGGCGCCACCAGCGGGCACGGATGGTGACACTCTCAGGGGTTATCTGGCCGCCTCCCGCATCTCAGCCAACTCGTACCGGCAGGTATGATGAACTGTTGCAGGAGATTAGATCTTATGCCGACATGGCGTTCTTGGCTCTACGTCTGAACAATCTTGCTGATTTCCTTTGTGTTCGCAGGACGGTGAAGGAACCGGGTTGAAAGAATTCTTGCAGGCTTATCAAACCCTCAAATGTGTGAACGACACGAAGCAGCAGACTGGTTTCGGCGAAGCAGTTTCGGCTATTGATGCTCTGGGTTGGAAATTGTGACGACGCCACGACATACTGTAACTACCTTAGCATCGACACGTACGTAGTATCCCGATACCCCTTTCAGCATCTTACTCCATGCCCGCCCACCCTCAAGCCTTCCCACTGCGTCCAGCAAACCTGATCCTGCTCGCAGCCGCAGATGCTTTCAAGTCGGCAGCAAGACCCAGCTTCGGGGCCGCGAAAGCAGCCACGTTGCTGAGCAGATCATCAAGGTCGACGTCGGAATCGTCGTAGGTCCTTTTCGCAATTGGCCGCGGTCGCGGCTTGACGGCTTTTGGGGCCGGCTTGTCACTGGCGAAGAGTGCGAGATCCAGCCCGTCCTCTTCAGCTTCAATGGAAGAGCTCTTCTGACACCGTGTGGTGTGGCTGGCGCCGTTCTTCTTCCGTGGCTCAGCGAGGTCGGGTTCTTCCCTATTCTTACTCGCAAGCTCCTTCGCTGGTCGTCGAACTCCGATGAGTTTTGAGTTCGCAGCCCGCTTAGTTTTAGTACCGACTTCGACCTCTGGTACATCTGGCTCGTGTTCGGCTCCCACAGGCTCCGCTGCAGCTCGTGTCTTTGCCCGAGAAGACGCAGGTGCCTTCCTCTTTGCAGATTTCACGTCTACTACCGCGTCTCCCTCCACGTAGATCGTCGACGTTTTGGCTTCGCGTTCCTTTACCGGCGACACGGATTCCATCCTCGAGTTGCGGTTCTTCTCCGCCAGTGGCGTTCGTGCAGCTTCTCCCGCGCCATCCTCAGTATCCATCGACTTCGCAGGGCGTGCCCGTCGGTCTTTCGGCGCGGCTCGAACACGTTTGACTGGCTTTGGCGGAGACGGTTGGGGTATCTCTTTCTGCGGCTGCATCCCTGTTGATGGCGCCTCTTCTTCATCGGAAACGGAGATCTTCTTTCTGCCCTTCGCGGCCTTCGATGACTTTGGACCCGGAGCGGGAGCTGGAGCATTCCTGTCCGATATAGGCTTCAAGGTTTCAGCCCGTGTGATGTGGTCCTCCGACAGTTCGTCCGGTTCGTTGTCGTCTTCTAACTCGGCTACTACCTTCGCCTTTGTTCGACTTTTACTTCCCACTTTCTGTGTTTTCGTCTTTGTAACTTTGCTTGACTTATGTGCCTTCGGCTTCGCGTTCTGGGACACCTCCACGTCTTCCCGCACCGCTGTGTCTATTGCGGTTTCCGGCGCTTGTTGAGTGTCTCGTTTGAGGCGCTGTTTGGTATCCTTAGACGACGTCGCCTTCTTCGCGGTGGGCTTCCGAGCTTTGGGTTTTGTAGTCTCAGGTGCTGCTTGCGATTCCTCCGGTAAGGCCTTATGCACAACTTCAGGCTCAGCACAAGCGTTAGAATCCGGAGCCGGTCGAGCAACCTCGACCAAAGGCGCTGCTGTAACCACAACATGTTCCTCCAACACAGGCTTCACAGCTCTCGCAGACCTCTTTCCCCTTCTAATAGGCCTGAAATCCTCATCGTCCGAAACCAAAACGATCTTCTTATTCGCCCTCTTCGACGGTGGTCCAGGTGCCTCCTTTCGTTTCCGTGACGGGCTGATCTCAGTCTGCGTTGGAGGCAGAGCCTCAGCCGTATCTGCTGGAGCCTCTTGTACCTTCTTCGCCCGTGTTGACTTCTTCGCCGTAGTGATTGATTGTGCTCGCTTGCGGCTTGGTGTCGCGCCAACCGCGCCTTTCTCTCTGTTGCCGTCTGCACCAAACTTGTCATGGTCGTGTCCCGGTTCCTTCTCTTGCTTCAGGCGCACCTGTTGCGCTGTACCAGTAGTTGATGGGGCCGTGGGCGCACTCTGAGATTGTGGTGGAGTGGGTAACTGGCGCGTCGCGTTGCCGAATGTGAAACCGACAGTTGCAACGAATGATCGAGCGCTAACTTGTGGTCAGTATAGAATCCGTCTTCGTCGTGCTCTCTATTTGGTCTTACCCTGCACCACGTTGGCGCATAAGATGACGCTCATGGCGCTCATCTGGTTGCTAGTCAGCACTCCTGGTCTGAGTGTGCTATCGAGAACATCCTCACTCAAAGCCATGCCTTAGTATACCTGATAGTACTGCTTATTAGCGAAATCAGGACCAAAGGATGTCATATGCGGTGAAAGGTTGATGTCATGTTTTGTTTACGATCTGAATTACCCCAGCTTTTGGTTGCAGATGCGGGACGGAACGCTATGCTTGGCATTTTGAGCCGCATCCTTAAATAGAACCTAATCACCTCTCACAAACACAGGCCAAGATTCGGTACGAGATCAAGAAAGAATAACCCGTGTTATCATTTGAAAGATCATATAAGTCATAATATCTAGCCTAATCCGCCTCGATCCGTGCTATACAGCCTCTCTAGCAGGACAAATGCTCGCCGGCGAAGCAAGTCGCAACATCAGATGACACAGAAAGCGCTGGCATAGCTCACACTGCTTTCAGTAACCTTCTTGACCTCACTGCTCCTCTCATACCTCACAAAGCGAAACCTCCTCTGCTTCGGATCCTCCTTCTCAATTTCCTCAATGCCCGCCATGACAACACCGATGGGGTGTCGACCACACACCGTATTCCTCGTCTGTGAGAGGACCTGCAGCCATTCATCATGACTCCCGAACTCGCAAGCACCCATGCATTGGAAGTCGACCTGCTTGATCGAGTCGTGGATAGGTGGGTCACGCGGCTGTTTATCCGTTTGCCGCAGATCGATGGGCTTCTTACCCGGCGCCTCGTAGTAGGTGTAGTGGAAGCGTAGACCCCAATGTGCAAAATCCGAGGAGATGACAAACGCGTTGGCCGGATCTTTGAGGTATGGAGCCAAGATGCGGCCGAAGAGTTGCTCCGAGCTCGTAGAGGTGTTGCCGACCATCAAGGGGACTAACTTGGGAAAGTCGGCTTCACTTGTGAAGTTTCTGATGGCTGTCAATATGATACAGGTGTCAGAGAAATGATTCCGGGAATATACCTTGACAGTATCTTGTAGATGTATGGAAGGTGCATCTCCAGACTATGCTCATCCTCATCCGTGGATTGGGACATCCATTTAAACTCCCCAGTGGCATAGAGATTTGCTGTGACCTCTTGATCGATAGCCAGATTACCCAGTGGCGTCTCGTATGATGAACATTTCGTGAGTGCACAGTTCGTTAGATAGTAGTGGTGTGATGGACCGAGCAAGAATACCCGCTTGCTGTTCAGATAGAAATGTCAGAATGCATTATAATCAATCAATTCAGTATTTACAAGATAGAAGATAGCAGATGAAAGGATGCACAGCGATACAGAAGACGGAAGCCTTACGCACGCTTTCGATACATCCCAAGACTTGTACGCCCAAGCAGCGGCCGGTCCAGAGTAAGAGTAACCTGCGTGACTACCTAGCGGTTTCAGCAATGTCTCCACACAATAGAGACGTGCCTGGAAGAGCATCTTACGGTCCGATGATTACTCTTGCACCAGCCACAGGCAACGTGGCCGCAGGCTCGTCATCAGCGGACATTGGGCCGATGCATTGCACAGGCGCTTCTACGGCGGATAACCAGTTGTCGAGTTGCGAAGACAGCTGCGACTTGGATGAGGTATACCAAGAGCCGGCGTGGCTTGCTTCCCGAATGGACATTGCCTTAACGAGAGTATGGGAAATCGTTGGTCTGCTGTATGAGCACGAGACGGCATGTGAGGTGGTGGTCCAATCGGGCGGCCTGGGGTTGGAACCGTTTTGGGGAAGACGTCGGTGACGCAACGGTTTGAGCTTCAGGGTCCGGCGCGTTGTTCGCGTAAAGCGCGTAATGGATCTTAGACGAGAAGCCGCGATCTATCTGGACACGACAAACTCAACGTGGCGGCACATACTTACGATTGCCGGACTTCTGATACGATATACTGCATCATGGCTCTCAAGCGCAAGCGCTCCGGCATAGCCATTCCCACTCTACCAGACTCCAGCGCTACATCGCCCGGCACCCAATACTGCTCACCCACCAGTCTACCATTCTTCTACGGACAAAGCAAGCCTGTCGAACCACTACGGCCAGACACTTCATGGGCGTGGAAGCAGTCCGGAGACGCCGAGTCGCGACATCTGAACAGCCGGACGCTCAAAAGACACAGAGACAACAGAGGCGATGAGCAAGAAGTATACGGTACGACCACTACAGCAGGATAAGTTCATAAGGGAGGCTCAAGCTGACGATCGGTAGCATACACAGTCCACAAACTCTTCAACGCGCAACAACAGCACCCGAACGCCTCTCCTCAGCCCTCCCACAGCGCGTCCGCTCCAGCACAACCGTCTGCGCCGGTCCAACAGCAACCGCAAAGATCGACGCTGCATTCCTTCTGGCATCTCCCACCTCCGCCTTCGCATCCCATACAACAGGCATCTGCTCCTGCTCCGATCCCGAACGTAAGATGCGAAGACTGCGAGGGCGCGATCCGGTCCGACGACGCGATGGACGTGGATGACGGCATGTTGGAGGAGACGTCAGCGTGCGTAAACTGCGGGAGACGCGTCTGCGGCTTCTGTGCTGTTGTGGGCGACACCAGACGGTGTCTAGGCTGCGCAACGAGCGGGATGTGAGGGACTTTTGTTTGTGTGGAGCTGTTTGTTCTATTTGGGATACCCCTTTTCTCGAAAGCGAGGCGTTTACTTGGAAAAGTCCGGATTCGGGGTTTAGATGGTGCAGAGGATTAACGACGGTCCTGAGGATCATCATCGATCGACTTTTGGGTGGAGTGTAACAATGATTGGAATACAAAAGCGCTATGATTACGAAACACCGGCCAGAGAATCGCCATTCCATCCCACAAACGCCACGCGATGCTGCTGTTACTGAGAAGGAGTCCACTAGTTGTCAATAATGACAGCCCCCGGATGTGGATACCCATCCGAACCCGATCCCCTCCGCTGCTGACCCTGCGTCTGCGGCTGCGGCGTACCCGGATGCGAGTACATGGGATGAGGGGTCATTCCCGGCGGCATAGGCGAGGGCGACATGCCATGTGGAAGCGGTGGCGGCCCCATAGGCATGTGTATCGGCACACCATTAATTATGGGCGGCGCACCGTTTTGCGGACCGTATTGCTGGAAGCTGAATCGGAGGTTTTGGCCGCTTCGGGGAAGATCCAGGGCCGGAGTCTGCACTGACGGAGGTGGGGGTGTTGGTTGGAAGCTGAATTTCATGCTTTGGCCGCTGCGGGGGAGGAAGCCAGGAGAGTACATCTTGATCTTATCCATGAGGACTGGGCCATTGGTACCAGAGGAAGGCGGGGCTGCGCCGTTGTAGGGTGAATTGTACGGGTTCTGGTGCTCGCGGAAGAGGAATTGGTGGGGCGGTGGTGGACCATGTTGTTGCTGTGCCTGATAGTGAACGTTTGCTTTGACGGCCTCGGCTGCGAGGTTTTGCTGGTACGGTGGTAGGTAAGCCATTTGTGGGTGAGGTATCAAGTGCGGCTGCACGTGTGGCTGGGGGTTGAAATAGTAGAGTACCAACTCAATCTGCTTGTACAGAGTCCGTATCAGGCGAGAGCGGTCGCGGTTGGTGATGCAATTGACGTTGAGCGCACTTGACCAAAGCAAGTCCTGTAGAGCTTGGAATGCAAACTTCTCGCTTTCGATGGCATGCCGACCATTATTGTCCTTCTTGCGGCTCTGCTTCTTGCCGAACACTTTGGCTGTCTGGACTTTGGTGACCATGTAGTTACGGATGAGGTTAGCGGCATGGCGGACGAGCTCGGTCATGTCTTCATCGTGCATGCCAGTGTAGGCTAGTGACCAGTCATTCCCCTCTACTGGGCTATCACCAGCTGCAGCATTCAGGAGGTTGCATACGCCCACTTCTACAGTTGCTTGTTAGTCATAGCGGTACGAGATGGAATGGTGATAACCTACCCTCTTTCTTGGGAAGTGGCAAAGATTCCTCGGTGATATACACGGCAGGGATGTTGAGACCAGAGAGAGCTTGACAAGCATTCTGAAGCTTCTTGATGATAGTAGCTGGATCGTCAATAGTGCGGGGCTTGTCCAAGAGTGGAGGTAGCTGTGCCTCTACGTCTGGAGGTAGGCTATCAGGTGTGGCGGGAGTGGCAGGGGTTGCAGAAACTGAACTGGACATCTTCAATTTGAGGGATTGTGGATGATCCTTCTTCGCTTCCTTCTTCTTCTTAGGTTTTGGTTGCGGTTCGACCACTGGCGAGGGCTCTCTCTCCTTCTCTGACTTTGGCGAGTCGTCCATGATGTACATGGCAAGGAAGTCAGCTCCATACCCAGCAGACTCCTTCTCCACTGGTGAGACTGGTGGTTCCGGAGATGACGACTTTTCGGAAGCCGCCACGGACATGATGGAACCTGATGAATTCTTTCTTGGTTTGGTGCTTGTCACATCATCGGAATATCTGGCTGGCCGGGCAGATTTCCTCTTTGGTCGGGAGGGATTATTGTCCGCCTCCTCGGTTTCCAGGCTTGGTTTGCGAACAGTCAATTTTAGTCTTTTCGGTCGTGGACCGGCATTTGGAGATGCGGAACCGGGCATGGCGACCTTGATTGTGGAATGCTCAGGCGGCGAGTCGTCGCCGGATGCGGCATGCTGAGTAGCAGGCATGTTTGACAGACTTAGTCGGATACTTCACGATTACCAGGGTAGTGTTGGACAACTCGTCCTGTAGTGAATAGTTGCGCCCACAGACGGAGCGCTGAAGGATGTGAGGGCCTGGCGGTGCTGCTTGAGAGGGTAGGCAGGTGCGAGACCAAGGCTGGAATTTGCCGCTAACGCACGTGAGGGAGTTAAAGCTAGGGTGGTTCACCCAGAGTTTGCGGCTTCCTTGATAAAGTCTATGGGGAGCTCTATATCTGCACGCTTGCCACAGAGCGCTTGAGGCTGGCCTCCCTGCGAAGCGATTAGGTATGTTGTTAAGAACATGGCATCGCGATCTTTGTGAGAACGCAGATGCTCTCACAGCCGGTGGGTAATTGCCTGTTTCGGAATCTTGCACTATCACACGGCGTACGATCACTGTGCAGAGCAAAGATAATTCAGTTCATGCTATGTACTATTTCCACGCCTATTAAATGTATCATGGAGTGCGCGACATGTTCGCCCTCTGCATCTGCCCGTCATACGCCTGGGTACATCCTGAACTCTCATCGCACGTTTGATGTTTTCCGCTTTCGGACTAGCGCCCCTTCTCGGCGGAACACCGGACGTTCCGGGGCAGCAGTGACCGCAACACGTAGCTTCATAGCTGTAGTCGTCAGCTTGGCGACATCCGATCCTAGAGACATTGAGTTGCAATCAAGGCGCATTAGATATCTCTGTTTCCGAAATGCGTCTCCTCAGTACCCTCGCTCTTCCACTGCTGTCACTCAGTGCAGGCATTGCAGCTGCAGCTTCGTGGAGCTTCGACGATGCTCAATTGACCGTTCAAGGGAAGGGAGCAGGTGTCGGTGGAGGGCTGAAGACCAAGTATGTTCCCACAGCGATCACTGAACATTGTTCAAGTTACTCACAACCTTCAGATTCTCTCCAAAGTCCCCACTATCGCAAGATGTTTCTCTTGGAGCTACCGACACCCTAAAGATCGTCCTCACCACCAGCGAGGATTCGTCCCCAAAGCGACCACACCAGGCATTCCTGACTGTGCAAGAGCCCAAGACTGGTCTTGAGGAGTCTTTCCCATTCAGCATTAAAGAAAGCGGCAAGGGAAAGGTGGAGCTGGTACGTTCATGCATACATACTCTTCCCTGAAACGCTGAGATCTAATGATGGTAGACTCACAAGGATCTTCCCTTTCAATTCCTCTCAGCAGACTCCCCTCTTACCGCCAAGCTCACAATCGCCTCTTTCGGCTCATCCACGCCATATGACAGCAAGGTCTTTGATCTCACAGTGTCGCGCGACCCGAGCACTCCTCTCTCCATTCCTGAGCCACCCCTTCGCTACGGTGCCCTCCCAGAGATTCACCACATCTTCAGGGATGACCCTCGCTCACCAATGACGGTGATCTCCTCTTTCTTTACACTCGCAGTCATCGCCACTCTTCCAGTCCTGTTCGGCACTTGGCTGTTGCTCGGAGCGAACGTGTCGCATCTAGGAAAGGCTATGAGCAGCGCGCCCATCTCTCATGGAGTCTTTTATGGAAGTCTTGTCGCGCTGGAAGGCATCCTGTTCCTATACTATACCAGCTGGACACTCTTCCAGATACTACCAGCCATGGGCTTGGTAGGCGTGGTAGCCTTCATCAGTGGAAGCAGGGCATTGTCGGAGGTGCAAGAGAGGAGGTTAGCCGGCTTGAGGTAGAATTGGTGCAGTGGAAAACACTGGGATATGTGAAAAACTCATGGTCATGAAAGATATCTACAAGCTACCAGAGCTGGACCAACAAAAGCTATGTACAGGTTACAACCCCTCAATGACCTCGGTGCCAAAGTTCCAAAGTTCCAAAGTTCCAATATCCAAACCAAACCCAACGATTCCCCGAGTGAAAGGGACTAAGTGAATACTTTCGCTTCTGATTGCAGTTTCAAGAACGTTTCCTCGTCATGACCAGGGATAATCCGGCCTCTGGTGGTGGACTCCAGTCTCTTCAAGCGCTGAGTGCTGTTAAACCAAGCTGGATGATCTCGGGCAAGCCAGCCTTGTGGGATGCCATCACGCCACTATATCAACGTCAGTTTGGCATGAATGAAATGGGCTCCTCAACCGATCCTTACATTCTCGATCACGTGGCAATGGTCCGAGATGAAAACAAAAGTGCCGGAGTCCGGAAGGTTGATCTGCATTCCAATGAGGCCGTCTGTGTGGCCAGGAAGATGATGCAGCGTTATCCCCTGACAGAAGTCCATTGTCCTCTCGTCGAAAGTCTTCCAATTCCTTTCCTCATGTCAGCATATCTTCGCAATACTCTTTCCTTTCGAAGGCGACAACTCACAGGCCAAGCTTAAGATAATGCTCCAGATACACCCCCACATCCGCACCCGTGGCCACGCTCCAAAACGCACTCCTCAACTCCTTATCGTGCACCCAAATCTCCACATCCTTCCTATCCAAGAACATATCCAGCCCGCCCGCATGATCCAGATGCAAGTGGCCGATAATAATCTTCTTAATCTCCTCCAACTTGTGCCCCGTCGCCTCCACCGCCGCCCGCAGCTCGTGCTTCGGATCATACCGAATCCGACTGAACACGTCCGCGACCTGCGGGCCCCAGACCTCGGGGTAGTCCTTGCCGCTCCCCGTCTCCCACAGGATCAGCCCCTCGTGCGGGTGCTCGATCAGGCACGCGTACATGGGCAGTGCGCGTCGTTTGTTGACGAAGGACTGGCCTGCCGTCGATAGGAGTGATGTGTTGCCGCCCCGGATCACGAAACCCTCGTCTGCTTCCAGCCAGCCGAGCTCGAGGAGCCACATTTTGGTTCCGGGTGGGCAGACGTTGGAGATGTGGCCGGGGACGGCGCCGGCGTCGAATTGGCGCTGCATTGCGGACATATTGAGAGCTGTTTACCGTTTCGATTTTCGATTTTGGCAATTGGTTCTTTAAGCTAGCGTTCTGGGGGAGGGATTCATGAAGAAGACGGGAGATGCGCGCGAATGATGAAGAAGACGGGAGATGCGCGCGAATGGCAGTGCTGATATTAGTAGGTCAGGTACCCCGCTGGCTATGTCACTCCCCGCATTGGGGGATGTGGAGAGATCTTGACCCCTCCCTCGGGATACAGAGCTATCCTTATTCCCGGCTTCGAAAGGGCGGGGCCGAGGGCTCTTTATGTGTTCTCCAGGAACCAATAGAAGCACCAATGTATCAATAGATGTTCTATGAGTGTTTTAGAATAGAAGAAAGACACCATGCCTAACAATTTTAGTAGTGTCGAACGCTGCCCCTTCCCCCGCAACGCGTGGGGTGGCGCCTGCCTCCTGGGTGGTGCCAAGACATCCCTTTGACGTACTTCACCCTGCACAACGCTCCTTTGTCTTCGAACTCTGATCATCAATCATCTCAAATTTTCTTGCACTGCGGTTCGATCACAATGCGTCTTCCCTACATCTGGATGTGTACATAGTGGCCCAACAACACAGCCCAATCTCACTACATCCACTCCTATTCCTTGCCTGTCCCTGGCCGCAATGCTTCGGGAAGCGTTACCAGAACGCGTGCCCAGTTGTTCTCAGCATTAGCCCCCCATTTGTCAATTTTCTCCTTCTCTGATCCCACAGCAAGGTCTTCGCCGTTCTCGAACAGACCTATAGACCTCGCAATTATTCCGTCGTCTGACTCGTCCTCACCATGGTGACGAGCATCTCCACTGTTCAGGCCTTCGTGGGAAGACTCCCTCCAGTCTTCAATCAGAGAACGACGTCTCGGGGTCATGCCGTTAATTTGGCTTGGGGCGTATGACGGGCAGATATCTCGATCACCATACCTTTCGAGCTCGTCCAAATAGTCCACCTTGTTCAACGATCCATGGACAGATACAGCGTGCTCTCTCGCTTCACACAACGCATCTTCGGCCGCAGCAATGGCTCTCATCCGGAAGATGATGGCGCGAAGTAGTCCTTGATCAAACTCGGACCTTGTTTCTCGTGGCACGCCTTCGGCCTGGTCGCGACGCCATTGATCGAGTGCGTCCCATTCTTCGGCTTTCCGGTCGGACAACGCTTCGCAAGCTCTGCGCAGCTCCTGTTTCGCCCTCCAATATGCTGCTTCGGCACCGAGAGCCACCCGGTCCTCTTCTGGGTTGAGTTCAGTACGGACTGGTTGCGCTTGGAGTCTCTCCCTCGCTGGATCTCGGATCTGCGCGGGTTGTTGAGATGGAGACTTTGACTGGCGATGTAGAGCTTCTGCGTGGCTCACTTCCTGGTTGGAAACGCTACTGTCTGCCGGCTCCAGAAGCAAACACTCGGTGAAAACGTTGTCAAGCATCTGGTCGGCCTTGCGATGACGATGTCGATGCTTTTGACGAGCCTTGTCCAGATCTCGTTCAAGGTTCGTCTGGTCGGTACGGTTTTCTTGTAGTTCTGTTCGACGCTCCTTCAGCTCTTGCCTTACTTTGGCATACGCATCCACTGCAAGTTTTACTGGACCCTGCGTTGGAGGATCTGTGCCCATTTCCAAAAGCCGGGAAGCGCGCCGTTCTAGAAACGCTATGGTAGATTCGAGCGCGGCCTCTCGGTCTCTGAGCCCTTCTTCTTCCGCTTTCAATCTCCTTTCTACAATGTCAAACTCCCGAGTGCCCAGGACGCTGTCTTGGATGGCTTTTGAGAGCTCGAACGACATGAGAATGGCCGTCTGTTCACCCGCTGGATCACCTGTGATGCCGATCATTGACGGTAAGTCTGCTGTGTAGTCGGTTTCGTCCTCCCCGTTGAAGGTTACATATTTCCAAGGCCGGACACCATGCTCTTCAGTTTCCTCCAGGTCCTCCCGAGCCTCTGGCCTATCAGTGTGATGTCGTTTTCTTTTTGCGACAGGCTCTTCGAACGATGCACTACCTTCTTCACTCCGCGCACGCTTCTCAGAACTATAACCAGCCTCGATCTTCTCTCTTGACTTGTCACTTTGCTTCCGCGGCTGCTCCAAAGAGTTAGAGGTTTCCAAGCCGGTTATCTTGTATTTCAAATCTGATAAGGATGTCATCTTCTGTCTGTCCAGGCAACGCCAGAGTTTCCGTGATCTGTGATTGATGTGAATCTTGCGAGATAGACTGGCTTTTCATCACGCTAGCAGAGGTAGGTGGCAGCTCCTTGATATATTACACAATCTTTGTTCTTCCACAATCAGATCGCGCGGCTGATCTCAATAACGACTTTCTCTATGGTTGTTTGACATGAAACCTCTCTAACAAACAGTGACACGGCGGAACCCTCTTTATACATACTCGCAAGTTACTCAGCATCATCTCTCTTTGTACTAGCTCCATCATTATTTGTTGAATCTGACATAGACATGAGGCTTTTTCCATTGGCGAGACACGCTTGACGATCAGGTATGCCGTAACATCACATCTCTCTTTGGCGTGGGCACGTGGATTTACGCGTTCACTTCAGGATTGAGTGAACCAGCACGTGTCGCGGCTCGACCGCTAGCGGCAGTGAATGCCATGTGATGCCACAACACCAACCCTTGTTACCGCCGCTTCTCAAATCTACCTCAATGCTGTTGCACCTTTCAACACTTCCTTACCAGCTCAACAACCTGGCTCCTGGTCAATTGTGACGTGTTTTCTCTCCATCATGTGAGTTCTCTTACGCTCATATGGAAGCAATCTACTTTGCCATGCCGTGCCGACACACTCCGCGTACATGATTACTGACCTCTTCACCCTTCAGCTTTGACCAAGCTTTCACAACTGAACTCCCGGCAGCTAAGCAGTTTCGACTTGAAGCCAAAGTCAGCAAGGTGCGGCAAAGGCAGAGAGGAAAAAGACCACTATCAGAACTCTTATGGCTAACGTAGTCTTCAGTACTCCAAGATGCCGCTCGGTGACTTTGACGAAGAGGTCTTTGAGTCCACGCCCGCCTGGCGCAAGCTACAGCAGAATAGACCAGCCACTGCTCCGCTCAATGGAGGCGACCAAACGACACCAACGTTGCTTGAGCGGGACGAGAAGAAACCGCTTTCACCCACGCGGAGCTCCCCCAATGTGCACGACAATAGTCCACAGTCTCTCAACAAATACAGTTCCCCGTGTGATACAGACAACGACAGTCAAGCTATAATCACAAGCATTACTGCTACAGAGTCGGTGGAGTCTACGGAGCCTAGAGAAAGAGAAGTGCTGGAACGCAGCATTAGCTGCAGGTCAATCCCTCACATACCGATTCCGTACGAGACGTTTCGCGCCCACAGATATCACAACGGCTTAGTCGCTCTGATAGAATGCTCAAAAAGCCCGACGATACGGATGGCTGTCCTTATGCTGTCGTACCGGGAGACGCATGATGTCAGCTTCTTCCACACCTATGGCGAGACTGGTCTCACGTATCGACGCGACCTTGATGGTCATGTTGGTATAGATTTTATTGGGCATGGGCTGCGTTACAATGACAGTCCCCTTCGTACCGAGAAACGTTCGCCTCACGCTTCCCTCAAGATGACCGTCATCAACAACGATTACGCATTCTCCACGAACACTTACTGCCGATTCGGGGAGACGGTCGTGGTTGACGACGACACAAAGATCTACGGCGTCATGGGCTACATATCGGGAGAAGATATGGACCGCCTTTTACTCCTGCGGCGGGACTACCAGAACAGGGCATCATCAATGACCAAGCTGAGGATACTCGTGCCCACGCTAGGGACATCACCGTCGGGCACCAGCTTACCACCAACTATGTACAATACTCTCACGGACCCAGACAATGCACAATCAGTCGGCCCCGAGCTTATCATAAAAGAGATCAGCTGGAAGGTCGGACTGAAAGCAGCCAAGGAGCACCATGACCTGTTCTATGCTGGCCACCCGATATACACTCCCTGGAGCTTGTGTACGAAAAGCCTCTTGGTTGGTCGACAGGCGGCGATAGAGCACGCTCGTCGCCTAGCCAGCCCAGACGAGTCAGACGAAGGAGAGCGGTCTGCCTCACCGGTTTCCGTCAAGTCCTCTCACAGCTCCACATAGAGTCCTGATGAAAGCCAAGTCATTGTTCCCACTCGCTAGCACTCCAACGCTGGTGTACTACTTCGACGTCGTTCATGCTCACGACCACATCCCTCCCCTGATACGGTACGAATTTCCGTCCACAATGACTCTTGAACGAATGCTGTCCAACATCATGACAATCAGACGCGAGAACTGCTCTCACTGAGCTCCTTGCTTGTGTCACGGAGTCAACAGCCCCTCAACGTCCGGACCTGCTCATACCACCACCAAACCAATCACTCAACGCAAACACCATACAATAGCATATCGGCGCCAGCTTAAGGCCAACTTCCTTACAGAGTGGTCTACGCAGAAAGGAGAACCGAGCTTCATCTGAACCCGCTAGCGACATCAGCGATAACACCGTCTACCAAGACCATCACCGCTTTCATTTTCTCCCACCACCACCACCGCAGCCTTGTCGTCCTGAGAGCAATTCGCAAATGTCGTGTAAGGAGCCGCTCTACACGGAAAAAGGTGACTCACCAGGTTCGGTGCTTTGCCTCCTTGGCTCAGCGGTCCTATTGCTCTAGTGCTGCATGGTACATTTCGTCTCTGCTTACTCCGTGCTCAATTTCTGAGATACCCAATGAATTTTCCTTTCATAAACGATTGCAATCGAGAAAGTCGGTGCCCTTGCTCTACCAGAAGTCCCTACCCAGCCAATACCATCACCATAGCATCCCATCTCACTTTCTATGATACAAATGCACATGATACTCTTGACATCCATTCTTCCATTGGGGAATCCATCTATTCTACCACATAGCACTACTCTTCTTACTAAGCCTCTGCGACCCCTGACCTTGATCACTCTGACTCCTCAGTCCCCAGAAACTCTTCTTCTTCATCTTCTTATTGCCGTCCACCTCAGTCCCACTAACCCTCGCCGGGCCAGCGGCAGGGTTGGCTCCACTCATCAGCGCGCTCGTACTAGCGAAGCCCGGCTGCAGGTAGAGTCCATTGCTGCCCATCTGCCGCGGCGGCGCCACAGGTCCTGGTTGTAGGAACTGCGTACGTCTTCCACCTTGGCCACTACCACTAGTGACTGGTCGTGGTGGCTGCTGTGGCTGCGGCGGCGCTCCAACACCATATTGCCGTTTCAACCTCTCCGTTTCCCGATCGACCTCTTCCTGTCTCCTTCTCGCCGCCCTCTCCTCCTCCTCCACCATCCTGCGCAACCGCCGGGTTTCAGCCTCAGCCTCGCGCTCGCGCTCGCGACGAAGTCGGTCTTCCTCCTGCCGCCGTCGCCGCGACTCCTCCTCCTGTATCGCGCGCAGTCGTGCCGTCTCTGCGTCAATCTCCCACTGCTGACGGGGATCGGCCGGGGGCGGGCGTGACGATGGAAGTGGCGTGGATTGCGGCGTAGTCTGTAGCCGCGGGAGCGAAAGCCGTCTGGCCTCGCTACTGCTGGTAGGGCGGGGGAGAGGCGGCGACGGCGTGCCGGTCAACAGAGCGCCTGCGCCTGCCAGTAACGGACTCGACTTCTTCCTCGCCACCGCCATCGCACCCGCGCTCGTCCTCCGCGGCTGCAGTCCCGGGCCGGGATCGGTGATATTGAACGTCTCCTTCACGTTACTGCTGAAATGCAGATCCCTAATCGCGGCCGCGCTCAGCAGCAGCGTCACCTCCAACCCCTTCGGATCCTCCATCTCCACCCGTCCCAGATTCGGCTCGTGCACCGTCAGCTCCCGCAGACTCCGGAACAGCGCTACCGCTATGTCCGGGTCCCGGTGTTTGCGCTTCGCGATCCCGTCCGTGCTCTTGCCCGTCATGTAACACGTCAGATCTTTCGAGAGTTTGCTCTCCCGTCGCCAGACGAAGTTCAGGCGTGGGATCGTCGGGTCCGCGGCCGGGTCGTGAGACGTGCGGTCCAGATTGCTGGCGGAGGGCGCGCGGAACACGGTCTGCGGCATGCTGAACTCGTAGCTTGCGGACCCGCCCCAGGACCCGGGCTTCGTAGTTACGGTGATTTGTTGGTCCGGGTTGTAGAGCTGGATGGTGAACGAGGGCGGGATTATCGGCGTCGGAGGAGGCGGGATGCCGCCGTTTTTGCGAATCTCTTCGGCGGACAGGGACGGTTGGGTCCAGTCCGGCTTGCATAGGATCTCGCCGTAGAGGACGTCGGGGATGTAGGAGTCGAAGAGGGCGGAGGCGTAGCAATTCCGCGCGTTCGCCGTGGTCGGGTCGGCATGTTGTAGGGTGTAGGCTGGCGCGGGCTCGGAGCCGTATTGGGTCTGGAAGACGGAGGTGTGGTGTTTAACGCCGTCGGTGGAGGGCTTGTAGAAGAAACATGGGAGGTTTTCGTCCAGCATGTCGTGTATCAGGTCTCAGGTGACGGCGCCGCAGTAGGGTAAAATCTCTACCGAGCCTATAGAGGATGTAGATTGGGTTAGGGAGACAGACATTATAGGAGAGGCATGGCAATAGGCAGCATCGAACGGTGTATGGGTGCGGCTGCTGCGCAGTGAGGCTGTGGTCGTGTGTGGACGTGGAGCATGACGTGCGCCTTCACGCCAAGCCGGATCCTCGCCAATCTCATGTTACTATAAATGGAAATATCGTGGAGTACCATAAGGTATACAGAGTACATGTACATGTATATTGGGATGCCTGATCCTCTTCATCCTCTCCTCATACACAACGCATATACGCATTGTACGCGTCACTTCGATGCTCCTTCGACTCTTGCCGCCGCGGACGGAAACAGCTTCCAGGCGTTGGTCCCAATCTGGTCGCCTTCCACGCCCAGTGATTCGCCCACATTGATGACCGAACGCCTATTTTCCTCCATGGTAGCCTGAGTAGAGCAAGGGACGCCACAATCAGCACCATACACCACATGATCCTTCCCCACCATTTTGAGCGCAGGTTGCAAGCCCGTCTCCGCCGTCGCCGCAGTATCAACGTACAGCCTGGAAAGCTGCTCCTTCACTTCCTCCTTAGTGATACCTTCTGGATTCGGCACCCACGGCTCGGTGCCCAGCAAAGCAAGCCGTCCGGATAGGACGGGCAGGCAACCGCCCGAATGAGCGACGATGATGTTGATATCGGGATAGCGCCTGAACAGGCCGCGATACAGCGCGTCCACCATGACTTTGGTGGTCTCGAACGCCACATCTATCACCGGAGTCGGCCTACCGTCTGTTGGCGAAGCGTACGCCCACGGATGCACGAAGACGGTCGCTTTGAGTTCGTTCAATTTCTTCCACACGGGCTCAACGCTTGGGTCGCTGAAGTAGACGCCATTATAAACCGCGCTGACCGCGAACCCATCAGCCTCGAGATCCGTGACTGCCCGGTCCATCTCCACAAGCGCAGAATCGGTGTCATCGTGAGGGATTACCGCTAGCTGCCCGAACCTGGTAGGGTGTTTCTCGACCATTTTGGCCGCGAAGTCGTTTGCTGCTTTCAGTTTCTGAAGGTCGGGTGGTAGGTAGGACAGCATTTGTAACTGGATGCCGGCTTTGTCCATGTAGGCTAGCGTGTCGTCCAGAGACCAATTCCAGGTCTCAGGCACGAGGAAACAAGCATCGCGCATTTGTTGATTTCGTTGCTTACGCTCTGTCTCTGATGAGGGTAGGAAGAAATGGCCGTGGACATCGAGCCAGCCTTTTAGTGCCATGTTGGTGGGGTCAATGGGTAAGGTGAGTGGAGATACAGGAAAAAGATAATTGAACCACTACTTATGATATCTTTGCTGAGTGCAAGTGTATGATATAGGACTTAACGGATGAATAGCAGTCCGTGTATACATGTAGATGGGCAATGTGGATGCTTGGACAGATGATGACATTGTCCGAGTGGCGGACAAAGCCGGAGTTACGTCAAGATCTCGAGGCCCGCCCTAAGGCTCGACGTCCTGCTGATCATCAAGGATGATACTTGCATAGTAAGGTACAGTATACGTGTCGCTTGGGTGTCAGGTCAACTCCAAAGCGAAACTGCAGAGGAACCTGGGAAGACTCAAGGTGTGAGTCGCACTTGCCGCATTCCATTCTCTCCGCATTCTGCATGGAATGATGACGCCCGCGCATCCTGTCAGACTCTCACCTATATTTCCTACCAAGATACAAGGTATGAAGACCTGAGAAGGATTTCAATGCGGCATCCGGACGATATCGACTGATCCCGTGAAATAACCCGCAGTCTGCCTTGTGTGTCGACGCAACAATGGCCGAGGCGAAGCTCATTCCATTCCTCCCGAACATGTCGGAACCTGTGAGTCTGAGGTTGGCTTCATGAGCACCACTGTGGTCATCAGACGTCAGTATCGTGATTGCCTCGGAATGTTTTCGGAAGGCCCCAATGCTGCATAATCGGCTCGACCCTTATTCAGACAGCTTGGAGAAGACTATGGCCTTCAGGCACCACTGCCACTTCTTGAGCACGACGAGCCCAGGTGTGGGACCGCACATGCGCCAGGAGATACGAAGATGCTATACGACACAAAAGAGCTCCAGCAAAGGCGGTCTGCCAAACTGCTCGCTGATGAGATGCGGGGAGAGACTGAGACTTGCACCGAAGATGTGTCAAACTCACAACCCATTCGCAAGGTAGGTATCAGCGGCTAATGGATACTGATGCTCACCAACGTCTTCATCAATGACTGCAGGCGACCCAAGTCGGGATACAAGCCCAATGTGCATCCCAATCTCCTGGAGGGTGATGTGGCTTTTCGAGCGATGGCCGACTCGAAATAAGGGTCGTGTCTCGGTACGGTACGAAGCGTTGCATTGACTGGGTAGGTGAATTGACGCTTGTTTTCTTCCTTTTCAAGCTGATCCCGTGACTCCGTGTTCGGCACTTGTCACGAACAAGCGAACCACTTTCGGTGAACATATCACTCGTCTGCACACATCGTTCCTCGTTTTCCCTACATCTTGCTCAACACTCGCTTTGTTCACATTTTTCCCATTTTCCCTTTTCGAGTCTTGAGCCACTCGACTTACCTGGTTGCGTCCCCACAAGGCGCGCCTTCCGCTTTTGGCAGGTCTGGCCAGCATCATGGAACCTCCGCCTTCTCCATCAGCCGGCGAGAAAGATGACAGTTGTACGTACACTTATCTCTGCAGAATCGAGTCTGTTATTGAACAAACACTAGGTCATGTATGCAGCTTCTACCAAGATCATTTTGCGCCAGACATTGAGACTCTGGATACAATGCGCACGCAGGCGCGAGAACGCTCTATCAACATCTTCCGACAGTGGATCCTACTAAATGCTATGCTCAAGCGCCATGAAGACGTTATTCGGCGCCGTTGGGCGAAGAAGTCGAACAAACAGAGGACCGCTATCCTTCTGAACGCATGGCCAGGAATGGCAGAGACTCACAGGCCAGACTTTGCGGCTTTGCGTAGTGCAATGAAGAACAAGCGACACCGACCGGGTCCTGTTCAAGCGCGAGATGCATATATGATTCCCTGTATCAACCTGGAGGACTTGGTTGACACTCTTCCCCTGTTCATTCACACACGTGGTCGCAATCTCCCTTGTCATTTCGCTTTCACCGACGATCTCGCGCCACATAGAGGAATCTCAACAAAGTTCGGGGTTGGCGAGCTTGATCGACTCTACATGTTCATTTTCCAGATGAAGACTCCAAATTCTTACGGCGAGCCATTGGTGATGTCTCCCCCTTTTATGTTCTGAAGGGAAACAAGAACAAACTCAACAACAGTCTGGGTATGGAGCCTTCGCACGGTGTCATTGTACTTGAGATCCAGGATCGCATCATGAGTTTCCTTGTTCGTTGTTGCAAATTGATACTACACGATACCGACACAGCCGACTTTCGCGTACCACACAAACCCAATCCTGGGCACGTGGTCACCACACGAACCGGATATCCTACCGTAGCTGGTCTGGCTGCTGAAGCCCCTTATCGTCTTCCACAAAAGCTTGACTTGAAGCGCCTACATGTGCTTGTCAAAGGCAAACGTGACGAGGCTGAAGAGAGGATATGGTCGCTTCGAGAGATACCCAGTCAACTCGTCGATTCCATCAAAGAGTCTGCTGATCACACCCCGCCAACCACACTGGATGAGCAGCAGAAAGCACATCGATGCGTTGGCACGCCTGACTGCTGGACGCAAATCACGCTTTTCCTGATCAAAAATAACTATTATGACTTGATAGCTTGGCATGAGCTCGAGACAAGGCTCTCAGGTATGTGTATATGGTGAAATCACCACATACTCCCTCACCGACACCCGGAGGTCATCTCATTAGATGCGAATAATCTTTGCTGACACTGTGACAGATCTTGTTGCCCTCGAAGAGCGTTATGCTCACATGATCAATCCAACCGAACCGCTTCCTCCAGAATACGAACGTCTTATGATGGAAGTCGATGGTATTGCGAAATTTATGCAAGCTGTCCCGATGCAACAGCTGGCATCGTGGTTCGCCGCTTCGCCCCCAATGCGCAACTGCTACGAACGGCAGAGGACCGATCGTGGAACGAAGGGCTTCGATTTACTCTTCAACATGGATATCTGCGATGCTAGGTGGCGCATGCATGAGCTCTTTAGTTTGCTCACAAACTACGATCGATGGTCTAGAGGGCATGTTTTGGTCCCCATAGTGGAAGAGATCCAGAGAACCATTGACCACGGAGGCGCAGAGCGCGACTTGATCTCTGGCTTGGTAGGGGATCAGTTCTCCGACTTGGCTCTACTTGTTGAAATCGAGCGTCAATTCGACCTATACAAGCCTTGGGTCTGTATCTGGAGAGTCCTCAAGAATGGGGCTGAGATTGGGAGGCTGTGGGATAGCATTTCCAGACCCATAACGGAGATGGATACCGCTTTGGAGAACCTAGACCTGGGAGAGGAGGCAGACCTGACTACTGGACGACGATTCTACTACGCAGCAGGAAAACGTCGCACCAAGCAAACTACTGAGGAGATGTATGCGGCAGAAAAGAACCTCGACGCGTTCTGGATGAAGATCGATACGCATCATCAAAAACATACTGGTCAAACGATCCACGAGAAGTTGAAACGTTACTTCACTGAGCCCGGCCGATGCCTGCACAGGACGAAGCCCTGGGTTGAGCCCATACCCATCGAGAAAGGAAAGCTATCCAGCCTTGCTGTCGCATCCCATAGCACCATGCATCATTCCCTGCAAGAGCTGAACCTCAACACACTCGACCCGCCCCTCACCAATCAGGCCAATTCCCGACCACACCGACGTCCAAGCCCAAGGTCAAGACTCGTCCGGCCACGGTGCAGATAGCAGACGAGCCAGAACCCGAGGCATCTGAGTCAACAGTTACGTCGCTAAAGCCAACCTTCGAACTCAACAAGCGCGCTTATAAGATTTTCAGCATGCTTTTCCACATATCGTCGGCAAACGAACACCCTACTGGCGAGATATCATGGACAGAGTTCCTCTACGCGATGCAAGCCGTAGGCTTCGCGCCGGAGAAGCTGTATGGTTCGAGTTGGCAATTCTCGCCGGTTGAGATAGAGGGAGTAGAGCAACCGATTCAGTTCCATGAGCCTCATCCTCATCCCAAGATGAGGTTTTGGGAGGCTAGGAGGATCGGGAGACGGTTGACGAGGACGTATGGATGGGGTGGGGAGATGTTTGTTTGTAAGTGACGACGTTGCGAGACCTTGCGGGGAGTCATGCAGGAACTCGACTGGGGTTTAAGTGCAGAATGTTGTGGAAGCTGTCGGGACCAATTTGACCAGCCATCGAAAGCCCGTCGTCATGTCACCAAACAGGCCATGCAAAATTGTGCCCTACAACTCGGTCCCCAAGGAAACCGGACTCATCCCTTGGGTGCATAACTCGTTGGTATAGATGGAGACTCTGAACGTGAATGGACGATGAGACAGCATCCACTTAACTCTCTGGAGTGTGTCGGCAGGAGTTTCGGTTTATCATGTGCTCGAGACGTGCGATAGGTAGACAAGTCCGAATTGGGGTTCGTGATTACATGGATTGAAGAGATGGTCTGGTCAAACGGCATTCTCTCCCGACATCATAACATTCTATGCACCTAACTGGATGGCCTAAACTTTGCTGGTTCTCGAATGCCACCAAAACGGCCGGATATACAGGGCTAGCAATCCATGCTTGCCCTCTGATAGCTGCAGCTTGAGCATCTTTCATTACGCCCTTTTTCAACATCTTCACACCTGGCGCAAGGACTGTTATGCTGATCTTCCGCGCCAGAGCTCCTTCCGAGTGGCATCAACTTCCTTCCTTCCGCCGGCCCAAAACGGGCAAGTGCACCACACGACGCCGCCATCCCGCCCTCATCCCCACCCCACCCTCTCGCATTCTCCCATGACCCAAAACCACAACCAACATTCTTCAGCCCTTTGTAACACCATGAATCAGCCCTCTATTCCCTGCAGATCTCACCCCTTCGTAACCTCCACAACCCCCCTTCCGCCCAACCTCTCCACCACGCCCTTCCTCAATCCCAACCTCCTCTCAATCTCCCCCGCCGCCGTCCCGTTCTCCCTGAGCGTCAAAACCTGCCGTAAGATCCCAACATCCAAAAACTCCCTACCCGCATGCCCCCGTCGACCAGCCTCAATGCTCTCTCTTTCCTCTGCGTCCGCTAGCCGGCTGCGTGCTGCGAGGACTGTGATTGCGGGGTTCGTGCGCGGGTCGGGTGCGGTTTGCCGCGTGGGGCGGGAGGAGGAGGAGGCGGAGGCGGAAGACGGGTTCTGGGGGAAGGCGGAGCTGGGAGAGAGGGTCGGGTTCGGCTGTACGGGACCTAGTTCGCGCAGCGAGCGTGCGAAGTCGGGGTCTGAGGCGTCGAGGTTGATGGCTGTGGTTCCCCGAATGTCAGTTCCAAATTCTACACCCTAAAGCCTATCCACTGGGCAATGGCAGGGGATGGGAGGAGTTATGTACCTTCATCTCTCTCGTAGCTCGCACGCGCTTGCGGTCGGACTGTGGGACCGGGTTTTGCGGGTTGGGATGGTGCTGGACGCGGAGGTGCGTTCGTGGTGGTCGAGGTTGGGGCTGGGCCGGTGCGCGAGGGGTATTGGCGTGTGGCGGCTCCGGCGGCGTTGCGGGCGGCTTTGGAGGAGGATGAGCCCATTGTTCTGATTTCTATGCGTGTAGATGTAGAGGAAAAGCAAGAGGGAGTTGGTATTGGTAGGTGATTGAGAGCTCCGAGACGGGATTATTTGAGATTCATGACGTCGGGGTTTTGGAGCAGAGGTCCCCGAAATCTGGGGAAGTGAAGATGGAAGGCGCCAAGACTGGTGATCCGTTTATAAAGGTACTGGCCCATATGTTCCTTCCTTTCTTTACGTAACACTTCATTCAGGATTCAAGAGGTCTGGAGGCTCTCGCTGATGTATGCAGTGCAAAAGGAGCGTCAGACGTATCACATACCGAATGCTGGACATGAATTGGCTTGTCTATGTTCAAAACCGATGCTCAAATCGCTGCCATGCTTTTCCAAATCCTCCAATGGTACAGTACATACAAGTACATTTTGGGTATCATTTTCACTTTTTCCTAATCCAAGCCAGAGAACGAAAGCGTCGTCGCCTTCCCACTATCCGTGTCCTTGCCCTTGCCCCTCTTTCTCTTCTTTCTCCTCTTCCGGCCCTTCTCTTCCTCTTCACTGCTGTCACCGTCACCACTATCATCACTATCCTCACTATTGCTTCCCGCCCTCTTGCCATCCCCATCCACGTAGCCGTGGTTGTCCTCGTCGACCTTTTCGTGCCACACCTTGATCGTCTGTCCACCACCCGTAATCAACCTCCCACCAACATCAAAGTTCATAGAGACCACGCCCTCAACTTCGGCATGCTGAATCTCATCGACAACCTTGTTCTGCCCCAGCCTGACAAACCGGACCTTTCCATCTCCCAGACCGGCCGCAATAGTCCTGCCAGCGGGTCCAACACCACCCGGCAATACCGCCAACACATCGACACTCTCCCCACCACCCTCGCTGCGGTCAACCGTGATCCTCTCATCTTGGTCATCCCAGACTCCACGCTCCCACAGCGTCAACACACCACCGGCACCACCCACGACCACTTTCTCACCCTTGCTGGTACTGCTCTTGCGTGCGCTGAGTCCCGATACGAAACAGGAGGAGAGCAACTCCTCTTCCTGATCTTCACTGCGCACCAAAACGCCTCTGCGCAAGTCGGTGATGGCGAGCGTGGTTCCTCCAGTGCTGACCCATTGCTTGCTGTAGCCTGACGTCGAAGCCTCGGAAGGCGGTAGCGGGGTGAGAGAGGAGATGTAGTCGGCGTGTGGGTGGTGGGTTTGCGACGGCTGGGTGGAGGTGAATGCGGTGGACTCTGCCGCTGTCGGGACCCGGAGATCGTACAGGTAGAGCGCTGAGGAGTCGGTTGCGAGGAGGAGAGTTTGTGGCGATAGTGGATGGAGCAGAGACGGTTCGTCGACTTGGTTGCTTGCGCTGGAAGGGGAGAAGTAGTTAGTATGCGCCAGCCGTGATTGCATCGGGAACTGGAGAGCGCTTACGGGTCTAATGGCACAGCAATCTTGCTCACAACCCTTCCCGTCTGGGTATCGGCAAGTTTGACGATCCCATCCGTGCCTGCACTGAACAATCCCCTTCCGTCCAGAGTGTATCCCAAGCTCCTACAGCTGCCCTTGTGTCTCCGCGTCCGCCATGCAGTATCGATCATGCCGGTGCCATTGACCGACGGCGTGGCTTCCTCCTCTTCACTGCTCACATCTGAGCCTGGGACCGGCGGCAGACGCAGTGTCGCGACATGGCCGGAGCTGAGTCCAACGGCGAGAAGAGGCTCTGTTGGGTGCAGAGCGGTGCAGAAGAGATCGGAGGAAAGAGGGAGGGTGCAGACGGTGTCGAACATGTTGATCGACTGCCTGTGGCTCACGAGCTCCTCACAAGAGCTGGGAAATGTGTACTATATACACAAGGCTGTGGTTGGATATTCGCTGAGAATATAAGAATATAGGAATATTAATTTCTTCGTCTTTCCCGATGCGATGCGGAGTGAAGTTCGGCGTTTGCGCGGGGAATGACGCCAGCGCCCGCTCCCCACTGTTCCTGCATCAACGACGTGGACGACCTGCACTAGACACAACACTGGAGACATATGCTCTTGCTATACTCTTCTTATACCCTCTCTATATTTTACCATACTGTACATACATTAGACGCCAACTATCGAACGTTCAATTGTGCCTTCCCCTTGTCACTTCGTTCCCCGCTACTACTTCGCGCTCCCCGGCTTCCTATTCCACCTCACTGAATGCCCGTAAAGAAGCAAAAGGGTATCTCATTCGGATACTGCGACCTGTCCTCAGGCCAACGTGTTTACCCGGGTGTAATGCCCGATCTGCTTCCTGAACAACTTCCTCCTGCTCAGACCGTACATCCACTTTCAGCAGACGGCAAGATGTTTGCTAGAATCACATGCGATCCTCCATTGGGGCAAGCTACTACGATTGGGAGAGGTAGAGATGCTGTAATGTTTGTCATCTGGGAGATTAGAACACGGGACTGAGTGCAACCAGGTTGAGTTCTCTGTGCTGCTGGAGACTAATGCTCCGTCACTTGGTGAGTCTCTCATTTCACCTTATTCTTAGACTGTCGATGCTCAACTGCATCATGGTTACTTATTCTTGACCATAATTCAATTCGAAAATTAGCATACTCCCAACCCTTTCGGCTCCCTTTGGCCTGGTTACGAATGAGAGCAACCACACTGACCTGTACAGTTGATGACCAAGATATCAGCGTGAATCTCTGGCATAATCACGGTAACCATTACGACTGGGCTGAGTTGCCACTGAAGCAAAGCAATGCATTCAAGGACGTGGTAAGTCCAGCTTGTAACACAGTCCCTCGCTTATCCTGCTAAAATACAATCCAGCTTCACGTGCACTCTTCCCATCCAGTAACCCGTCGCTGGTACACTGCCACCCTTCCCGGAAAGCCTAAACACCTTCATCCGGTCTCCTTCACCGTCAAGTTCAAAATCGGCACCGAAAGTGGCTGGAAATGGGTGCGCGACGCCTCCGGAATAGGCGATGGAGACCTCCATTATCTACGTGAAGAGTCCGAAAAAGGCTTCTCTGACTTCTTTCCACATGCGAGTAAACAGTTCACCATTCAGCCACACCGCCCTCAGACTACTGATGGAAAATTGTGGTCGCTCACCTCGCCTGCGTCGCCAGCAAAAGGCGATGATAGTGGGTATAGCAAGCACTCCCTTGGTGTTCCAGCAAGTTTCACCCGATACTTCGCTCTTGTGAGACTGTGGAGTCCATGGTTGGCACCCCGCCACGGAAAGGTTAAATTCGAAGTCGATAAGGATGCGGTGTTAGTATCATTCCTGCGTGCCGACGGGCTGCATGTTGTTTGTCTTGCCATCAGCGGAGTCGGAAATGTTCTGAGCGTTTTCACGCATGACGGCGACGGTAATGTGATTGTGCAGGCGCGCAATGACCTGGAAACGGAGGGGAAAAGCCAAGTTCTGGTTGCTGTTGCGGATGAATTTGAGGTGGCGAATGCGGCGGTCATGTACCATGCGCGGAGAATGGTAATGGGACAGCAATCCACCACCGGCGAATTGAAGGCGGAAGAAGAGGCCTTCAATGCGAAAAAAGATGAAATGCATGGCGAATGGCTTGAGGAGTGGTATGATGGCCTGACTTATTGCACCTGGAATGGATTAGGTCAGGACTTGACCGAGCAAAAGATTTTCAGTGCTTTAGACTCGCTCAAGAAGGAAGGCATCACCATCAGTAACCTGATCATTGACGACAACTGGCAGAGTTTGGCTGAGGGCGAAACTCAATTCGACAGAGGCTGGCTGGAGTTTGAAGCCAACAAAGGCGGATTTCCTCGTGGTCTAAAAGCCACGGTCAACGACATCCGATCTCAGCATCCAGAAATCAACCATATCGCAGTCTGGCATGCCATTCTTGGCTACTGGGGCGGCATCTCACCGGATGGCAAGATCGCAAACGAGTACAAGACGACAACGGTGACGAAAGAGGAGGGCGTAGCCGCAGGCGACATGCTCGTAGTCGACGCATCAGACGCACAGCGCATGTACGACGATTTCTACAGCTTCCTCCGCAACGCCGGCATCGATGCCGTCAAGACCGACGCCCAATTCTTCCTCGACATGATCGTGCAAGCGCCTGCCCGTCGCGCCTTGACAATCGAATACCAAGACGCCTGGACGCTCGCCCATCTCCGACATTTCTCCTCCCGCGCCATCTCCTGCATGTCGCAGAGCCCCCAGATCCTGTTCCACAGCCAGCTCCCGACGAACAAGCCCCGCCTCCTCGTGCGCAACAGCGATGACTTCTTCCCCGAAGTCCCCGCCTCGCACCCCTGGCACATCTTCTGCAATGCCCACAACAGCCTGCTGACGCAACATCTCAACGTCCTCCCCGACTGGGACATGTTCCAGACCTCGCACCCCTGGGCCGGGTTCCACGCCGCGGCGCGCTGTGTCAGTGGCGGCCCGATCTACTTCACAGATTACCCGGAGCAGCACGATATCGCGCTGATCAACGCCATGACGGGGAAGACGACGAGGGGAAAGACGGTGATTTTGAGGCCGCATACGGTGGGCAAGAGTCTGAATGCGTACGTGGGATATAAGGAGCAGGCGCTGCTTCGGGTGGGGACGTATGTTGGCTTTTCCAGGACCGGGACTAGTATCATCGGTCTCTTCAACTGCTCGTCTAGACCGCTGAGTGAGTTGATTCGTTTGGCTGATTTCCCTGGCACGGAGGCGGGCCGGTATTTGATCAGGAGCTTTGGAGGCCAGATCAGTCCGCTGATGGAGAGAGGTGAGAAGGCGGCATTTGTGGGCGTGGATGTTGATGTCCAGGGCTGGGAGATTCTGGCCGCCCACCCGGTGAGGGAGTTTGAGATTAAGAGTGGCAAGGTCGCGTTTGCGAATTTGGGCCTGTTGGGGAAGATGACGGGTGCGGCGGCGGTGGTGAACAGTGATGTTTATGTCGAGGATAATGGACGCTTGAGGGTTTGGACCAGTCTTAAGGCGCTGGGCGTGCTTGGTATGTCCCGTCTTTTCTCTTCTCTTATCTCCTCTCGTGTTCTCCTTTCTTCGACAAAGGAAGGTCTATGACCAGACCTGAATGCTGGCCTTGTGGCAGGGGCATAGAGTTCGCTTGCCGACCAGCGAGAAAAAGAAAGGGCTATGACCTGCCCACGCCTGCGACTCTGTGGCAGAGGCTTAGAGTTCGCTTGCCATATCAACCCCTTCATATGCTAATACCACCCCCTCTCAGGTCTTTACATCTCCGGTCTTTCCCGCCGCTCCATCGACTCCGACCTCATGGTCATGATCCAAGGCAAGCCGATAGCGCGCGAGTGCGTGGCCGCGAAAGGAAAGGTGCTGGAGCTGGATATCGAGGCCGCGTGGACCAAGGGCGGCTACAAGGCTGGGTGGTCTAACGAGGTTTCCATAGAGGTATTCGTCCATTAGTTTGAATATAGGCCTTTTGACGGGCCGTCTTACCCTTCATTCTGCACCGGAGGAGGGGGTACGCGAGCAACTGGCTCCCGTCCAGCGGGCTGCGCAGCGCCAGGCGTACCCACCCCTACTCCATCGAATCTTCCTCGTCCTCGTCCTCCTCTCTTTCCGCTATGGGGCGCGATCGCACCGCCAGGATCATCACGGATCCTGCTGCCAAGGCCGGAGCGGGGCGGAGCGGTAGGCTGAACGCGGGAAGGGCCTCCTGCTGCGGCTCTACAGCGGCCAGAGCAGCGGCAGCAATCGAGGCGGCGGAAGCGGAGGAGGCGGAGGCGGGGGGCGACGGAGGCGGGGGCGACAGAGGTGGGGCCGACAGAGGCGGAGGTGGAGACAGCGGCGCCATGGGCAGCACGTTTCCGCAGCTTACGGATCCGGCGCGCAGAGGCCGGGCCGTCACCGTCACCCAGAAGCGGGAGACGTTGGCCCTCTGCTTGAGCCGCAAAGTGCTCTTCGCGCTGGGCGGCGGTGAAGACGCGGCGGTAGAGGTTCATTTGCGCCGCTGCTATGTCGGCGTCGGCTGTATCAGTGTTAGTCATGTGACTTGAGTGAATGTGTTTCTAGTGAGTCAGTGCAGGTGGGAGTCAGGGGGTGGCAGTGGGTACTGCAGTGAGTACGCCAGTGAGTATTGCAGTGAGGTATGGTCTTTCTTCTGCAACGAGACACCTGTGGAAAGGTGTCGGATTTGTTATGAGGAGCTGTAGGGAAGGTAACGTACTGTGCTGGCCAATCTTGATAACGCCGTTTTTCCTTGGCTTCCTGTTTCCGCCATGAACCCACACACCCTTCCTATATCTCTCCATGAGCTCTATGAAGGCCGTTTTATCCGCCGGCCATGTGCTGAGGATGCGGTGAGCGTCGCTCTCCTCTGGAGAGATATTCCGAGTTGTAGGGTGCTGGACCCTCTCCACGCATCTATTACACCAATTCAGAAATGCAGCGTAGAAATCGTCCCAGCTGAGGTTGTTGGCCTCCAGCCAGGCGGTGACAGTATGCTGCTCGGTGGGCGGAACGCCCCAGAAAAAGCGACTAGATACTGTGCGGTTCTGCATTGCGACGGTATAGGTGAAAACGTGGATGGAAGGAGGAAGTCTTGAATTGCGAAACAAATAAAATCTTACAAAGTGCGACATAGCGAGGTGAACATACTTCACCTGACAGAATCACGAGGATGCAAAAAGGTAGTGCTTTCTCCCAGGTTCGAACCATGGGCAAAAAGGAATTTCCCCAAACTCTTATGAGCTCCCTATGCAGCCAGGAAAGTGCGCCCTTGGAGATGGCTAGTCCACGATAACCTGGTGCGGTAAGCGTTCGTGAAAGAGTTTGATTACCGCTAAACCACCATTGCTGGTGATCGCTGACAGAAACTCCCGGGAAGTATAATAAATACCCTTAACGCAGTCAACGCAGGGGCTTGAGCTAGCATGTGAAACTGTCCATGACGCTACTGCGTAAGTATGAGCACGTCAATGCGTGTCACATGTGACATTACTAATGAGAAACACGTCACAAGGAAACGTGGCATGCAACGCGGGAAGAGAGATGGGAAGAAAGAAATGTGACACAAACGTTCATCGATTTGCGTACTTTCTCGCAGGTCTTTGAGGTTTTGCTGATTTAGCAGTAGCCTGGCTTCCTGTTTCGGAAACCTGCCTGATGTGCCGTTGAACCTCTTCCCATACGCCCGGCGCACGACTCTTCTTCTGACCATCCATACCAGGCTTGACGTAGAATTGCGCATAGAAGACCTTCAGGAACATCTTGTATCGCCAAGGGATATCCTTTCCCTCGTTGCGCTTCGGAAAGTGCTCCAGGTTCGCCAACCGTATCCAACTCGGTGGCAGCTTACGAAGCTCCGATACCGTTACTATCCTCTTCTTCGGTCTGGGCAGGAAACCGAGTAGACCAATCTCAAGACGGGTGTCTCCAGGCAACTTCTTCACGAACTGGTTCAATGTGTCTTTCGATCGGCGCGCCCAGCCTGGGATTTCCATGTTGATGTGTGCGACAAATGGAGCGGTCGCGAAGGTAGCGGTTATGAGTGGAATGGCAGAGCCCACAATCACTACAAAGTCTCAGCTTGTATATCTTTTTATCAGGTAGAGTGCGAAGTACCGAGCGGAACAACCCAGCTTGGGGCGTCTGGATTCGAATATACAGCAGGCGCAACAACCAGACATCCACCGAAGAAGACGAGGATAGTGATGAACTTGCCGGTTCCGACAAGCATCGTAGCTGCGGAGCCAGCATGGTAGATGTTGAGGCTTATAGGGTACGCATTGCCTAGTAATCTCAGTCATTGTGCTCTATGAGAACTTGAATCCCTGCGTACCCTGAGTCGGAACATGCGCGTTACGTGTCTGTATCGGCCGCCAGCCAATTTCAGACGGCTTCCTCAAGCCATTGCTGATCTTGGAAGCACGTAGCAGAGGGCTGCATCTGCCTTGCAATTGTGTTGCAGCCCGCAAAGGGGCTCTAAGATTTGCCGATCGCAGCAATCTCGGGAAGATCATGACATGGTAGAGACAGAACAATGAATCGTTAATTCAGGTGAAGTGAAGATGAAGTCCAGATAGAACTTCCCGCCGAACGTCTGGGGAAGTGGACCCTGACTGACCCAAGACCCGCAGCTTGGCTGCCGTACTAAGGTTGGTACGAGATCTTGGAACCTCATCGCAATTATCAACACCTACAACATTGCTGCGTGCTATTTCTGACGCGTTGTCCCATATATTCCCACACATCAGATGATTGTTCGGTTATAACAAGGGCGGCCGGCCCGTTGGACAGCAAGCATGCGCATCTCCTATCCCCTTGCCCTATGTGGGCTCATCTCGCGGGGGTTGGGACATACCACATTGTCCGACGAGACATTGCGAAACCTTCCTAGCCCTGGAAATGACTTCAATATTCAGCATGGCAGTCTCCTTGCACCACTCCTCATACCGCGTGTCCCAGGAACGCCAGGATCCACTGCAGCCCTGACCCATTTCGTCAACTTCTTCCAGCACACATTACCGGACTGGACCTTGACCTTCCAGAATTCCACTGCTACGACACCTCTTTCCGGAACCAACAAAATCCCATTTGTCAACCTCATTGCGACGCGAGATCCGCCATGGGCAACTGCAGGTCAGGCTGGAAGGCTTGCGCTTGTTGCGCATTACGACAGCAAGATTGAACCCGAGGGCTTCATTGGAGCGACAGACAGCGCCGCACCATGCGCGATGATCATGCATGCCGCTAGAAGTATTGATGCTGCTTTGACAAAGAAGTGGGATACGATGGAAGCTGAGGGTATTGGATCTCAGGGATTTGAAGGCGTGGAAGAGCATACAGGAGTACAAATACTGCTACTGGATGGAGAAGAGGCGTTTCAGACTTGGACGCATACAGATTCCTTGTACGGAGCGAGGTACGTTTGCTGTATGTTGAATACCGGGGATTCAAGGCTAATGGCTTGGCAGATCTCTCGCTGAAGAGTGGGAGCATACACTCAATCCAGCTGTATCGACTTATCGGACACCACTTGACTCGATAGATCTCTTCGTCCTGCTTGATCTATTGGGAGCTAAAAATCCCAGAGTACCTTCCTACTTCAAAACCACGCACTGGGCATACCAGCGCATGGCACAGGTTGAAGAGCGACTCCGAGCCTTGGGCCAGTTCAAATCATCATCGAACTTTCCCTCCAAACGAACAGGAAGTGAGAGACGTGCCGAGCGTATGTTTCTCCCCGAAGGCGGAAAACAGGAGAATGCCAGATGGTTGGGAGGATATGTTGAAGACGACCACCTCCCATTCATGGAGCGTGGTGTTGATATCCTACACCTGATCGCATCCCCTTTTCCTCACGTATGGCATACGATTGACGACGACGGCGAGCATTTGGACATCGATACCGTGGAGGACTGGGCGAGATTACTGACAGCATTTGTTGCCGAGTGGATGGATCTTGAAGGCTTCATGGAAAAGAAGCAGTCGTCAGAGAAGGCGAAGAGGAGTAGAGAGACAGATCGGACTGAGCTGTGAGTAAGCCATATACAGCAGTGGTATCGACCTTTTACGCCGGCTACTGATGCGTGTGTAGCAATAAAGCCAAAGCTGATTGAACGGCCCTTTACTGCCGGTTAGATGATATCAGCCATTCGCCATATTACCTACCATGGCCTTCGAACGCTGTTACCGCAGCTTCACGTGCTGTGCGTCATCACTTCCCAGCGTGCATGTGACCACGAAGTTCACATGCGTGAAGCATTGAGTAAAGGCTCTCCTCCTTAAGGTATATATTTATCTTCGTTCGCTCCGCTACTATTCAAACAAAGCACGGTCATGGTTGGTGTTTCTGGCGCGGGTAGTGCTGCGACAGGTATCCGATTCCAAACGAGCTAAAGTTTGTCTTTTTGCACTGCGGAGGACCTGTGTTCAATCCCCTGTTGGGTCACTACATCTTTTTACTCGCTATACCGATTGTCACATGCTCTCCATAACCAGATCGGCTTGTTCCATGGGCGTGTGACTCGCTTCCCGTCTCGGACTTCCGCATTCGGCAGTCCTGCTGGTATAGGTGAACTCAATTCACTTTGCTGCCACGTCTGCCACCTCCCACACTCCTATCTCTGACCATTACACCTTGTCTTCTTTGAGCTCTTGACTTGACACGGTACGTTATTTCTTACATCATAATATGGCAAGCACAATGCAATTCTCGCGCCGTCGCGCATTTTTCAAGACCAACCCTGCCCACTTCGCCACCATCATAGAGTGGCTAGACACTCACGGCGTGGACTGGCTCCGATTCTACGCCGCATTCGTGAACTGGTGTATAGCGACCGTGGACCGCTCGCAGGACCCTCGCACCAGCGATTTCTCCGACGCTGAGGAACGCGTGGTGGAGGTACTGGCGGAGTTCCCGACCGATACGAATAGGTTTCTGATGATCATGGAGTGGTTCAAAGACCGCATCTGTGATGGCGGCGTGAGGGACAGAGGAGTGATCGATATGGAAAGTCATGGTATGTTTCTCTTTCACTTCGCTAATATCGGATGCAACCATGCGTTGGTATGTGGACCTTCTTACATACACTGCATCTTCGTGGTATGCACTCGATAAGAGCTTCTTATCTCGGCTTTCCGGTCCTTTTTCGTTGTTCACAAATACCTCTTCTATATCCATACCAGTTCCTAAAGAAGC
Organism: Zalaria obscura; assembly: GCA_024184665.2. Classification (NCBI taxonomy): domain Eukaryota; kingdom Fungi; phylum Ascomycota; class Dothideomycetes; order Dothideales; family Zalariaceae; genus Zalaria; species Zalaria obscura. The sequence continues at coordinate 863,138 of JAMKPW020000042.1, forward strand.
ATCAGTTGCTGCATTGCAAACGGGAATGTCGGGATAGGGTCAGCATAAAACGGTCTCTATTGCGTATTTCTACTATTGTCCATACCGAATTCCATTGATAACTTGTACACTTGCATTTCAACAGGGCTTCTCCTAGCTGTTGATTTCGAAGGAGGAAAATTACAGCTCAACGCTGCGTTTATATGTTTCTTGCCTATGATTCGCTATCTCTTACTACCTCATTACCCCGAACAAGCCCTATCTCAATTCCGGGAATCCGCTGACCATCCCCTTCGCATAGACGACCACGACATCGAGGAAGCCCAGACCGTGCTCTACCACAAAGTCTTCACGCCATCCCAGCGAGCAGCACATCGTGGCGAGGCACTCGAGGACAGGCCAACTGCGCGGCGGCTCCGCAAGCTAGAGCGCCGCGCCCAGCGTGCGCGTGAACAGCAAGCGGCCGCAGCCCAGCAGTCATCCGTCGACCTGCCCCTGCGTTTGGCGCCAGCTCCGCAACCATCTGGTGCGGCTGGGATGGCTATGACGTTGCCGGTTAGACCGCGCACCGCGGCGGAGCATGATGAGATAGCACAAGAAGAAGAGGCAGATGAGGAGGGAGACAGAGAAGACGACGGGCAGGAGGAGGAGGGAGGTGTGCGCCTGCCTCTGCGCTGACCGCTGGACGGCAGCCAGGGCAGCGTGGTATCTATTTCTGGAGGAGGCTGCTAGGCCGCTTTGGGGAGGTTGACATTCCTGGGGTCTGGCGAGGAATGCGGCTCCAGAAAGCCACGTGCTGTGTCGGTGCGGAGGAGCGCCGAACAACCAGCCTGGCACGACTTCTCGTGGTATTATGACATTCTCTCAGTTCCGCATCTGCTACCATTGTGAGCATTACAGGAGTGCCAGTGACTCTGTCCACACGTGTGGGCATAGCGAAACGGACATGTGGCTTTGCTCAGTGTGGCGGCGTGCCTGCGCTTTGTTCCCGTACAAGCACCGGAAACGTCCACCTTCCGCTTTCAGCAAATTGACAAGAATGGCTTTGGGGGGGTTTTCTCCTCGCCATTGATCATTTCTTCGCCTTCACTGCTCCCTAACTGGCTACACTCTCCATAGCACACATACTTAGCCTCGGCGTCATGCATTGGTACGACATTTTCCCGCAGAAACAGGCATCATACAGGATGTACAACAGCGGCGACAGCTCTCTCCCGTGGAACGAGCGACCGGAAGTAAAGGCAGGAAGGAAGATAGTCATTACAACGGATTCGGGTCCTAACGAGATCGGGGAAGTCGTTGACTTCGACTCAAGTCTTCGCCTCCGCTCGACTCACGAAGATTTCGACGGTGTACGACAGCCATTTGGTCCGACTTACAGAGTCCCAGAGACTGCTGATGTGCAACGACTCACAGTGGAAGAGGCGGAGGGGGTTCGCCAAGGAGATATGTGCGGCAGACTGCAGGGGGCAAAGCTCTTCGCGCATCAGATCATGGATGATGAACCTACGGAGCCGGATGGTGCTTTGAGGGTACTGGACATCGTCAGTAATCAGCATCTGAAATATCATCCAGCGCCAGTCAAGACCGAGAATGATCGAAGAAGCGATATCTACGACAAGAAAACCCCATATTACATCTCCCTACGGGATGATGAGATGCCAACATACGTCTTTTGGAGACGTGTCCAGGATCCTGTCCCAACGGTTCAGAAGTCTGCAAGATCTCGGTCGGCATCACCGTCGCCTGAACCTACTTCACCACCAGAAGAACCAGAAGTGTATCGGAAACCAGCGAGAAGCAAATCAAGAAGCCCATCTAAGATCCTCGACCCGAAAGATTTCTCCCACATGAAGACCATGCCAGGGACTTGGCCTCTTTACTTCCGACAGTATCTGATGGACTATGGTCTTGTTCATGCACTCGAGAAACTCGCCATCACCCACCCCGTTCAGGCGCGAGCCATGGAAGACGACGTTGATATCTTGACGTTGCACAATCATGATCTTGCGCAAGTGTTTGCGAACATTGTCAAGCATGGTACTATGTTTGATGTGACGGGACTGAATGAGGAAACACTTCCGGACTACGAAGACTCTCCGAACGAAAGAGCGGATACTGAGGTCCTACCCTCATCTGAGATAGCTGACACTGAAGAAGTCTCGGACTACGTACCAACATCTCCAAAGTACGGATCGGATGAGGAAGTTTCACCCTACGCACCTACATCTCCGAGATACGGATCAGATGAGGAAGTTTCGCCCTACGTACCGACATCTCCGAACTACGGATTGGATACCGGTGTCCTACCATCGACTGAGATAGTTGACGCTGAAAGCCCGTCGATCAATCATGCGACTGTTAGAGCACCAACGGAACGTCCGTTGGACTTCTTGAAGTATTATGGTGAAAGTTCGAACGGTCAGCAGATCATCAGAGGTAAGACATATTGTTTCTTTGTGGAGTACAATCATTTTGACCATAATGCAGAGAAAGACATGATACCTGAAGAATATATCGTGCGGCAGGTTGTGCATCATGGGCACAATGAGGGCGAAGCAAGCAATTCGCCGAGACATTCACAGCATCTACAAAGCCAGATGCGAGAAAGATTGCTACAATCGCAGAATGCTCCCGGCCCCCGCGAAGAACCTTCACGAAGTCCCTTTAAGCGAGTTCCGACACTTACAGAGGTTGGAAAACTTCAACAACTTGTTCGTACTCTTCAAAACGCAGTCCTTCGACGCACACAAAGCTGTCCAGTTTGTGACACGGTCTTCGAAAACGGTATTGAAGAGGCTTCTCAACACTTTGAGGAACATCGTCAAGAGTTCCGCCACTACCAGCAACTGCTCGGTCACGATATTGACGAGGCGAGTGAGAGTGAGACTGACGAAGAAGTCAGAGCGGAAATGGAGAAGCCGAGCAAGCATCCCGTCACAGGAAGACCTACTATCTCACACATTAGCACCAGGCAACAGTTCAAATCCGTATCACCAGGGAAAAGCGTGTCTTTCGCCCCAGATACTGCAGGAGTCAGGAAGGCGCAATCTCTGAGATCGCCAAAACGTGTGATTGCACGACCATCCAAGCGAACCCGCCCACAAGATGTCACAGACCCAGTCGTTGCCTCAAGCTCCAAAACTAGGCAACCAACAAAGAGGAAAAGCCCACGTTCTTCGCCCAAAGCGGCAACAAAATGGAACCCAGGATCTCCGTACCCGGAAACAAAGAGATGGGCTGCAATCTATGGTCCGAATGGGCTACCTGAAGCGCCTGTCTTCGATCCACCGTCTCCGAGTGGAAGAGCCAAGAAGTTCAAGAGGTTGAACAATAATCGAACTACGCCCTTGGAGACTGAAGAGGGGACCGTAGAAGGTTCTACGCAACGGCCAACCAGTCTAAACCCTCTTACGCCGGCAAGAAGAACTACTAGATCTGTCACGCCGTCTCGCCAGCAGCCGAAGCCAGTTCCAGCACCTTACGGCCCGTTGAAAATCCCTAGCGGTACTCCGTCCCGCATCTCATCCAGAAGAGTGACCAAGTCACCAACCCCAAATCGCCAGCGGTCAAAGACACCGATTGCTCACATCCCATTGAAGATACCCAGCGCCTCGGTATCTCGTCTTGCGTCCGGCTCAAAGCGAGGTTCTCGATCTCGGTCACTGGTCGAGGCAGAGAATGACTCTGAGTCCGAAGGCAAGATTCGAGCGGCGAAGAGAGCTGGCAAGCGCAAGGCTAACGATGACCTCTTCACTATTAGCCCTGCGGAAGAGCGCTCGCAACTTCGCACCATCAAGCGCAGGAAAATTGTCAAGGCTATAGATCTGATTTATAGAGATCAGGACGCGGAGGATGGACTAGCTGATTCTGAGCCGTCGCCCAAGCGCACCAAGGCGCCATCGAAGATCGTTGCTGTCAAGTTTCCCAAGTTATCAACAAAGGAGAAGGCAAAGTCGCTCTCACCACCAGCACGGCGCGTAACAAGGTCAGCATCTCCTAAGGATGTCATGGCTTCTATCGAAACATCATCTCGCGTCCAGTCCGCGGAGCCAGCCCCTGTACCAAAGGCTTCTTCAACAGTGTCACGGTCGAGGAGGTCGGCCACGCCAGCATCTGCCCCTGCGCCTGTAAGGACGCCACCGAAAACAAGAAGATCTACATCTCCTATGGTTGTCATACCAGTCAAGAGGGCTGCGCTTGCCAAATCTAGTCCCAAGAAGACTGCGAAGCCGAAGAAGTCGAAGAGTAGGGAACTGCAAGCTCTCGGATCGCCTACGACAACTGGTACTCGCTCGGGTCGGGGGTATTCCGTTGGATCTGCTGCTGCCAACGGAAACCGCCAGGCTTCGAAGGTTCTCAAGTCTAAGGCTACGGGAAAGGTTGCTAAGGACTCGAAGAAGAAAGCTGCGACGGGGAAAGATGGTAGAAAAGGGACTAAGAAGGCCAAGGGCAGGAAGTGAGTTTTGTTCATAAAGATCACGGGACCATGTATGTTCAATCATTATGTAACGTGCCACAATGACAAGACACCATGTATGAGAACTCGTTAGCTTACAGATACCGTACGTCGTGGACTCTGTGGGAGCACCTCACATTATAGTCCGTCAGTCACGACACTTTCTCATTTCTGGCTGTTCGGCGAATCCACCCCGAACCACCGCTAATCCATCTCTTCTTTGACTAGCACCTCTGGTTGTTCGGCGATTCCACCCTACAGATCGAGGTGTCTGCACCATCTGCCTTCTTGATCTCCCGACAGAGTGAGGTTCCACCCCGAAACACTGCTAAACCATATCTTCTTTGACCATGGAGCAGCGGGTTACTTCTCATCTCTGGCTATTCGGCTAATCCACCCCGAAACATTGCCTCTCGCTGACTAGCAAGAGCGAGACATCTCTCATTCCCGGCTGTTCAATGAGCCTGCCGCGAGAGTGTGACATGTCCTCCTCGTCTGCCGTCTTGATCTCGTCGTCGCTGGTAGGAAGACGTTCTGCGGTCCTCTGGCCCTTGTGTGGCCGATATATAGATGTCCTACTGAAGACGTTCTGTTGTCTTTTAGCGATTATGAAGCCGATAGAAAGGGGCGTCCTTCACGCGCATCGTAGGGGATCCATAAATCGTACCATGGTAGTCGAACCGTGCCCGCAGACTCCGCTGCTCATCTGGCGATGGCAAGGGTATATTTTTCATCCCCAGCTACTGGCTAGTAGCTGCCCGGACTTGCGACTCTCTCTGATCGCCTGCCAATAACAAGGGTAGCTCTCCCAACCCCAGCTGCTCATCCAGGAGCTTCTTTGGCTTGCGCTCCTACTCTCACGCTTCTCCAGTGCTCTGCATTGCTATCCTGATATATGGCGTGCGCTCCCGCTCCGCAATGGATGTAGTGCATCCTCCTCAGTACAGCACTAGCCAAGGACCTCCTCGTTCGATCTCTTCCAGCCTTTCTTCGAGCTCAGCTCGAGACGCGATACTTTCGTTCAACTTTGCATCCACTTCTTTCTGCTTCTGCTTCACAGATGCAGCGATAGCTTCGACGTCTTTCGCCTTTGCTGTCCTGATAGCAAGGCTGGCTTTCTCGCCGGCCAGCTGCTTTGACATCCATAGGCGAAGGAATTCCGGCCTACCCTTCAGCTCCTCAGCCTTCGCCCGGTTGGTGATCGCCATGGAATCGGTATCAAGGACAATGTCCGAGCATGCAGCATTCCGGTGTACCATGAGGCAGTTGCCTGGATTGACTATGCGCGCTGAATGTAGTGGGGCACTGCTGCTCCTGATCTAGGATGAATGTCTCTTGTTTTTCCGCTGGCTTTTGGCTAGAATCGCCGTCGTAAAACCCTGAGCCGTTGTTCTGAAGTACATGTTGGTTTTGGATCTGGTGGAGGCGGCTTATCGCCTGGCTTTTATAGGCAGCGAGCAAACTTCCCAAAGCAGCCATAAGCGAGGGTGGCAAGTAAGCAGGAAGAAATTTTCTACAGGGGTGAGGGAGACCCTTGACTTGCGATTCGAGATCCAGCCTCCCAATCAGCTCTTCAGCCTTCACCTGGTTGGCGACCTCTTCTAGGATTTGATCAAGATCCCTTTCTGACTCAGCCATGGCCACCTCACTTTTGTGGGCAGCGAGCGGGCTTCCCAAAGAAGATATATGCGAGGCTGTTGACATTGCATTGCGATAAGCAGGGTGTCTGTGAGATGCTTGACCATGCCTCACGCCATGGGGATAAATGCAAGACGTTAAGACGATGAGCCAGGAGGAACGCGCAGACTATCACGCAGGATAATCCCAAGATTGAAATGAGGTTCTATAGGCGTGCCCTTAGCATCACATTTTTATCCACACTCTCACCTGCTAATAACATCTTCCGAACATACTTCCCACAGGTTGAGGAAGACTCTCTTAGACATCAACATCCAGAGGGCAGTGCATTTCAATTTGGAGTCAAGGTTAGAGGAAAAGCTCTCCATTCCAGCCCAAAGCATGGGCAACTATTGCAAGTATTGACACTGTCAGAAAACTCAATCGCGGTCATTGCCACCCTTATAGCCCACCTTCCACTCCTCGGTCGCTTTCCCTACTCGCCGATGGTTTCCTTATACTGGACCCTAAAGCTTATCGTCCTCATCAATCTTTTGTGTAGAGCTCGTCCTCTTCCTCCTCCGCCTCCTCTTGACCCGTCATCAAAGTCTCCTCCCTACTGGCGGCGATACTCTCTGGTTGCTTTTGACGGCTGCTAGACGCATGGGTAGGCCGTGCATAGCTAGGAAGCGCAGAACCATGAGCTCGGCCACCTTGTCTGAGCAGATCGTGAGTCTGTCGACTAGGACTGGGGGTAGGGACTCCGTATGTACGATCGCTGCCACGGGTATCTGGACGTGTCTGCGGTGGAGCGGAGGTGCCGCTTGCCTGTGTGGGAGTCCGGGGAGGGCGGTTAACCTGCGGAGGCGGCAGCATTGGACGAGATACAGGGGCCTGCCCTGGCCTGACGACTGGGGGAGGCAGATCATTGCCGGTTGCCGGATCCACACGAATGATGGCAGTGCGGTTGATATCATCATGCACATAGCGAAAACCATTCTGTCTGTCGCATTGTGCTTGTTTCTCAGCATCGCCTGGCAGTGGATTGAGTAAGAGCAGGGTAAACCGATCCAATATCCTCAGACATTGCTGATAACCCTTGTTGTTCAGGATGCGTGTGCAGTTGGGGCAGGTCTTGTTGGTCATGTACTGAGGGTACGACCAATCCAAGCTTGTCAGGTTCCTATGGCCTACTGCAGCCGTATGGAAACACATGGCTTTGGGCAACTTTCCCCCTTTCTTCTTTCTTCTCTTTTTACCCTGACCTTCAGCTTCATCTTCATCATCACTCTGTGTTTGGCGTGATGGAAGGGGTTCTCCTCGCTTTTCGGCTTGCTTTGCCTCTCTCTTTGCGACCTCCTCGAAGACTCTGTACATATTCGCTTTTATCGTTCGTAGTCCCTCTGGGGTAGCAGCTTTTCGGTCGGTTTCGTTCGCGATGATGGTCTTGTCGATGTCAAGCCCGTGATTTATCCTGATCCTGATAGGTTGCAAAGTAGTGTCGTCAGAAGGGTTGACTGGGAGTTCTGTGTCCGCGTCGGCCATGGTAAGATCCGTGTCTGCCGGGCCTGAGCCGGTTTCTTCTTCGAGAGTGACATCTCCGAAGCCTAGGTGTTGACACGATTGTCAGCAGTGTACTTGCTATACGGTAAAGGGTGCTCTCTTAAGGATATGTGAAGGTAGGAATGCGACTTACCAGCAGCGAGTCCACTTCCGTCTCCTTCCCCGGCTGGGTCCTGAACCGGGGTGCCGCTATCATCTCTGGCCTTGCCTTTATCACGATTTTTCATGGGGGATGAGGCAGAGGAATGGGTAGGATGATCAGGGCCCAATTGTCCTGGTGTCACCGGACGGTCACCCTCAGGTACCTGAAAACTACGCCGTGTCAGTATCGTAATAAAATCAACTTCACAGCCCAAGCAGGCATCCATACCTGGTAGACTCCATTCCAGAAAGTAAGCCCGCCCCTGTGAATGGGCTCGTGAAGGGATCGGAGTCTGAACCGATTGTTCTGGCAAGGCGGGACGCCAAACGCTGGCGTCCTGAAATCGGGCTTCCCGCAAAGTCTTCGAGGCGGGGGCTCTTAGATGGAGGCTCCGCCTCTGCGTCTCTCGTACGAGAGGCACGGGATCTGGCCGATGCATCCGCGCCACCACTGCCGCGCTGAGGTGTTGTGGGCGACCGCAAAGGCATCTGTGGTCGGTTAACATCACGCTCTCGCTTTCTTTCCGAGCTCAATGAGCCTGCGCTCTGTGCTTGCTCGGTCAATGCGTGGCCGGGGTTAGGCACAGTTGCTTGTGATAGCTGAAATCTGAGCTGTTGAATCTCCAGCTGGAGCTGTCGAATAAGTTCATCTTGCTGAGTGAGCTGTTCGTTCTTCTGAGTGAGGATGTTTTCGTGGGCGGCAATTTCATCAGCCTTGTCAAGATACTTTTCGAGAATCCTGAATTCGACTTGGTCTGTCTCATATCGCTCCATATCGGTTGGTGGGTTGACCTTCTTGACGTCTATCAACTCTTGAATGATCTCTCTTAGTGAGGTTCCGCTCTCCATGTTTTGTGGTTAAAGATTGCGAATCCACACCGTCCTGACCACGGGTAACGGGAGATGCAGAGTATACTCAAGCGAGGAGCTGCGCGAATGAGGGATGCGAAGTCGATGAGAGATGTGAAGGCACATGGGCAATTGAAGACACGGTTATGGAAGGCGCAACAGCAGAAGTGTAGCAGAATCGGCGTTGTGCGTCATGCGTTTGCCTTATCGCCTTCAATGGTATTCACTCACGTGACGCCCGGTCCCCAAGAATGGTGAATGCGGCTTTGTTCTGATCGGTCGAAAGTTTGAGTAGAATGTTCGATCCTATTGAGAAGTAGTTTCAGACTCAGTATGACTCTCATCTAGCACAACGAAGGCACACACTGCTCAGTACTTTGTCCGGCGGAAATCACCAAGGGGACTGGTATCAAGCACATCAGCCAACAACCCTGGGAGCGCAGCACGAACCGTTTTCGACTGGTATTATTTGCATCTGGCAGCGGGCCAGTGAGCTCCAAGAGCGACTGCGCGCATCATGTCGTTGATGGAGGACGACCTCGTCAAGGCTCTCAAACGTCTCGCATGGGTGCCATCTCAGAGTGCGGGATTCAGTCGTGGACATTATGCACATGCCCTCGCTGAAGGTGCTCGGCACCTCGTTGCGACATACCAGTTGGTTCACATGTATCGTGAGGTCTGTTCGCTCTCGGCTCACATCAATCTAGATTAGTTGAGAAACATAAGAGACGCTTACCCCGCTACGCGGCGAATCAATTGGTCGCAAGGCGCTACGCGGCCTACTCCAAAGAAGTCATGGCAAGAGTGCGGAAACTCGTGCATCGGGTGCAGCAACAGAACATGCGAAATCAGGAATTGTTGCAAGAGACCGAATCCAACAAACGGACACTTGAACTCTTCCAGAGCGGACTTGAAGCTGCCCTGGAAAACAAAAATTCAACTGCGGAACTGGAGCCGGAGTGTAGACTCGCAATTGAAGCCTTCGCAAAACATCTGGGTTTTCCCGAGGAAGGTCTGGATAGGGCTGCGATTGACAGATACAAGACATTTCTAGGCAGCCAGAACGCGCCGCCGACAGAGGGTGGATTTCTTCCGGCAACCGATGAGATCCGACAGGCTCTGGTGGAGTTGGATCCTACTGCGAACAATGGCGGTGAACGTTCGTGGACAGTTGAAGAGGTCGGGCACATCTTGCTCAACCTCAAACAGGAGGTGGAAGCGACGAAGCGCGAGCGAACAGCCTTGGAGGAAACGAACGAGGGGCTCCGGGCGAGGTTGCAATCTTCGGAGACGCCGATCCAGACAGCGAGTACCGTATCGCAGGTCCAGACCGTGCTGAAAGGCTATGAAACTCGTATTCAAGTTCTCCAAGCTGAGAAGGATTTGATCCAAACGAACGCGTCAGAAGAAGTAAAGAGTCTCAGACAACAGATCCAATCCCTGGCAGCTGAGTTGCGAAACAAGGAAGAAGAGTTCGAGCGGCTGCAGCAAGTGGAGCGCAACTTTGAGCAGACCAGATCGCATATGACCCTTGCGGAACAGGAACAAGTTGAACAAGTTCAGAGATTGGAAGAGAAGACCCAAGAACTGGAGACGGAGATAGCGACGCTCCGGCAAGTTGGAAAGGAGCAAGAAATAGAGCTAGCGCGGACTCAGACCTTGACCCAAGGTGCCGTCAGCCCAGAACTTGAAGGGGAAGAAGTTGGGCAAGAATTCGAGGGGAATAGTACGCAACGGAAGAGTATCGAGACGCTGGAGAACACTATCCAGGACTTACAAGAACAGAACGGAGTAATCGGGAAGCTATTGGATGTAATCCAGCTCAGGCATGGACTTGAGCTCTCAGACGTTGAGAAGTTGTTAATGCTTCATGCTTCAGACTTTGAAGTGGAGACGCCTAGCAGGGAACATCAGTACAAGCTGTGTGATCAATACGTCGGCAGTAGGCTACCGAAGCTAGAAGAGGTCGGAGACAGCACTGGTCTGATCCCATTGCTCCATATGTCGCTGGGTGAGTGTCGCGGCCCAATGTTCGCGACTTCCACGCAAGAATTGCAGTGGATCGAGCAGGTACTGATGCCATATCTGAATGACGGAGCGGGCGAGGAAAAGGGAACATTGTATAACCAGGAGCTTGAGCCCACGGTCCTACCAATGGTTACCGGACAGGTGCTCGCGCTCTACTCTTACCTAGGGAAAATAGTGGGTAGTGAGAATCGGTCAAGCCTGGACTTTGCGATCGCGGCTGGAACATTCTGCAACCTATCCCAACGTTTCACATTCCGTGATCCTATTCAGTGGAAGAGGCTATTGAACTCCCTGATTAGGTCTTTCGGCGAGCGCCCCGTCCCACGGCTGCAAATGGCAGCCATGGTCCAACTAGCCTGCGTCACTTTGGGCGAAGAGGCCACCAGAGAGCTCCTAGGAAAGGTAGTTGGGTCCTTGATGGACTCTCACCGGATCGACCGCGAAAGCTCGATGATGGACATCCTCGAAAAGCTGTTCGAGGACGATGGTATAGACAAGAATAACTGCTCGTTTACAGTCCACCAACACGGGCACGCCATCTGCGTCGTGTGGGACGGGAATGAGGAGTTGATTTTTGCACGCAAAGATGAAGAGCATGGCTGGATCTGCTCAAGTCTTTGGGACAGATTCGAGCGCAGCGAAGGCAGCAAGAGGTTCTCAGCAGCGTGGGGCAGTGACGGCAACCACAGGGTCAGCTGGGTCCTGAACGATGGCTCCACGATCGCAAGATACATGCTGAGAGTCCACGGAGATCAGTTGAGACGATGCATCTGGCCGTTGCTTGACCCATGGGACAGGGACTCACTGTAGATGAGAGTACATGTGCGGCAGCCGACCACACCTTTGAGTGCGCGCCGAGCGAGATGGGGCGTACAGGGTGCTCGCGGTAAGCGACCGAGAAGGGATGGCATGGCGACGACCGGGGACAGAGGTGAGTTGCGGATCGGGTTCGTAGTTAGACTGCTGCGACTTCTGCGGTACTTGCAATGCAAGACTCGGTCTGGTCCGTCGACGCCTCTACAGACGCTCACGTGTATCAACTTGGAAGATGATGGTGACTTCCAGGCCGTGAACATGATGTACATTAGGTGCCTTGATAGACATGGAAGGACGCCGCCTTGCACTACCCGCAGGTTCAACCAGCCTCCGAAGTTCTACCGTCGCCTGCATGCGATGCAGGACAAGGTACATCCATGGATCATGAGGGATGTATGTCTCTACCTGCGTACAGTACAACATGTGTACAACTCGGAAGGGACATGTAGGTAGACAAAATGCCAAGGTGGCAAGCACGTGAAGGTATACGTCTAGAATTACAACCTGGAAGGTGGCCAAGTGCACAGAAAGCACAAGCTCCTTTCTCTTCACCTACGTCGTGTCCGCGTCATGTTGCTACATATTACATGTACCGTCATCGATGCCATCGTGCCACCGGTCCCACATCAAGGCTAATCAACTCGGTGGGATAGCGCGCCGCGCCGCCTCCAGCGCGCGGTTGAAACAGTTCGCGAACGCAGAGAATGAACCAAGGCTGTCTTCCATCTGGGTGGCTGCTTTCTCCTGGCACGCCGCTTTCGGGATCACCTCGTCTACCCGTCTCTCAGCCTCCTCGAAGTCTCTCCTCGCATTTCCTTGCCACTCTCTTCCCGCGACGTATTGTTCATAAGTAGCTCTTTCTTCTGCTTGAGCCTTGGCAACCCCGGCACAGCTTTGCACGCCGGAAACTTCGGTGGCCAGATCCGCTACCATTTTGCAAAAGTTGTCGCCAAAGGTCGCCCGCGCCTTGGGGTCTGCCTGGACACGACTGAAGATCGCTTGCGTGATGTGATCTGCCTTGATCGCGCTAATTCCAGCCGGTGTTCCATTGAAGCCGCCAGAGCTTGCATACCCGTTGCAAAGCCGTGTTACGACATGCTCTGCCATCCTACATAGCTCGTTTGAGGGCGGTTGATAAAGCACTCGGTAGCGCACCCGGACACCTTGGTTAGTGAAGTACTTCCTCGAAATACTATCGCATAAGTTCATTATAGGAATGGACCCGTCGTGAGCGTTATGCTGGTAATGTCTGTACCCAGGATCTCCGGTCCAGCCGACTTCGCCAATGACCCAAGGCAAACGGTCCTGCGGATTGAAAGCATCTCCTTTCTCCTCTTTGAACGTCTCCGCCTTCCTCCGCCAGAAAAGGACCCAGGCTTTCGCTTGCTCTAGTCGACTCTCGTTGGGCGCATACTTCCTGTACGCATTCTCCTCACGACTACTGAACAGCGGACTCCAGCCATTCGGTCGCCCTGTCGGCACCACGCTTTCGATCATGCTGATCCATGCGCCGATGTCTTTACTTTGCTGGGCTCGCCTCGGTATGCCATGATTAACGCTTTCCACTTCGTACAAATATTGGTCCACGAAGTCGAGAAGGCGGTTCAGCTCGTCGTAAGAGAGCGATAACCCCTGCTTTGTGCAAAGGAAGTTGCCGTATATGATCGGTACCGCGCCGTACTTGTCCTTGGAGACGATGCTTGTAGAAGTTGCTCTAACGTTATCAGGTAGTTTCTTCCAAATGCTGAACATGGAGTCTTGCTGTTGCGCTTTCTCTAAAAAGAGGTCAGCAATTACGAAGAGCTTGTGTGTGATGTTCATACACATAACTCTGCCTAGCATCATGTGCACTTTCACTTCGTCGTCTATGCCCGCAAGGACTAACACGCCAAGAGAGATAGCCTCTTCTCTAGCATATGAATGAGTCTGCGACTTGCTTTTCATCAACGGGTCTGTGTGGTCTGCGGCAGGGTTAGTGTTTCTGCAACAGACGGGCCGTGTTCAACCTACCGATCTCATAGATTGCTTTCATCAGCGCGTAATCGCCCCCAGTCTTGTAAGCAATATACATCTTCTTTTGATGACCCGATAGGAAACTTATACCACTGCATATCTGGTCTATCACTGCTTGCGACTGCCCGGTATCTCCTTGGCTTTCCCCAGGATCCGGGCTCCAACGAGTATGCTGCGACGGTGGTACCGGGGAGCTGCTGCCAGCAAACTGAGAAGAGGCAAGTGGCGGAGGTCCTTCCCCATGCCGCAGCCATGGGAATGGCGGGGTGGGCCTAGGGAGAGTAGAGCGGGCCGGTGGCGAAGGACTGACGCGACTGTGTGCCGGGGCCATCTTCTTTTGGTGGGTTAGAGCAGGGAGGGGACAGTCAGTGCCGTGAAGGAGTCGCGAGCAATGATACTTATATTGCGTACATCCGTGGGGCGCCTTGTTCCATTCGCCGAAATAGGCGTGCGGATGGTGTTCTGCTGTGGCCGACTAGTTGGCGCTAGGAAAGTTAATTTTGGAAATTCACTCTGGACAAAGCGAGGAGCAACGCAACCTTATGCTGTACCGACAGCAAGCGTGACTACTTACCCATAAGCTGCTGAGACTGCACGCTTCTTTGTGCACTTTCCGCAAGAATCAAGGGCATGCTTCATTGATTGCCCGTGCATGGACATGATCTGTGAGCGCCTCTTCCGTCCATCTGCTGCTTTGGTACCTGTAGCACTACGAAACGAGACATTAGTCCTACGGCCCACCGTCCAGAGCTCTCACTATAGCCGTTGCCTTCTCCCCATTCGCTTATTACACTCGCATGCTCCTACTTCTTCGTTCAGCGCCAACTTTGAACTTTACCGCGTGTGGGTGTCTTGTCCTGATGGCATGGGACACCGTCGATGGTATCAATGTTCGCGCCTCGTCTATCTAATCTGCAGACTCAAGATCTGCAAGAGTGAGTGCCCATGGTACTCTGGGCGCAGTTTCTCATCAGTCTCGTACTTTGCACTTGTGGCACCTCGCATGTTATTATCAGCGACGCCTGCGCCACATGTCACGCTCTACGGCTCATGAGCAGTTGCAATACTGATCAGAGCGATGGATCTTCCATTTTGGGGGTGACAGCTCGAAGACAGCTCGAAGGTGTTACGACTTGGATACATTGCACAGGCGCTCCATGGGAACAGACTCCAAGGCCTTCTTGGCCGAATTAAGTGAGAAAACCGCGATAGCTAGGGTTGAAGTCAAGCAAAGGGAACATAGTGGTTTACATTTCCTGCAGCTAAGCATATGCTGGATGAAAACGTCCAATCAATGTAACGAGTATTATCGTGTACCTGATCGACGGAAAGCGTGGTTGTCTGTCTTGGACAGGGAAGAGGACGTTGAGGACCGGCGTAAGTTCTGGGATCGGCATTGCCGAGGTCTACAGTCTACAGTATTGCGGCGAACCTTCGTCTTCGCCGAAACTCTACTAAGCACGGCAGGACTTTGAAGCGAGCACATATTCCAGAGCCTGGGTACAGCATCCGGAAGAGACTGTCGAGGAGGTTCATCACAGGGATGGATGACCGATGAGTCTCATGTTGATGACGTCGATAGGAAACGTCCCGGGTGAAGTCGACGTGGAAGATATACCAAGGTAAAGGCTTGTCCCAGTCCCAATCCGGATTGTCGGCGTAGAATTGATTCAGTCGTCTTCTCAGGAATTTGAGCGACTTTCGGATATGCTTGAGCTGGGCCTTGCTGCGAGCATATCTTCGCTCGGCATCCTGTAGTTGTTCTCCCAATGCGGGCTTCCACGCCTTGTCCGGCCGTGCTGTCGGCATAGACGCTTCGACTGCTTTGATGAACCTTGCAAGCTCGGGTGTCTGCTCTTTGCGACGAGGGTAATCTGAGTCTCCATAGACCTCCAGCCAGTCGGTGTATTTGAAGCCCAGAAGGAGGCCACGGTAGAGTTGATTTCCTGTCGTAGAATAGCCATTCTCGTCGCAGAGTGTGATGTAGTAGACGACAGGTCTTTCCAGGTCTCCTTCGATCTGTTTACACTTGCTTCTCCTGGCCTTGACATTTTCTGGTACGATGTTGGATCGATTTGGCCCTTCTTTTGCGATTATTTCTACGCTGTCGTTAGCTTAGGCTATGACATGTTCAAACACTGAGACTCACTAGGCAGTGTTCCATCTAAACAGGCTCTTTTGAACTCATCGGGAAGTCCGATCAAAACAGTCAAAACCTGTGCGCGATATGTGTCGATTGGCAACACTGAAAGCGGGTCTTCACCAGCTGTAACAGGATCTTCATTATCTGTCAACATGTTAGAATGCGACAATGATCAATGCAGGTTGGAACTCACCAATTCTTTCGATCTCGTCCGCCAATCCGTGATCATTGGCGCTCATGAGAGCGACATACATATCCTTTCCCCATTCATTTGAGAACTGTCTGCCCCTGGTAAGTGTCTTTCCCAGTCCTCTGTGTCGAGGAAACGGAGGTGGCTTTGTCTTGGTCGTGTTGTTCGCCCGTAGTTCGCTTGCAGAGTTGACAAAAATGCCCAAGTCTGCCAACCCCAGATAATCTGGAGCAGTCTGGGATTGAGTACTGCGAGAGTGGGACATCGGGAAAGATGGACTGGGAGAAGGCAGCATCGAGGAGAGATGAAAGAGTAAGACGACGTAGGGTGGCGCGGCGGGATAGCATGGACGTGCGCGTCGGGAGTAGGAAGAGAAGAGTGCGATGTAGTGAAAGCCCAAGCGCTTTTTGGCGGAGTAGGAGAGAAATGGAGTACTAGGGGCGCATTCGCTAGAATCGTAGCAAGGGGGCCAGGGAGGGATGGAAGAGTACGACGGTGGCTATCTCATAGCAGCTGCAGTGTAAGAGGCTTGCGCGAGAGGGTTTCGGACGTTGTTCAAACCGTAAGCTCAAAGGCTGCGTATACAGGTGTGTTCGCGGGTAGCATGTTATGCGGTATTGGAAATCCGCGCTAGTAAAGTTAAAATCCAGCCATTCACTTCGGCAAACAACGCAAGTCGCCGCCCAAAGAAGCAGCCCGGACAAAGAACGTATAGGCCGCCTCTCACATCATGGACAGTCTGCAGCCCATGTTTGATCATACAAATAGTACAAATAGACAAAGAATAGAAGAGTGAGTTGTTTGTAGATTTTGAAGTGTTTTTTCTGAATTTATGAAGATATTCCTCTCGAATAGCATTAAAATAGCTTATTAAAGCAAAAAATGGGGATATCACTCGCTCGAAAAGAAGCCCCCAAAACGCCCTTTTGATGCAAGAAAATGGCAGGGACCTTTGAAGACCGGGTCCCATACCTTATCCATTCCACGTCTTTCTCCTTCTCCAACTCCTTCATCTTTATATTCTCCCAATAACAAAAACTGTCCTTAACCCTCTACTGAACCGTCTTGCCGACACTGTTCTCCTCATCACCCGCATAAGCGTACTTGGAGAACCTCCTGATCCTGGCACCGAAGAAGAAGAAAACATATGGGATGGCGCAGCAAGCGAGGGCGATGAAAGCGAGCAGGGTACCGGCCCACTCGTAGCCGAGACGGTGGTACATTTGAGTGGTGAAGAGGACGGTTGCGGCACCCCAGAAGGAACGGATGCAGGTCTTTGCCGCAAGGGCAGAGGCAGCGAGATGCTGGTAGGAGTCGACTGGGGCGATTGTTAGTTTTGGGTTCGCTATCGATATCTGTGGTATATGAGAACTTACCAAGGTAGTTGTTGGCGGCGTTGTAGAGGAAGATGAAACCGAATCCGACGGGGAAACCGCCCATCATGGGACCGGCCCAGTGGACGTGAGGGTAAGAAGTCCAGGCAAAGATGAAGAGACCGATCGGAATGAACCAGCAGGAAATCATCATAGGAATGAGGCGGATCTCCGCAGGTGGCTTTCCGTTGTACTTCTTTGATCTCTTGAGGAAGTCCATGTTGACGAGAGGCGCGCAGGCAGCGGAGGCGAGGACTCCGACAGCGAGTGGAATGAACATCAGACCGGTGTCAGACGCAGACCAGCCTTTACCCTCCTGGTAGACGATTGGGAAGGCGACGAAGAACATGTAGAGTAGGCCGTAAAGCACACTCATGTAGAGAGAGATTAAAAGGACGATTGGCTCGAGGAAAAGAAGCTTGAATGGGGTGAGCATGAAGACCTTTATCCTCTCACTAAGAGGACGCTTCTCCAGATCGGTTTCGCAGACGTATCTGGAGTCACCAGTTTCCTTCCTAAGCTTGGCCGCACGTCTGGCGAGGATCTTTGGAGCGTAGGTCTCTGGAACGGTGAAGGTGATGAGAATGTAGACAAAGCCGGAAAGAATGAGTTGGAGCCAGTAGAGCCATCTCCAGCCAAGGTGGTCGGCAGTGAAACCTCCAACGAGTGGACCGATCGCTGGGCCGATGAAAGGAGCGGCACTGAAAGCAGCCATTGGAACACCACGCTCTTCTTGTCTCCACAAGTCTGCAAGAGTACCACCGACCAACACCATTGGAGCGCTGAAGGCAATACCGTCGATCAAACGGGTGACGAGCAGTGTACCGAGGTTCTTTGCAACGGCGCCAGGAATGATGAACACGACGGCGATGAGAAGTGTGCTTGCGTAGATTGGTCGTCTTCCGAGAGTTTCACTGAGTGGTGCAAAGGCCATTGGTCCGACACCGAAACCACAAACGAAGAGAGTGATACTGAGAAGAGCAGCTTCCTCACTGCAGCCGAATTCTGCGGCTACACCTTCAATGTCTGCAGTGATGACGGCAGAGTTGAATGCGACGGCGAAGCAGGTAATAGCAACACACATGGTACACCACCATTTGTAGGCTTTGCTCCAGTTCTTTGGGTTCTCCTTGTCGCCAACGGTGAAAGTGACGAGCTCGTAATCCTCTTCTTGTCCAGTCTTGGTAGATTTGATGCGCTTCATAACGGCACCACTTGCGGTTTCGGTGGTGAATTCCTCCATATCGGCATTTTGAGTAACGGTCCGGTAAGGCAGATTGACCAGGTCGACCGGATCCTCAACTCGAGAGCGTGTCGAGCGTGAAGTAGGTACATGATTGAGAGCATGTTCCTCCTTCTCCTTGACAGGGTCCACTGAGGACAACCTGCTAGAGTCTGTACTTGCCTCAGTCATGCTTGGTACTGAATTAGTCGGATCGGGTATGTTTTGTGGTGCGGCCATGTCTGCGATATGAGAGTGGAGTGTCGTGTGTGTATCATGGAATAACAAACCCATGCTAGGCCGGGGCAGTTGGTTATGTATATACTATAATCGGCAAAACACCGCCGTCTCGGCCACTTGCGGCCATCATGATTAGGGCGGGTCAAGGCACAACGACCGAGAGATCTTACACGTGTGATCCGAGCATCGTGCGTTATCTCAAGTAACTTCCAGTAGGAGGCGTTGAGTCCCTGCAAAGCCCTACCAAGCCCAGGCCGAATCTTGACCGTTGTAGGCGATCGTTGGGTTTGGAAGCCCCGAATCTCGGTCTCGGCTCGGAGTTTCGGAAAACACTCGAATATACGAGATCCTTCCAGTCAACATGAGAGAATAGGAGAAGGAATTGCGATAGATGGCGTAGTCATGACCTACCGGATGCGATACAGTTACGATGATGTGATAGCCTTCAGTGACTGCAATGCTGCAATATGATGGTAACAGACGTAACAGGTGACAGGGGGTCAATTACCTGAGAAGAAAGAAGAAAGCGCCTCCTTCGTTAGGCGACATGTAGCAACAATCTGCAGGTGCAATCAGGTGATGGGATGATGGGATGGGGTTATCTGAAACCCAGCATATTCCTTTAGGGGGAGGGAAGCTCAAAAGGGATGTGGTCACGACAAGATGATGGGAAAAAGAACGTCAGCCCCGTGGCCTCGGGTAGGCTAGAAGCTCCCTAAACATGGGAACGATTC
Organism: Zalaria obscura; assembly: GCA_024184665.2. Lineage (NCBI taxonomy): Eukaryota > Fungi > Ascomycota > Dothideomycetes > Dothideales > Zalariaceae > Zalaria > Zalaria obscura. The sequence continues at coordinate 882,505 of JAMKPW020000042.1, forward strand.
CGAACGAAGCACGAGCGATTCATGAATCATGATTCATGAACGTGTCTGCATAGACCAGGGTTCGACAACGGGCCCGGCGCCACAAACAAAAGAAAGGCCGAACATCGGTAAACAGACATGACGACTGCAACGGGTTGAAAATGTACAAATGGACCATATGCCTCATCTACAAGGTTTGTAGGTATTTGTAACATTCCCCAGGCCTCCACCATCATATACCTGTAGGTGATCTATGTACTTGGGTCAAAGTTATGGACAAGTAGGTCGGCCAGATTTCGTGATCGGGCCAAGACTTCTGGCCCCCTGGTCCCTCCGCTTCGTGTTCATCCCAATTGGGAAGGTCCAACACCTCCAGTATCTCGAATTGTGAACATCAATTGATATACAGTACCTCCCTACCTTATAGGTAGACAGTCTGTCACATCATATCACTAGCTGCCCAGTAAGGATACTCCAGAAAGAACACAATCCCGCTATCATTCCATATTCATACCAAGTCTTTGCTTCCTCATACCGTGTTGAGCGTACATACCGCACCCTATCGTAGCATCCTTTCCCTCTGCATATCTCATCATCTTCATCCTTTTTTGCCAATTCATACACAACCTGAATACCGTCATGGATCCTCAAATGTCCTCGAACTCCAAACCCGGCCCCTACAAACCACGCCTCATCATCCACGGCGGCGCCGGCAACATCACCACCACCAACCTCCCTCCATCCGCCTACCACGCCTACCGCAACGCGCTCCTTTCCATCCTCCATTCATCCCAGCAGCTCCTGAGCAAAAACGCCTCAGCCGTCGACGCAGCCGTCCACGCCGTCTCGCAGCTGGAAAACAACCCCCTCTTCAACGCCGGCCACGGCGCCGTCTTCACCACCGCCGGCACGCACGAACTCGAGTGCTCGCTCATGGTCTCCCACGGCTACCGCAAGCGAGGCGTGGGTCTGATGAAGCTCAGCCGGGTCAAGAATCCGATCGCTGTGGCGCGGGAGATGTTGATTCGAGGCGAGGATGTGGAGGGAGGAGGGGCGAGGGGTCACGTGCAATTGGAGGGTGAGACGGTGGAGGGGTTGGCGAGGGAGTGGGGGTGCGAGATGTGTTGGCCCAGTTGGTGTTGGACGAAGAAGAGGTGGGATGAGCATCGGAGGGGCTTGGGGTTGGGGACGGATTGGGAGACTTATGAAAGGGAGAGGAGGAAGGCTGATGAGGGAGATGGTCGGGGTGGCGAGGGTGAGAGCGTGGGTGGTGTCGATGAGAGCGTGGGTGGTATTGATGAGAGAGTGGATGCGGGTGAATACAATGATCCGAGCTGGGATGGCTCGGAGTACCTCCCTCAAGGAACAGTCGGCTGTGTTGTAATGGATAGCTGGGGCACGCTCTGCGTAGCGACCTCCACCGGTGGCTTGACCAACAAACTTCCGGGTCGAATTGGAGACACACCGACTCTCGGTGCAGGGTTCTGGGCGGAACAGTGGGTAGACGAAGACCCCTTTCAGCGCCATCCGTCTCTCCAGTCCTTCCTGTCCACCGCACCTCTAGCGTCTATTCTCCGCAGCCTCACAGATTGCATACCCACACTGACGGGGTACTTGCCTCTTTCCCAGGATGTTGAGGACGAAAGCACAGACAAGCCACCACGAATCCAAGCCGTGGCCATGTCTGGCACAGGCAACGGCGACTCCTTCCTCCGACTCTCAGCCGCCCGGACCGCAGCAGCAATGACTCGTTTCACATACCCACCTCTCCCGCTTTCAGTCTCCGTGACACGAATGGCAGGGCCGAAGGGGATGCTGCAGCAATCGGCAGGGGATCGATGGCATAAAACTGGGGAGGGTGAGGGCGGAATCATCGGCATTGAGATGCGGGCGGGAAGGGGGGAAGTGGTAGCGGACTTCAATTGCGGGGGATTGTTTAGAGCCTGGGTTGATGAAAGAGGAGACGAGAGAATGATGGTTTTCAGGAGAGAGTATGATGAGGTGTGTGGAGATGTGGAGTACAAGATTTAGACATGGTAGAAGAAGCGACCGAGTACACCTATAATACAAGTCAGTACCTAGGACATGACACAGGACCTAGAAGTCAGTCGCACTGACCATGACCACGACGCTCTTCGATCCAAGAAACCTCAATCCTAATTCACTGGGTAGAATCCAATTGGCACTACGCCTGCCCAAATCCAATAGAATGCTCCAACGCCACATCCAATTTTCGTCCCATCACCTCCTTCGTCGTATACTCCGGCAGCCTCAGCGTGCCAAAACACGTCGAGCTACCCGGCAACGCTTCCGTCTCTCCTTCTATCTTCTCAATCGCAAACGTCAAGCTCTGCGCTCCACTACTCGGCACGCGACTACTTGCCGTCACAAACTCCAGCAACTTCTTCTGCTTGTCCGGACTATATCCTTGCACAATGTCCCAGAACCAGCGGATCTGGGGTGACTTGGCGGTGTAGCCGCGGTACTGGGCTGCCTGCTGGAGGGCGGCGATGTCGATGGTGTTGTGGCCTTCTATTAGGGTACGGAGGGTTGTGGGTGTGAATAGTGAGAGGGCGCCTTCGGAGAAGAGATATCTGAAGCCTTTCTCGAAGGCGAGGTATTGCGGTCGTATACTGTAGTCGAGTTCCCAACGGGCGTAGTCTTCGACGTAGGCGTCTCGATTGGCGTTTGTGACGGGTGTAGCGGCTTCCTGGGATTCAGCGAGGACGACCTTCCAACCCGGCCAGTGGTAGACCATATCGGGCTGGTCAGACCTGCCGGACTGTTTGCCATTACCGGTGAGGCTGTCTGATGGTTCGTAAACTGTTGTAGGCATGCTGTTCTCTGGCAAGCCGGCTGAGTAGTTGCCGCTATCTTGGCTTCTCCTTCTCTCTTCGTGATGCTTATCGTGATGGATATCCAATAGCTTGAGGGTTCCAACGCCTGCGTCGGTCGCCTTGTTGGACCCGTCATCTCCGGCAAGCTCGCTCCATGGATCTTCCATACTTACGTCAATCAGCAAACCATTTGCGGAGAAGCTGTACATGTAATCCCGAGCAAGATCATCTTCCACCGAGCCGTCGTACTCCTTAAGATCATGCAACGTCCGGGCCAAAGTTGGCCAGCCATCTGCCAAGTCATCCGGAGAGCATGGTAATCCAAGCAGCTTGCGGTAAAAAGCCAGTGGGAAGTTGACAGGCAGTGTTACACCGTTGTAGATCGCGAGGCCGAATAGCAACCCCACAAGTTCGTACTTGTACAGAGGCTCTAGCGATGCTGGTCGAAACCACGTCATCTTTGTCTGGGGATCGGTGATGAAGAGCGAGTGATCCGTATCAAAGACCTCGCTACAGAGGAGTTTGAAGAACTCAATCTGGACACCGCCAAGGTCATGGCCTATCTCACCCTCCTCAAAGCCCATACGAACTCGAAGCGGTCGGAAGAGCTCGCGCTTCTCGCGGTGCCAAATTTGATCCATGGCGTCTTGGAGTAGAAAGCCTCTGCTCGCTTTGATCACTAGATAATGCGCTTCCGTAGTTTCCAGTTGGTGGTCAAGTCCGCGATGTGGCGCTCTAGCAATAACCATGCGGAGCGCATGTCGCATATGATGGGCATTTTGCACCTCTGAATATGCTCTGCGCATTTTAACATGGTTGATGGTTCGGAATATGTGCGTTAGAGCTCGAGGTGAGAAAAGGAATGTATAATGCAAGATGTGGCGCGTATTAGGGTTCTTGGGATTATCCTGATACTCAAGCCAGTGCTGTGCGAGTTCATGAATGTCGAAACAGGATAGGATCACGGATGTTGAAAATATCTCGCCTGGAATGTCGAGCATAGCTTCATCCCGGTCTTCGTACATGCTGTGCATCATTTCCAAGGCGGCGCCGGTTCTACTCCACCGATTGATCTCCGGTTTGCCGTCCCAATTCTTCAAGACACATTGTCGGAGCCATTCGAGCCAGATCATGGAGGTTGTTGCAATACGAGGCCCATGCTTGGAAGAATCCGGAATAGGATCTCCATATGCTTTTACGCGCGAGCGTGCCTCTATCATGACGAGATCACCTATGATTCTCCGTTGGATCTTCAGATGAGCTGGGAAGTTTTTCAACGTCTCTTCAACACAAGAGCGGGCTCCAATCGCAGTAACCAGTCGGTAGAGAAGGCGAAGAGCAGGCTCAAACTGGAATGCGTCCAATATATGCAGCCAGGGTGATGTGTAGGGATCCGAAGTCAGTCTACGTTGTTTTCCGTAGGTCTTGCCGTTGATAAGTGTGGGCCACACGATAGACCAGGCATCCATACGTCCACGAGGGACAGAGCCGGTGAGGGTAAGAATTGGAATGAGGGCAGCATGGGACACTTCTTCCGCATGAGCTTCGGCGGGTAACGTCACCATTTGGTGGGGCGCTTTCGACGAGTTGGACCAGCTATCCGGTGATGCGTCTATTGACTCGAAACTTGGAGAAGCATGGCGGTATTGAAAAGTCGAAGAACCTGCGAAAGGAGATTCGAAGAGTGGTTCAAGCGCAATCCACAAGCACTCGAACATCAAGGAATAGTAGCCCGGATTCCAGCTTTTCAGGTAGTTAACCAGCCGGCCATCTAGGTCGAATTGAAAATACAGGTCGTCAGTAGCATCACGTCTGAAGGATCGTACCAAGCATCTGTAGTTGGTGAAGACGTAAGAAAGCTGTTTAAACTCGTGCATGCCTCTTTGGCGGTCGAGTAGGTTTTCCCAAGTTTCGGTCCTTCGCAAATCCTTTTCCTCGTACCGAGCGCTGGAGGCGAGTAGAGTTGACTTGATGGCATAAAGCATGTTGCAGTCCATGTATTGCAGATCCACAGCCTTCTCGGTCTGAGATACCAGGGCAAGTGGAGTGTTGGACGGCTGCAGCTTTGACAGCGCCTCGGTATTAGAAAGCTGTTGAATGATTGACTTTGGGTCAGTCTTGACTTGTTTGCCAGACGCTGTTGGTTCGCCATCAGCACCAGATATGTATGGGCAGAGCTTGGTCTGAGGATGGTCTCCGCTCGCAAGAGCGAGTGCTATCATTCTTGCGCTGATCTTTGTGTATTGCCGTTTTGGCGGAGCATTACTGTGTGATCTACCGGTGAGACATAGTGGAGTTGTGCATGCAGCATTACCGCATCCCACCAGGAGCTGCCTCTCAAACCTACTTGTGGTGATAAGTATTACACGTTTTCTGGGACTGACAGGGTCTGAAGCTGTTGTAAACTTACAGATTCGCTAGGGTTGCGATATCTGCCCGGCGGCATGCCTGATGTTCGTCCAGCGATATGGATCCACTGCACCGACCGGGACCGCAGCTGTCAGGCTTCTTAGGCGATGCATTGTAAGGAGATCCTGAATGACCAGCATGGTCGAGTACTGTGCGCATAGCAGTGCTGTAAATAAACTATGTCCGGATGTCCGTATTACGGTTGGTTTTAATGCCGGGTGCTATAATAAGGATGCCGAAGGATGTAAGGTCGAATCGGGGCAGTCCCCATGTCCGGTAGAGCCTTCCTCATCACATGTGACGGTGAAGCCTTCCAGTATGTGGGTACATGTATGATCAAGTTTCCTAAGTCAGCATCCTCTGAGCGTGAATTCGCTGCGTTGCAGCTTCTTGAAGCAATAGTGGTGGCGGTGGCAGGTGAGCATCTGGAGGGCAACGTAGAAGGCAGGTGTAGTTAGCGCTGAGCGGATCTCGGATCTCGGAGCCGGAAGTGGCGCAAACGCTTTTGCGAACTCTGCCTTACATCACAGCCGAAGAAGGTAATCAACTCAAGGTCCAGCCTTTTCAAGCTTCCTTTCTCTCGCCTTCTACCACGCCTGTCTACATCTTATCTGCCAGCTTTCGGACGCACATACGTGCCTGGTAACCACCGGGATATAAGCCAGTCCTTACTGCGGACCCGTCTCACCGCACATTCGAGTCTCTCCACGCCGATTGCCCTGCAGACCCTGTTTTCAGACCCTTTGAAAATCACCACAAATCTATCCTCTACTATGGCCACCATTATGGAGTCACCAGCGACCGACGCAGGAGCGTACACCACAAGCGCGTCCCATCCATTCACCTGCAACACATGTCAGGTCGCATTCCGGTCCAGCGATCTTCAGCGCACGCACATGCAAAGTGACTGGCAGTAAGTGGGGTGGCATACGGTCTTTTTGAAATAGACACTGACGGTCACCTAGTCGCTACAACCTCAAAAGAAGAGTCGCTTCGCTCCCACCCCTTTCCTCGCAGGTTTTCGCAGAGAAGGTACTGGCAAACCAGGCTTCAGCCGCAGCTACAGCTGCACGTGCTTCCTTCGAGAAGTCATGTACCGCTTGTAATAAGACATACTTCAGTGAGAACGGATACCTGAACCATCTCCAAAGCTCAAAGCATCAAGCACAAATCAAGAAGCAGCAGTTCAGAATTGCGCCCAAACAGGATGTTGAAACCGCTTCCGTTATGAGCTCCACCTTTTCTCTGGGTGAACCAGTTGAGACTGCCTCCAGCCATGGTGGGATCGAGGATGGTGGTGTTGATCAAGTCGCGGATGATATTCAGCGCACTCAGCTCGACGAACAATCTCAAGACGACAGCGCTTCTGTGGCTCCAACCGCCTCCACCACCGACGAGAATATCCAAGTCCCTCTCAATCAATGTCTATTCTGCAACTTCGTCTCCGAAGACCTTGATTCGAACGTCACACATATGGGCAAACAGCACGGCATGTTCATACCAGAGCGGGAATACTTGGAGGATTTGGAGGGACTGATTGGTTATCTCTACGAGAAGGTTACGGACATTCACGAGTGTTTGTACTGCGGTCAGATGAAGCACACGACGAGCGGTATCCAGACCCACATGCGCGACAGGGGTCACTGCATGATCAAGTACGAGACGGATGACGAGATGGCGGAGATTGGCGAGTTCTACGATTTCAGCAAGTCATACCCAGATTGGCAGGATTTCCAGGAGGCTGAGGACACGGATGAAGAGGAGGAGCAAGAAGGCGGCGTCAAACTTGGAGCAGCTCGGGCGACGAAGATTGTGGTCGAGAACGGTGACGGTGATGAGGAGATGGCAGATGAGGACGAGGATGGTTGGGAGAGTGACAGCACACTTTCATCTGTTCCAACCGATGAGATCACTTCAGTGCCTATCGACGATCACTCCCACAGATACAAACAACTCGACAAACACAGGCATCACTCATCCCAAGATACACGACCACATCGCAACACTGACGGCTTCCACTCACATGCCCACGCTCCAGTCCGCGCCGTCTATCACGATGACTATGAGCTTCATCTTCCAAGTGGTCGCACAGCTGGTCACAGATCACTTAACAAGTACTACCGCCAGAATCTGCGCAACTACCCGACTCCAGACGAGATCCGCGAGAGGCGTATGATTGAGGGTCGTCACGACTCTGATGACGAGGAGGAAGGAGCCAGGCCTGGAAGACCGCAGCGCGACAGAGGCAGGCAGCTCATGTCTCGCGCTAACGGCGGAATGGGGATGGTTGGTGTTACCGATGCCAAGAAGCGCGAGGTCGATGCTGTGGCGAAGAAGCAGGAGAGGAAGGCCCAGAGGGCGCAGAATCATTACCAGGCGGGTAATGAGAGGAAAGGTAACTTCCAGAAGCATTTCAGGGATCACTTGCTGCAGTAGTTCTTCTATCTCAGCATGCGGGTGTGGCTTGTTTATGCGGGGTTGGGAAGGCGTTCGTTGTCGCATTAGGATTATCATCGCATTAGGATTATTGGACAGGCTTAGACGCGGCTTCCATCGATGGACTGGTATCGAAATGGAGGTAATGGCATGAATTGGAGGTAAAGGTCTACGAGCGTAGACATTATCATATGCAAAATCACGTTTTCTACCCATATCCGTGCTTTGCATTATCCTTTCCTTTCTTCAGCAGGAACGTCAGAAGAAGCTTCAAGAAGGCCACTGTAACAATGACAGTTGACCGGCATATTCCGAAAGGGCGGTATCCTCCATGTGTCATCGCTCTCAGGCTGTGCAGAACCGCTGCCTTGTCGACAGGATGTCATCTTTCCCCCTCTAATGCTCAGGATTCTCAATCAAGGGCCGAATTGTCGTCCGCCAGATGCCAACAGACCTCAATCGTCTCTTCGACGAAGCCAGCTCGTGCCCGGCTGGGAAATTCCTACCACGCTTGGTCGGCTCCTCCTCTTCAGTGTCATCATCGTCAATGATAGGATTTCTCCCCGAAGAGCTGAACGGATTATTTCCGACACTGCGATCTTTCGGTCTGCGTGTACCAGACTGCACGCCCGGATGTGCGCACATGAAAGAAGCGCGCCACTCTGCACACCCATGATTAACACTCTTCTCTGATAGGTCCCCGGTTTCACTCTGCAGTTCAGCTAGGGCTGTTATGACATGTCCAAGTGTGACGACTTGCTTCTCAATTCTGAACCCTTTCTCGTCCGAGGAGCGAAGACCACGAGTCCACTCGCCAAAAAGCGCAACGGTATTGATTGGAGGGTTGGTGAGTGGCATATTTACCCACGATGGCGGGTGAGTATCGAGACATCGAGCTTCGTACGCAGCTAAGACCGTGGCCGTGAAGTAGCAACTAATGTCGAAACGGATATAAGTTTTTGTACCCGCCATCGATCTGAGACGGTGAACTTCGGTGTTGTAGAAGATTCCAGGTGAAATGGGTATCGAAACTGGCGACCTGATGCGAAAGATGCATGGATTCAACTCAATCTTAGAAGCATAACAGGGTAGGTCGCAGGTGTAACTTCGCATACATAGAGCGCCCGTGACACCAGCGCGAGGGATCCAGCACTGCTTCTGAAGTGCTTCCACCGTTTGAATAGCGTCTAACCATTCAGGTGAAACGCTGGCCACAGCGTCGATGTCGCCAAGCGGAAGATGTTGGAGGATGCGACACAGAATGGACAGGTTGCCAAAGGCGCGATCAACCGCGCTGTCGTTCGTCATCATCGTGTGCTGAAGTTCTGATATAGCTAACATGGAACAGTCAGCAAGTACACGCGTGATAGGTAGTTATGATCAACTTACAGGGTGCGTATGCTAAAGCAAAACAAAAAGTGTCTGATACGACGAGCAGGTGCTCTTCCACATAGGACAGGATTTTAATTTGCATCAAGGTGCGTCAACTGGACAAACATTACATGTATACGTGAGGTGAACCATCACGCCAAGCTCTAAAGCTATGACCAGTTGCCAAATGCGGCGGTGAAAATGCTTGGTGTTTCATCAAACGTACATTCATTATCATTACAAGGACCTGGCCTCTACAAACTTCCATCTTCAGTGCTAGAACGAGAAAAGAAGGTGTGCTTTGGCCTCTTCACATCCTGGCCCCTATTGGTATTCTTCGCCGGACCTCTTTTCTTCCTTCCCGATGGCAATCCAGGACTTCCAGACCGAGGAGATGGCGATGATGCTTGAACGATCTCTTTGATGGTCTGCCTGGACAAGCAGCCGTCAATATGCTCATTGAAGAGTCTGTCCTCAGCCGGCTGAGGTAAGCTGCATATAGGGCAATTCCATCGTTCTTCTTCAACGGGTAATTGAGCAGACTTTGCGGCCTCTGTTTCAGCGCGCTCTTTTGCTCGTTCTTCCTCGAGCAGCAAACGCCAAGCAAATCCATTGTCGTGTTTGCGTGATTCAAATGCCTGACGTTCCTTCTCACTTTCTCCGTCTTTGCTCCGCACAGGGACTTGCTCCTGGCTTAGTCGTTCCATCTCATCTAGCTCATCTTGTCGTTCCTGACGAGCTGCATCTTCAAACTCTTCATCTGGCCATTGTTCCCATTCCCCTTTCTCTTCCAATTTTGACGACCTCCCTGCAGTCTGCGCAACAGCAGCAGTCCTGGCTCGACCAAAGAAGTCAACATCTCCTTTCTTCATGCTCACAAGTTGCGTCACCCGAAGACCCATAAGCCTGAGAGTGAATTTTGGTATTTCTTTTTCCAACTTTGTGAGCATTGGCAATGAGTACTTGTAAAGATCGTCAGACAAGTAGATTGCCTTTGGAGGTGCCACTTGTCGAGTGAGGACTTCGTATGTATGAAGCTTGATCTTGAGTACCAAGGTTCTGCCCTTAAACTGAGTACGCTCACAATCCTTCTGCAGCTCGTCGGCAATCCACCGCAATTTCTCGCGTAATTCCCTTGGATCGGACATGTCATGGAACGTGCTCTCAGTGCCAACACTTTTCCGTTCGTATTCCTCCGCAGGTCGAACTTCTGTACGTCCAAGGCCTAGATATACTCCCATGAGAAATTGGAATGCTTTCTCTCCGAAAAGCTTGGAGAGATAAGCCCTTTGAGAATATATGTCTCCACATGTTTTGACACCAATGGCATCCAGCTCTCGCTCAAAAACTCGCCCAATTCCGTTCACTTTCCGGGTTGGCAGATCGCGCATGAATGCCATGATGCTAGTCCGATCGGAAGGGAGTTTGAATTGACCATTTGGCTTATTCTTGTTGGAGCAGATCTTTGCAAGTTTCGTGTTGGCAGCAATTCCGGCGGAGATGGTGATTTTACATTTCTCATGCACTTCCTCACGCATCTGTTTTATAGCCTCTTCCGGATCCAGATGGTGTTCCTCGCAGTAGGATGTGATGTTGAGATAGGCTTCATCAATGCTCGCACTTTCGAAACGTGGATCATACTGTGTAAGAACAGCACGAACCTCCTTGGCTTTGGCGGTGTATTTGTCGAAGGTTAGGGGTAGATGGATGAGGTTGGGACACAGCTTATCTGCAACAAAGCCTGCCATACCACTCCTACATCCAAACTTTCGTGCATGGTAGTTGCATGTTGTGAGGACGCCTTTCCCTACGGCGAACGGTACATCTTTTAGCTCCGGTCGGTCCAGTTCCTCGACTGCTGCATAGAATGCATCGCAATCGACATGTACCACGACCTGACTTAGGTCTCTGGTGAGTTCGCGCTCTGCTAGGTATTCATCCGCTTTTCGTAGGTCGTGTTTGAGGTCCAATTTCTCCAGTTGACGCTTCTTTGCAAGAATGCGAGAGATCTTTACAGTAAGATTCTTGTCTTTTGTCTCTTCGTTGTTGAAGAATCGACTACCCTTGGATGCGTTGTATATGATCTCGGAAACCTTGTTCTGATCCACCTCATCTTGACCGGACTTTGTGAGAGATGGGCCGAGAAGGTGGTATTTGAGGGTGTGGTGTTGGCTAGCTGTAGGGATGTCATTGTCGCTGTGCTGTACTACAGTCTCGGTAGTCTCGACAGGCGCGACAGCCTCTCCCTCTTGCGGCACCGCGTCCATAGCGATCCATTAGGTTGGCAGGGTGTGCTGTGTTATAATAAGTCTCAAAATGGAAGATGCACCGAAGGCAGCGGCGCGTGAACGTAGAACATTAGACGCGCATGCAATCGATTACGGACGCCAAGCCGCCGTCTTGGACGCATCGACGCCGCGGGAGATGATGCACCCGACCGAAGTTGGGCGAGCGACAACAACATAACAATCCCATATCACCACGCCTACGGCATATCGCATCGACGTCGACTACGGAAACCATGCTCACAGCCTATTCGACTGGTTGTGTGAGCGTGCGACGTCTACACTCCTTCTAGCTAATTGAAGCAATTGGCCGACCTTGACTTGAGCCTGCGAGGCACCCTCGGATGCATTCCATGACGGCAACCTTTGGATACGACAATATACAATAACGGGCGACCGTACCCATCGTAACATCATCACATCTTCGCCGGGGAGGATCGGAGACTGTGAGGAGTTGGTTCTAAGGCCTTCAAGAGTGAAAGAGCAGAATGGTGGTGGCGCCGGATCGTCAGAATAATATTCAAGGCAGGCCCTTGAAACCTTCGCTCGCCTCAAACAGAACGTCCAAAACACCTCTTACACCACGTCTCGCTACCAATGCCAAAACACCTGCAAGCGCAATTTCTAATCGGTCAGCAACCAAACCATCAACTCCAACACCTACGCTCAAGTCCTCCACCCCTGTCACCAGATCTGGTACTCCGATTTCTAAATCCGCAACTGCACCTCCCAAGTCCAGCATACACCATGATGACGACACCCCAATCAGGCCTTTACTCGCCACTAATATCACGCCGAGGTCATCTTCACGGAAATCAAGAGTGGGGCCTTCAATGTCACCACTTGTGGTTGGATTGGATGATACACCCAGTCTACCAAGAGCAAGGACTATATCACCTACCAATGAGCAGAATGGGATAGTTTCAAGACCTGGAAGTTCATTAGATTCGAGGTTAGTCGGGACCACTTCACGAGCTAGGAGCGTTGTTGGAGGTGGGGGTGGAAGTGCTGTTGGGGGAGGTACTGGAGGCGCGCCTGTCAAAGATGTTACGAGACCCACAACTTTACGGCTTGCTGGCCATTCTGCGACAAGCCCTGCAATTGTAGGGAACTCGGTGGCCGACAATGACTCGAAATTCTTTCACGCCAACGAAGCCAAAAGACAAGAGGCTGTTCAGAAAAGACCTGAGGTCAAGAAAACACCAAGTTTCTTCTATGCCAATGGTCAAGGAGAAGATACATCAACACCGCAACGATCTACATCTCCTGTTCTTTCTGCTTTGGCTGGTTGTAGACCTTCACCTGGTTTCTTCCATGCTAATGGACTTTCTGAACCAACCTCAACCCCGCCAATTCTTTCACCCGCTTTGAGTGGATTGTCCTCAATCTCACCTTACTTTCCTCCGCCTGTAACAAGTCCAACAGCAGATGGCAGGCCAACATCACCAACGAAAGAGAATATCCATCTTTCTTACCGCAAAGGAATATCACAGATTTTTGCTATACCGTCAGATAGGCCGAGAGGCTCTTCACCGGGTCATACGCCAACTCACACGCCAACCGTTGCTGAAAGGCTGACCCCTACATCGGTCGATAGTCAACGTAGGGTTAATGGCGGGCCCACTTCACGAAACGTACACGCAAAGAGTCCAAGTATGTCGTCTATAGGTGCTCCGGCATCTCCGGCGTCTAGAAGGCGATCACATTCGACGACTGGTGCAGCTCACACTGCGGGTCATGCAACATCACCATCGAAAGGGGATAGCCCGGCTCCCAATGATATTACCAAGCCAACCTTGCAAAACATCAACACGAAACTCGGTGATGGAGTTGATCTGATCCCGGAGATTGTATCAAGCCCAACCAAATCAATGAGTGATTTGGCGGCTGATGCACGACGGGAGAGGAAGGTGCTTGATCTTGAGATTTCCAACTCCTCTCTACTTGCTATCAACAAATCTCTCGAACGAGAGATGAGAAAGCAAAAGGCGGAGTTGAAACGATATCGTCGACTCAGTCGGGCTGGTCAATTCGCGGTTTCCACACCCGAGCACTTCAACATGAGGTTGTCATCACTGAATGAAGAAGAAAGTGATTTGCCAGACTTTGATGGATTGGGACGACCTTCTAGTCCTTTTGTAGATGAAGCAGGAGACATGTCTGATGATGACTCAATCACTTCATCGGCAACTCCTCTATCACCAGGCGCACAGGCGGATAGCGATGCACGACATCGTGTAAAGGACGAACGACGTCTCCAAATGGACCTGGAAAAGCACCGCGAGCTACTTCTGGATACTCAGAGGATGAACCAAGTTATTCAACGGTGTCTATTCTGGACTGATGGTTTACTTCGTGATGGAAGAAAGGCACTTGATTATGAGGTTCGAAAAGAGGATGTAAAAATGGGAGGACGTATTCTTGCGGAAGAAGAAGAAGGAAGCGAACATGACGATGAACGTGATCAACTCCAAGTTGGTGCGGAAGAGGAGGATACCATACGTGGTGATCGTTTTGGTGATGCCTCGGGTCATCTTGGTATCTGGGGACACCGAAATGAATCCGGCCGATCGAGTGTTGGAAGCGAACGAACTGATAGGGATAGTGGCATTGAGGTTGAGCAAGCTGCTGCCAACTTTGATGCCTTCCTATCATTAGGGAAAGGCGGTCTTGATAGGCCGTCTGTGGGAGAAACCTGGTAGTCCAGCCATACCAAATGGGCATCATCTCGTATGTTTCAGTCATTGGGAAGGGAATGTTCAAGGTCGAACAAGGCGTTCATGGAATGATCAAGATGGCGCAGGTATTTTATTGGGGTCTTGAAGCTGAGTCATTGCTCCATCCTTTTTTTCCTCGTTCAAGATACCCTTGTTATCAGTTTGGAAGAATCAGAATAGTGTGTACTTGTAGTACAATCACCCCTCAATGCAAGAAATTGACAATATACCGTGCCTGAAATCCGACATTCAATCTGATCATACTAGCACTGACGATACTAGTAACGGGCTGTCGAAGCAACCATATCCCTTGATCACGCTCATCTCATCAACATCCTCACGTTTTGTTTTTAGGGACCAGCCGCCGACATTGTTGGCAAGCATCTCCGGCTTCTCTTCATCCCTTTCGCGGGTCCTCTTCACACGCCACATACAGGTACCGAAAATGCCCAGCTCTGAGACAACCGAACCGCGATATACACCTTCGGAAGAGATGAGGATATTGTCGAGGCTGGGTGGTGAGATCATCTTCATTAGGATATACTGGTGCCATTCATCCATTGGGATACTGGCAAGGAAGTCCGGGATATCCTTGCGGTACACATTATGACCACCACCTTCTAGGCTCGGCTTGAGAACATAATCTTTAGCCGAATGCAGCTGCGTAGCAATCGAACGACCAGTCAATCCGGCAGGACTTTCGTCCAGAGGATACATCGGCATGTCACATCTCCTGATCTGAGCTGCCTCGTCCGCACTCAGGAACTTCTCCAATTCTCCTGGTTTGGAAAGGACCTCCTGTACCTTCTTCAGAGTGGCAAGATGGCAGATTATTGGTGGACACTTTATGGCGTGTGATCTTTCAAGCTGAAGCCTTGCATCCCGTCCAATCGAGTATGGGCCAACGGAGTCGTATTCTGCTGCCTCATATCCAGCTCTCATGTATACCACAGAAACCTCGAACGTTTCTGAAGGTCGCCATGGTGGGTGATATAAGAGGTTTCTATCATCGTCCAAGTCGGTATAGGCGAGGATTTCTTGATCAAAGCGGATACGAAAGGTGGGTATTTCAGCATCCCATAAGCCATATTCGAGTGGTCGTTCATCTGCGATGTTGACATTGTTCGGCTGAACAACGAACAGAATGCACGTCTTCTTAGCGCGTGGGCTTTTTGGAGGTCCATAAGCAGAGTGGGCAGCTGACAATGCAGATATTAGACCTTCGACTGTGGGATTTGGTGGCATGGCGGATGTTGTAATGACAGGTTCGCCAGGTTCACCAGATTCGCCGCGGTGTATATCGTCGTACCGACCAGTGCGTTGAAGGTGGCGATGCATTTCCGCAGCGATATTGCTATGAGTACCACCAGCGCAAGAGTAGGCATTAAATTCGACTTGCTTTAGTACTGTTTTTGGAAAGGAGGCCTTCTTGTTGGAATGGAGCATGTAATCGGAGCGGAAGATACCCATAGCAAGGTTTTGAACGACACCTTCTCTTGCCACTGTCATGTAGACATACCATAAAATAGAGACAAGTGCATCGCTTTTGATCAGATTCTGGAGTACATCATACAGCCATACCTCGTCTTCCGATACCGCCACGTACAACTTGTTGAAGATGGGTTGCAAGTGTTGCGCTTGTTCATATAATGATGCAGGAAATGGAGTGGGGAAAGCTGAGACACCTATTTGACAAGTAGGTACAGTACTTGGTTCTTCGAAGTGTACAAGTTTAATAAGAGAGCCATGAGTGATTTGCCAATCCTTAATCTCAGTCACCAGTGCCGTGAGCTGGTCGTGGCTTAATGAAGGTGGGTATACGTGATTTCGTGACATGATGTACTGGATTTAGTGGTATCTGAGATGAACGCAAATAAGTCTTGTTTGCACGAAGCCCTCGGTAAATAGGAATGTCATGGTAAAGAAGAAATGATGTCTTGATACATGGAACCACTGTGGTATGCCCGCAACAATAAGGTTCCGTTGCAGTCTTGGCAAGCGGCTCATCTCTTCCCCGCATTTCGCGAAGTCTGAGTTTCCAAAAAATCTCGGCCTTTGATCAGCGGAAGTGTTTCTACCTTTCAGAAATAACCTACTTGCAACCACACCATACACCTTAATAATGAGCGTGATTCTTGCGCTATAGCGGACCTAGCGCTGAGATCTGTTCTTTTCTAATCCGAGACACCACAATCATGGACGTTCATCGCTCTCGTTTCGTTCCCTTTCCAGCTTCCCCCATCAACGCCGTCGCCTTTTCACGATCCACCGACAAAGGTCTCACCGAACCCAAGGCAGCAGTACGGCTAGCAATAGGACGCGCGAATGGAGATATAGAGATCTGGAATCCTACCAAGGGTTCGTGGGCGCAAGAGACGGTCTTCCCAGGTGGTGATAATAGAAGTGTTGATGGACTGTTATGGATACAAGAGCCTGATGATACCGATTCGGAAGGTCAACCTGTTCTGGGACAGTTGAGATTGTTCAGTATTGGATCTACACCAGCGGTCACCGAATGGAATCTCAGTACTGGACTACCGTTGCGAGCATCAACCGGAAACTTTAGTGATGTCTGGTGCTTCGCTGCGCAGCCAAGATGGCGTCCATCCAAGGCCCCTGCTGGTCGCAATACGGAGGAAGAGTTCAAGGGTCAAAATATCGTTGCTGGTTGCGGTGATGGTAGTATTGCGATACTTTCTACCGAGGACAATGATCTCACTTTTAAGCGCTTCCTGGCAAGGCCTACCAACCGCAAGGCGCGCTGTATGAGTGTGGTATGGCAGGATAGGAATACCGTGGTGGCAGGTTTCGCCGACAGCACTATTAGAATCTACGATGCGCGTAATGGATCTCTTCTACGCAACATGTGTCTAGGTGCAGGCATACCAGGCGCACCAAAAGATACTCTGGTCTGGAAAGTCAAGTGCTTGCCGGATGGTGCTATTGTATCTGGTGATTCCAATGGAGATATATGTTTCTGGGACGGCAAAACCTACAGCTTGATTCAACGAATTGACGGTCACGAATCGGACTGTCTGGATCTTATTACCAGCTCAGATGGTCAGACTGTCTTTTCTGGAGGTATGGATGGAAGATTGGCCACCTACAAGCTTGGGGGTAGAAGTGGAGAGAAGAAGAGATGGGCAAAGACAACACATAGGCGCATGCATGATGGAGATATCAAGTCCATGGCCGTCTACGATTCGAAGACACTGAGTGTTGTGGTTTCTGGTGGTTTGGATACAACTCCTATTATTACTCCTCTGAGAGAGCACAGCAAGGAACATCATCGTCGCGTACCTGGTCTTCCACAAGTTCCACCGGTCACAAGCGCGCCAAGTCAACGTCTACTCGTGAGTTGGTGGGAACGAGAAGTCTGCATTTGGAGGATTGGTGAGCAATCGACGGATGTCGCTGGTGGTCTATCAGATCAGTCAAGAAGACTTGTTGCCAGGATTGCCGTCAAAGGGAATGAGAATATCACTTCTGCAACAATCACCGCGGATGGTACAGCTTTGGCTGTGTCGACACTTTCTTCTACGAGGATCTTCCAGTTGAGGCCATCTAAGGATTCTGAAGAGGAACATCTCCGGATTCGGAGAGTGTCTGTTCCATCGGAATTGGAGAAGACAGGCGCCAAGCATCTCACTTTCTCGCCTGATGGTCGTTGGCTGTCGATGGTCTCCACCGAGAATGAAGTCTTTGTCGCTCGGCTTGTACTTTCCTCCACCGAACCGAAGAGGATTGAGGTCTTGCCCAAGCTTGTCGAGTTAGAAAGGGTCAACCGCAAGAACTCTACGCAGACTGGACTGCGCAAATACGAAAGGACCATCGCGCGCATCGCTTTCTCGTCGAACAGCTCTGTGCTTGTGGCTGGTGATCTTACTGGTTTTGTCGACAGCTGGCTATTGGAAGGACATTTCGACCCCACCGCATCCAGTATTGATGCAGCAGCAAGACATTCACCTTCGAGGTCATCTGGTGGGTCTGACGCCGACTCCGATTCTGATTCAGACAGTGATGATGAGGATGAGAAGTTGGTCTTCTATGGTCAACACTGGACCGACAATGCGGCTGTCAAGATGTTGCCTAAACTTGACTCATCTCCTTTGGTGATGGCTTTCCGCCCGTCATCACAGAGTCTAAAGAACGATGCCAATGGAAATCCTGGAGTTCACCCGACAAGACAAAATCCACACGCTCATTCACACGCACTTCCTTCAGGTGAAGCCAGACTTTTGGTTGTCACTGCATTACATCAAGTATATGAGTTTGATATGCTGGCCGGAAAACTGACCGACTGGTCCCGCCGTAACCCAACTTCCACACTACCAGCAGAATTCCGTGGTATCAGGGATAGGTGTATGGGATTGGTGTGGGATGCTGAGGACCGTGCTTGGTTGTATGGAACTACATGGGTTGGTATGCTTGACCTCTCCCAAGACTTTTCATCATTCCAGAGGAGATCGTCAATCGTAGCAACGCCGGCGAAGTCGACAAATGGGAATGATGCCGCGCTCGAATTGAGTAGCAAGAAGAGGAAGCGAATGGAGAACGAGAGATGGGCTCAGCTTGAGGAGCAGAGAAAGAAGATCAAGGGATCAAGTGGTGCTGGTGATAAGATTCGAGGAAATGAAAGAGGTGGTGTACCAACCAGTATCAGGAGGACTGAGGATGGCAAAGTTGTGGAGGTGGATCTTGATGTCAAGCCGAGAATGGATTTTGATGATGAAGATGTGTTGGCGGAGGAATCAGTCGGTCCTCTTGATAGGATGAATGATGAAGAGATGGATATTGATGGTGAGGAACAAGAGCAGGAGCAAGGGTTGGTTGATGGTCAGAAGAGGAAATGGTGGTGTACATACAAGTATCGACCAATTCTGGGTTTGGTACCGATTGGTGATGTCCGGAAGGAAGATGGTGAGGATTCGGACAATCCTTTGGAGGTGGTATTGATTGAGAGGCCTCTATGGGATTTGGTGCAGCTTAAGGATCTCAGAAGTTGAGAGGTGGGATCATAGATAGCAAGATTCATGCAAGATGCAACTATCCATTGCTGGCCTGAACGCTGCTTGAAATCATCATTTTTCTTACTTATTTGCTTATGGTGAGATGCTTCTAAACTGTCTGGTATTTTTTGAGGGTAGATGGCCGTCGGGGAAGAAGATCTCCGCCGAACCTCGGCTTCTCCATACACGCCGTTGCGGACGGAGCGCGGTCATCGTCACTCATCGATTGTCCGCACTACATTGTCCATCATCGGTTGCTCGCATAGCTTGTACATGCTATCTATCTGTTCTGGCACGTATTACGAATTGACGACTGTCTCCCAACTCTAGATACTCGGCCATTGTTTTACGGCCACCCCAAGATCCCCGACCTGGCCGGACCCTATCATCTGTCTAGCTTTCGTCCCAGAACCGTCCCGACATGACGGTCGAGATCCTCATCTTCGGTGCAGGAGCAGTCGGCGCCTTTTATGGATCTCGTCTAGCAAATGCTCCGGATACGCAAGTGTCGGTAGTCTGTCGCTCAAATTACAAAGCTGTCAAAGCCAACGGATTCACCGTAAAGTCACCGCAATATGGGGATTATACATGGTCACCAACACGGACATTCGCCTCTCCAGAAGATGCACGTAAGAGCAAGACAAAATGGGACTATATCGTCGTCAGCACCAAAGCTCTTCCAGATGTTAGCGATGATTCGCAGCAATTGGAAGGTCTGGTAGGAGATGGAACTGGTATTGTTTTGATACAGAATGGTCTTGGCGTTGAGGGTCCCTATAATCGTCGCTTCCCTAAGGCGACAGTCTTGAGTGCCGTCACGGTCATATCTGCAGCTCAACCCGAACATGGACTGATTCAGCATAATCGTTGGACAAGGATCAATGTTGGACCGTATCTGCCCGAACAAGGAGTTGAAGACGAGAAGGCAATGGCCTGTAATAAGAAATTTGTCGAGCTTCTCAATGCTGGTGGTGTCAAAGATGCTTCTGCATATTCGCATGCTAAGCTACAGCTTGTGAGGTGGCACAAGATCGCCATCAACGCAGCCTTCAATCCGAGTTCTGTTCTATCAGGCGGCTCATCAAATGCTACCATGGCATTGGATTCAGAGGCACAGCTTCACATCAAGGGTGTAATGGATGAAGTACTCACCACTGGTCCGAAAGTGTTGAATACCCAATTCCCGAAAGAATTCGCCACTTCAGAGGCTATTCTTAGAAGTACACAGAAGAATACAAGTGGCAGTAGGCCAAGTATGTGGGCAGATTGGGAATCGGGGAAAAGGATGGAGCTGGAAGTCATATTGGGTAATCCCATCAGAATAGCAAGGGAGAAGGGGTTTGAGATGCCGAGATTACAAAGTCTTTATGCATTGTTGAAGTTGGCACAAGAGAACCGTGACAAGGGGAATGAACGTAGCAAGCTCTGATCCGGTGGGAAGGGTCATGTTTAGAAACGTGCTTGCTTTATGGGTACTATCATCACTGTTTCTTATTGCGGGTGTTGCTAGAGCGTTCATGTTGTCGATTTCACTTTGCAGCTTTATGAACGCCTATACACATTCACGACACTACGGAACATGACGATCTGGGGAGACCGACTGCGGAAGAAGATCCATAGTCAGAGTATATTCCAGACTCCATCGCTCCTCTGGGACGATGAGTACGAGCTGTTATAAGCAGCGGGACTGAATAGGACGGTATGATTCTTCAAGGCTCTACAAAATTGGCTTGAGGTCAAAGACTCACTCCGTTACGAGGCTGTGGGAGAGGGCAAGTGCCACAGCCTTCGGGGAGATTCACGATATCAAATGACCATTTGCCATCCTGGGCGGATTGCGAGAAGGACAGACTGTACATATTTTTGTCTTCGAAGGGTTTTCCAGCGCCAAAACCGTTGGCTGCACTACATACAAATCACCTTGCCAAAATCAACATCCAGCTCATACAGCGTCCAAAACAAGTGAAGGAAAAGATCGTACAGCAGCGGTGATCAGTACATAGAGAAGGAATAGGATGTTATGGCTTTCGAGGTAGGAGCACGCCTAGCCTTTTCAGGCAATTTCCTGGGGTGAGAAAGCAGAGACGCGTAACGTCATCGCCGGCTGATCGCGGATACGCAACGGCGGGAATTCTTCCAAACCAACCGCAACACTCATCTTTCAATATTTGATTGCTGAATGTTCCTATCTTAGTTGATAAGCGTCGAGCCGAGACATGGATGATGGCGAAATAGATGCAACCCGTCAACGGGCGCCAGGATACGACGGAGAAGATGTCAGCCCAACTACCGATCGGGAACTGACAGGATGGTATTCTTATGGTATTGCCGCTGAGGTCTTTGCTGTATGTGGTGTCGGTAAGAAGTGGAATTCTTACGAATGTATTCTATGTTTTCTGATGATACTTTCAAGGCTCGTTTCTTCCAATCACACTTGAACAACTCGCACGAGAGCATGGTGTATTACGTTCAGATGGTACAACTCCATGTCTTCAAGCGACTGCTGGACAAGATGGAACTCAATGTATCGTCCGTCCCTTTGGTAAAGATATTGCAACTGCTAGTTTTGCAATGTATACCTTTTCTGTTGCAGTCTTTGTACAAGCGATAGTCTTGATATCATTCAGCGCCGTTGCTGATCATGGTGGGTTCTTGTAGTTGTCGTAGGTTGAGAGCTTGACTAATATGAGTACCGTAGGCACATACCGAAAGAAGTTCCTACTTGGCTTTGGCTTTCTAGGAGCATTGTCGAGTACACTCTTCGTACTTGTACAGCCAAGTGTATACCTTCTAGGAGCACTACTCGTCATCATAGGTGTACCTTGTCTTGGTTCGTCCTTTGTTTTACTCAATTCCTTCCTGCCATTATTGGCACGGAATCATCCATCAGTCACCAGCACTGTGGAATTGAAGGATGATACGTCTGCTGATCGGCTGGGTGTCATGTCATCAAGTCAAGATGGTATGTCATCAAGTGCAGCAGCTGGTCTGGGAAGCATTCCAGATCAAGGAATATCACCGGAATTACAACTCTCGAATAAAATCTCTTCGAAAGGTGTGGGAACCGGTTATATTGCCGCAGTCTTTGTTCAATGTTTGAGCATTCTTTTACTGGTTACTCTTAACAAACTCACATCGCTGACCGGATCACTTCCTATGCGGTTGGTCTTGATGTTGGTGGGATTCTGGTGGGCTGGTTTCACAATTCCATGCGCAATGTGGCTTCGTGATCGACCTGGACCACCATTGAAGACATCGAATACAGGATCAGGCCGTTTACGCCAGGGAGTTGCGTACCTTGTCTTTTCATGGGTATCCGTATGGAGAACAATCAAGACGGCTATCAAGCTGCGTCAAGTAGTTGTCTTCTTGATTGCATGGTTTCTTCTATCGGATGCTATTGCTACAGTATCAGGAACTGCAATCCTCTTCGCGCGGACGGAGCTTAAAATGGGGACTGTTCCGACTGCCATTCTCTCTATCACTGCAACCTCTTCTGGTATTGCTGGAGCTTTCATCTGGCCAATTATTTCCCGGAAATGGAAGCTTCAAACAAATCGGACCATCATCGCCTGCATCCTACTCATGGAGATTATCCCACTTTATGGACTTATTGGATTCTTACCTTTTATCAAACGATGGGGTGTGGGAGGCTTACAAGGGTTAGGGTTAGGGTTAGGGTTAGGGTTAGGGTTAGGGTTAGGGTTAGGGTT